>OX422211.1:342989094-343589094 GCA_949130495.1 Sambucus nigra
TTAAGGTTTTTTTCAATGTTGTTCAAAATTTTATAGGTTTCTCTTTAAATTTTTAAATGTTTTTTTAATTATTTCTGTGGTGACAATTATATTCAACACAAATAAATAAGAAAAGCGCAATCACCAAAGGAAATAAAGAACAAAAAATGCCAATCACACAACACAGTATGTACGTGGTTCAGTAAGAATGCCTATGTCCACGGTAGTGCAGTCAGTATTATTTATATATACTCCGGGAAGCGTTTACAGAGAATACAGTGCGTGCCTTTTGCCTCAGGCTTAGGGTTTGTTATATACATATTTTTTCTCGGGGAGTGGGGGTGTTGGACTCCCCCACGTCCATCTTCTACTCCAAGAATATCTCCTTACGAGATTTTAGGAGTGGACTAAGTCGGAACTGTATTTAGTTGGGATACGAGGGGCCCAGACTTTGGGTCATTCCTATTGGGCTACTCGTCTGGGCCTATAATGGCAAATTCGGGTACCCACAATTGCCCCTAAAGTTGTTGGGCCACAATTTGGGCTCAATAAATTTAAATGATTTGTCATAATGGCTCTCTTATAAATTGTGTAACTCTTGCCAAAGTTGAGAACTGATTTAGGCGGCAGCTTGCTTCTTGTCCTGTGCACGATGATTGGGAGCATTTAAAAGTCATTTGGAGAAGAAGTCCGTAGTTGTCATTTCAAACTTTTTCAAATTTTCTCATCTTTCTCAAGCTTCTGCTATTACACACTACTCCTCAAGTCCTTATTTACCTTTCTTTTAATCTTCTTCGTCGTCCGGGCCTGTGATCTTGTGTCGTTCCAACCAAACCTTCATCTCGTAAGTCCCCTTTGCTCTCTTTCTGTGTTTTCTCTTCTGTTAAGATTTCTTCGAATTCGTAATTAGGGTTTATAAATGGCGAAGATAGGCAATAGGATTGTGTTCGAGTTTAGAGAGTTCTATAATATCCCAGACTAGGTAGATATTGAGTGCACCCCTCTCCCTAAAAATGTAAGAGAGATAGAGGGCGCTCATTGGATTCATGTTCTTTTTCTGTCCCAAGGAGGACTCACTTTCCCTCCGAGCAATTTGTTCTTACATTTCTTCGGCTATTTCAATATCATCCATGCGCAGTACTCGTAAAACGTTTTAAAGATAGTTAATGGTGTCCATAGGATAAACCAACTTTATGGCACCAATCTAGGGCTTGCGAAAATATGCTTCTGCTATTCTTTGTCATGAACAAGCTCTGGTCTTCTTTACCTCAAGGCCAGGAGTCCTGACAGGGTATTGGTAGTAAATCTACCTAATTCCCACACAGACTATTTACAAAAGGGTTTTCTTGCTAGAAATTGGCAATTCCCTCCCCATACTGAGGGGTCGAGGTCTGACAGGTTCATGGTCCCCTTTTATGGGGAGGAGTTTATAAGTAGAATCAATTTTTGTTCTGCTCCTTTGATCTTCCTATTAATGTATGATTTTTCTGATATTCTTCTCTCTTCTTTTCAGCGAAGACAAAGAATTTGGAACCTGCTCTTAGTGAAGTTCGTGGAGCTGAACTGATCAAAGGTTGGAACATCAGCGAACCTTTGGCTGACGGTGAACATCCTCGATCAGCTTATTTCCTTCTGGGGTACAAGAATACTGGCTCTAGTTTCATCGCACGACCTGTAGACAGTATCCCCGAGCTTGATATTACAGAAGAAGTTGTTGCAGATCCGATTTATCTGGATGAGAAAGAAAGCAGTTCTGGTGAAAGTAGCGAGGGTGACAAAAGGGGTGTTGTTGCAGGTGATACCAGCGAGGCAAGCTCCAGTAGTGAAAGTTCTTCTAGCTCAGAAGAAGTTTCCAAGGCTTAAGAGTCTTCAAGTACATCTAGCAGTTCAAGCGAGGAAATGGCTCCCCCTATGAGGAACCTGATCCGTGATGATGATGATGATGAGAATGATGTGCTTTTCGCTCAACGATCCAGGAAGTAAAAATCCAGCAGTGGGGCTATTGCCACTAGTTCTCAGTCTGCTGCTCATGAGCAGGAGAAGAAAAGAAAAGAAAAAGAAAAGTTGAGAGAGAGAGAGAAGAGGAAAGGAAGAAGGCTGAAGAGAAAAGGAATGTGGAGGAGAGGAAGAGGGCATAGAAGGAGAAGGAGAGAGAGAGGAGGAGAGTGGAAGCGAGGACGAAGGTTGGGCAATCTTTAGTGCTCGTATCTGCATTGCCAGAGGGGGCCTGAGTTTCCATCTCTCCCCAACTGGCTCCTGCGTTGCTCGAGAGAGAAGTCCTGCCTGCTGATCGCCAAAGGGCAATGGGGACTGACCAGTTAGCCTTGCAAGCAAGTCAGAGGCTAGCCTTGGTAAGTCTATTTCTTTTCTTTAACACTTATAAAACTCTATTTGCTGCTTTTTTCTAATGCTTTCTTTTTACTTGGAGTTCGTGACTGAATTTTTCGTTCTCTATCACTCTTGTGACGAGCTGGTGAATAAGAATGTTGAGCTGGAGAAGCAGAACGTTGGTCTAAAGGGGAAGAGTATCGAGCTTGAGGCCTGCTTGAAGACTCTTGATACTGCTCGGATGTCTTCTGATCTTGCCCTTGTTGGAGCCAATCGGGCGAGGGAGGCAATAGTCAAGGGTCTGAACGAGCTATGGAAGGCCTATAATTTAGTCTGCTCGAGCAAGCTAGCGGTGGTGGAGGAGAATAAGGTACTGGTGGAGAAGCTGAAGGAGAAGGAGTCCAAGGCGGCCACTATTAAGGAAGTTTCATATAATTCTGGGTGGGCTGCTGCATATGAGGATGTTGAGGTTCAGATAGGCTACATCAGTTGTCTGAACTTCAAGAAGGGGTGAAACAAGGCTCTCTTGGATGCCGGGGTTGATGTTGATTCTCCCTTATTCAATGAGCATGATCCAAGCCCAGCGCCTATCATAGATAAAGCTCCTGCCCCAGCCATCGAAGGTATTGACTCCGCCTCCCAATCAGTTCCTATTGATGCCCTTCCTGCTCGGGGGACATAAGTTGTCCATTATGAGGGAGATGTTCCTACTACTGCTGATAAGGTGAAGAAGCCAGCTTCTTCTAAATAAAATGAGGTCGCTAGGTAATCTGCTCTTAGGGTTTCTCTATATTTTTACTTTACTTATACTTCTCTCGAATAAATCGATGTAATTGTACCCTTTTATTTCAATGAAGTGAAAGTTCTTTCCCCTCTGTACATTGATTCTTCTGCTTTTTCACTGCTTGTATGACTTATAGTTGATTGATGTAGATGAGTATATACCTGCCACTTCTCAGCTAGGAAGAATCCTTGGACCTAACGTGAGCACCCAGGTTCTTCAAGCCTTTGTTAGGATTTGCATGTCCCTCAGGTCGAGAAATAAGAGCTTTAAGGACCAGTCTGAGCTCATCGCCAAACTGAAGGACAGACTTCAAGAGATGGAAGAAGTTGGTGCCTCAGTCCAGGAAGAAGTGAATACTCTAAGAGCTAGACTTCTGGATGCCTCTCAGATCAACCAGGTTGGAGAAATTCTTCAACAGGAGAACGAGGCTCTGAGGAGGGAGGTTTTGCGACTCAGGGTGCATGCACCGAGAACCTCCCCTTGTGTACTACGAGGTTCCTATTCATGATCTATTCCGCGAGCTAGTATAGAGCCGAGCGGTGCTCTTCCAGCCTTGCGAGGCTCTACCTCATCGGCTGCTCCATGAGCTGGTCCAAATGTAGGTGGTTCATCTAGGGAAATGGATGAGCTTCGAGAAGATGTCCATCGAGAATACGTGATTATTGCTGGGCTTCAAAGGGATATTACATGGCTGAGACATCTGTTCAAAAAAGGTCCTCGGCGAGTGTGGGCTGATGGTTACGACCA
This sequence comes from Sambucus nigra, assembly GCA_949130495.1. NCBI lineage: Eukaryota > Viridiplantae > Streptophyta > Magnoliopsida > Dipsacales > Adoxaceae > Sambucus > Sambucus nigra. Next base: position 342,992,933 of record OX422211.1, read on the forward strand.
AGGTTGGGCAGATGCTCTGACTAGGTTGTCAGAGATTGAAGAGCTTGCCTTTATTAGGGGATGGTTGACTGCCCTCAGGGAGCTGCAGGTTCCGAGGAATTCAGTACTCTGGTACCGTCACGAGATCTCCCCTTTAAATTTAAGGCCTAACCCTTTCAGGAGGGACGATCAATCGATCCCTATAGATGTTATCCCCAGGTAACTCTTAGAGCCAAACGCGAATGAGGTCAAGGAGGAATTAGCTCCTCATTCGGATGACGATCGAAGAGCACAAGTGGCTGATTATCTTGTTCAGAGGCCTCAGCCTCATTAGGATTTTACCAGCTGTAACTCTGTGTACATATGTAATGAAGTAATGTAATATTGATGTTTTGGGCGATCTCGCCGACTAAACACGGGTTGTACATTCTTATTGTAAATGTGATGAAGTAATATAATATCTATGTTTTGGGTGACCTCGCCGACTAAACATGTGTTCATCATTTATCTCTAACTTAATTATCTTGGGCCCCTGATGGCCAACTAGATTGGTAGGGTTACAATGTCGAGTAAGTATCCTCCCAATCCAGTATGTTTATAAGATACCGTTATGCCTCACTTTACCTTTTAGGTCGTGTCGTCACACTCCCTTAGGCCTAAGTGTGGCAATGGAGAGGACACACCTGGTCCTAGATGTTCTATCCGAGCAGGTTTTTTGATCCAAACATAGTTTGGCGACCAGTTCGCTTTTGGTCTAATTGCCTAAGGATCCCCTGTAGGGCTTCATGTCTTACCGGGGCAATGCTAAGAGGTTGTTCGTGTTTCGTAACGAATACCTAAGGAGGGTGACACCCTGCTTTTAAGCTTTGATTAAGGTGCTTGTTATTTGGAAAGGGTGTGCACTCTCTTAAAGTGAATGATGTACAATACTCCATTATAATATCATATTAACTTGTATAATTTTTTGTACTCGGAATATTAATCATATGAGAATATATTCACTATATCAGTACATCATATGAGGTAATGGTGTCTTAGCAACAACACTTGTTGAACAACAAAACCACAACCTAGGAAAATTGACCCAGCGAATCCGCTTGACTGTAATTACAAAAAAAATAATTAAAAAAAATGGTTCACTCTTCGGACCCTCATGGCTAAAATTTAAGAATTTAACCATTGAGAAAAAAATAATAAAATATAAATGGAACGGCTTTTTCTATTACAAAATGACATTTACATTATGATCACTTTTTTCCAAGTAATAGTAAGCATGAGCAAAACATGTGATTGAACTATTGGACCAACGCTTGTACAAAATGCATCCCCCCCCCCCCCCCCCCCCATCATAAAGACCAAGTAGAGGCGTTTGAGTATTATGTCCAAACAAAAGAGTAAAATTCAAGATATTTTATAAAATGCAAGAATAAAATTTTATGAGTATCACTACATAGACTTAGTTTGGTACTCATTTTGATACTCGACTAATAAGATAAGGCTGGTAAGGGTTGTACCTTGTATCCTAGTAGGACCCATAACAACAAAGTACAATATTTTTATGCACCGAGTATGAAAAAAGAGTACAAAAATAGGTCTGTGTATCTTTATCCAAATTTTATTTATGATGTTTGTGCACATTCCAACCTCATGCCACTATACCATTGCCGCGTTATATTAACAATAACAAATAAAAAAGTGAGAAAAGTTAGTTGTCAAAACAAATGTTTCCCGAACTAAAAATTTCTTTGAAAAAGTAGTAAAACGTTGGGGCGACGGTGCTTAATTACTAGTTTTGCCTAAAAATGCTAACATAAAAATTTAATCATTCTAATTCTAATTTCATATTACAAATTGGGTTTTACATACATTAATCCTTGCTTTGTTAGATATATGTAGCCCATGGCGAATTTTATTGTTAAAATTTTTTTTTATGCCAGACATTTTAAACCGAAGATTTGTCATCACAATTTTTTTTTGTTAAAAACATAAATCCGACAATATTGTCATAACTAGAAACCGGGGTAGATTGCAAAACAATGGTGTGATGGTATAAAAAATTTGAGGGGCCTCCTCTCCCGAGTGGCAAATAAATCCGTTTACTCTATTTCAAATCCAAATGTGTGTGGGCAAATTTGAAAGAAGATGATTGATGCACCAAGTCAAAGTAGGGTATGTTGTTACCTTTTGACTCTTGGCCGATTCGGGGTTCTAAAATCTGAGATACAAAGACTCATGCACATGTTTGATGGGGCATGACCACCGTTTTTGTACCTAAGCATCTGCAAGGGGGCTTGCATTGGGCAATAAGATTCCGACTGATAGATCGCATTCGTAAATGATGATATATGAAGATTTTGTAAGTTTATAGTTTTATTTTTTATGACAAAGTTTACATAAGTATTATGTCACATAAATAATTTTATTCCTTTATATAAGATGACAATTTTTTTTAAATAAATTTATCATCCTTAAGATTTTTTTTAAACTTATTTTTCTTTGATAAAAACGTTTTTTTTTTAATTTTATTAAAAATTATTTTTTTAATATTTTTATTTTTTGCTATAATTGTTGTTCAGCTAAAAACTGTTTTTAATTAAAGACATTTTTTTCTAAAAAAATAGTTTCTTCATTAAAAACTGTTTTTCGTTTAAAAACTGTCTTATTTTTGTTCAAATTGCTTTTTTTTTTATTGTTAAATTTGGTTCTCATTAAAAACAGTTTTTTTTAAAATAATTTTATTTTTAGTTATAATTATTTTTTTGGGCTAAAAATTGTTTTTTTTAAATAACTGTTTTTCACTAAAAACATTATTTTATGCTAAAACTGTTTTATTTTTTTGTCAAAAATATTTTTTTATTGTTAAAATTTGTTTTTCATTAAGAACTATTTTTGTGAAATTATTTTTTTTCCGTTAAAATTCTTTCACTTTTGGGAATTTGTGTGTGTTAAAACTGTATTTTAAAAAAAAAACATTTTTTGTGTTATAATCGTTTCACTTTTGGGCTAATATTTTTTTTAAGAAACGTTTTTTTGTTACAAACTATTTTCTTGAAAAAATTGTTTTTTTCCCCTCGTTATAAACTGTTTTTATTGTAAAAAATTATTTTTTTAAGAATTATTTTTTTCGTTGTAAGCCGTTTTTTGTTAAAACTATTTCATTAAATTTTTTTGTTAAGAATTATTTTTTTGGTTAAAACTATTTTTATGTATCATTTTGTTTACATTTTCCACTTTTAACATTAATTCTATCAAACATCTAACTTTTGCCTCTTGAAAAATTGATATTATCAAATAACCCTAATATTTTTGTCATGCCATGGAAAAATTTATCATCAAGGACATTTGCCAACTTGCAACCTAACAAACCCTTAAGATTTTCATAACTTCTCATCGAAACATGCAATAATTAACATTTTAATTTAATTTTTGAAAGGCATACGTCCATGACAAAATTGATATAGTTCAAAACCGTGATAAAATATGATATGATTGTTGCTGATATGATTACCCGTGACAAAAGTCTTACAATTCATCTCATCAATCAAAGTTTTTTGTTCTATTTTATTGCTCAAGAAATTTGTTTCGATTTCTTGCATGACAAATATTTTCTATGTATATTCTCAAAAAAATGAAGACACTAATTTCTTGGTTTAAAAGTAAAAGGAAATATTATTCAACGAAAATCCCCTCGACATTTTTCGAACTAAAGTTTAGAACAAATATTTTTTATTTTGTTCTAAAAAATCTCTAGTAATATAAAACACTCACCAACACTCTTTCTTTTCTTATCGCGAACTCCAAAAGAAATTAAAAAAAGGAACTTTTCGAATATAAAAAAAAGGTGGGCTAAGTGCAAAATCTACTAAATCTCCTAGGGACTATTTAATCATGCCCGCCCTTCTTTTATAGTTCTTTATGCTCTTTGATGGTAACGATAAAACAACTCCTAGCTATTGCGTGCACTCTTCTTATCTCAACTATGCCTTAATCGATTAAAACATTAGATTTTGGTGCAACCATAAGGCCACAACTATAATGGTAAAAAAACCACACCTTCCTAGTTTGGCATTATAAGGAGGCTCAAATTCAACCACATGGAACTCACTATCTCTGTTGATTGGATCCACCTTAACTCGTAGCTTGATATTCACAATGGGGTCTTTAGATTATTGTTAAAATCGATCAACAGTCCAACCTTAATATCTAGATCTTTAGGGTTATAGGAGAGATTATAGAATATGTCTACATACATAATATTTAAAGAACTTCTTTGATTAACCAGGATATCTGTACGCGAAAGTTTCCTCAAAGTGAATATTAAGGCAATCTTATAATGGAGATTTATGTCTACCAAGTAATCATTAGAAAATTTGATTAATTGGTCGAGATCGATAATATCTCTTACGAAGCATCGGTTTGGACACATTCACCTGGAAAGCTTCCTAGATGTTGGCGATAACTTTAATTCTTTCTCATATTATGTGCACCAAGAGGGGTTGATGTATCAATAAATTATGATTACCATTACTAATGACGAAAGATCTTTCTCATATTTCTTATGGGCATTGTTGATTGAAGTTACTTGCCTCATATTCTCGGTATCAAAATACTCCTTGAAGTGACCAGTCTAGTCTATGTACCACAAGTGATGCTTTAACATATGTTAATCCTCGTCATGTGACTATGATCCAAGTGGTAAGAGTAACAGAGATTCCCATCTCAATATTCTACGTCTCTCAATATAATGTGGCCTTTTGAAGAAAGGTGTCTCATTGATTTTTGGGATGATATTATAAATGGGTTGCCTAAAGATAGTGTTAACCCCCTCATAGATGTTCTAATGGTTTGTAATCTTCCCCTTGCCTTTGCTCTTTTCTTAGTAGGCCTTTCTTGATCGGTGATTATGTTGCACTATTTTTCCTTCATTTCTTTGATGATTTATTGGATTGATCATTATTTTTTTCATATTGAGGAAATTGTCCTCCACCTGGACATACTTATTAATACAAGCCACGAGATCATCCATGGACTATGTTGTCTTGTTTATTAGTTATCGGTATAAGTCGTTTGATTGGACAAGGCCAAACATGAATGATTAGATAATCAACTGTTCATTATAATTATCAATCTCATTAAATAATCCCCAATACCTCTAAGCGTACTTCTTGAGGGACTTTCCTTGAATTTTGCAAAGGGTGAACAAGGAGTCCACTTCCTAAACGACGTTGTTGCTAGTGATGGAGTGGGAAGTTAATTTCTTGACTAACTCTATGAACTTATAGATTGACTTATGGGTCATCTTCTCAAACCACTTTAATTCGAGCTCCCACAATGTTGAAGCAAAAATACAACACAAGCGTGCCATTTTAGCACCACAAGGATATAGATTGTTTATAGTGTCGGATGTGATGAGTAGGATTGTTCTTACCATTCTAACTAATATTTAGAATATATAATTTATTTGGAGGCCAAGTGTTCTTAATCGACAAGGCGAAAATGTGAGGCTAATCCCAAACCTATATCCCACTATTTAAGTCATTCAGGTTCAAAATATATTGGCCTACAATCATCCCTTCAAATCCCTTTTGATGAGATTTTGTGGATCCTTCTAGTTTGGGGCACTTATTGGTCGGATTTGTAGGAATGCTATGATGGATCCTATGGGACCTTTCAACGGGATGATCAACCATGCTGACTAATCGGTGCAGTAATGGGTGTCTCTATAGATATGGACCTAAGAGATATTTATGTCAAATCTTAGATCTAGAGGCCCTGTTATTGTTGAAAGATAGCATGGTCTCGGGAATAAAACTTTTTGTCTCCATCGATGGTCTCGTCCATGAGACCTGGATCTATGAGACCTGAGCGTTTACTCAATTATTTCCTTTGATGCACATTCTCATCAACATACCATTGGATTTTCCTATTGTGCTCCAAGAAACTCTCCTGATATTAGTTAATTAATTATGAGGTGAGATGCATAGGTAGTTGTATATGATAAGGTGTATCATGATAGTAGTTGTGACAATTGGGGACATAACCGTGGACATAATATCGTATAGATTTGGCATCTCTAGGAGAAGGTAGAGAACTCCTAGGAGAATTATCTTGCCTTTTGATATGGATCTCATATGGTATTCGATTTCTTCCGTGGGAACATAATGATTAGTCACTTATAATGAAAAAAGGGAAAAATTTAGTTGTGGGAGTGAGTTTCTAAGACACAGTGTCAAATTGTAGATGACACTGTGATAACATGGTTTAGCACTGCCTAAGTCCACATGGAAAGAGGGGGATAGATGTTCTACACTAAAAGAATGACTTGTGATGTTAGACTTTCTAGGTGAGAGTCCAAGTTGAGATTATAAGAGGGTATTGTGTGATAGATTGTAAACATATACCCTCCTTATAGTGTGTGTGTGTGTATGTGTGTGTAAGGAGGGGGGGGGGGGGGGGGGAGTTCTCATTTATATAAATATAAATCCTTAACTCTTTATGATTATTTATCAGTTAGTCTCTACATGGTTCATTATAAGAGGAGTCTATTTTCATTGCAGTGGTTAAATTATTGTTTTTTATTACTGGGGAAGTTGGCTGTCAGGATTCACCCACATATTGTAGATTGAAAGTGATCCTTGCTTACTCGGTTAGTCTTCTTTGATCGGGCGACCTAATAAGGATATGTAAAGCCAGTGGTTGATCCACTTTAGGGGTAAGTGGGAGGATTGGCTATATTTCCTACTTATATGGTCTAGGTCGATGACATTCACCTTCAACTATTATGATTCCAAGTGTACAATAAACCATTTCGTTAATTTAATTCTTCGTTTCCACTACATGAAGCAAGGATGTACAAGCCTCTACACCATAATTGTACTCTATGCCCCACGTACATCAAGCGAAAATAAAAATCATCAAACCTATAATATAATCAACATTCAAAACAGTAATACAACGTAAATAATCAACACACAGTTATATTTACAAATATAAATGCAAAGGAAGTACAATAAATCTCTCTATCATGAGCTCCTTATAATATAGTTGCTTGATTAAGAAGAAGATCAACTCGATTGAAAATCTTTCCATTTAATTATACAAATACATATGTAACACTAATTATGGAAACCTAATAAAGGAAAATCTAATATTTAATGATAAATTATAACATGCAATATTATTCATTTGATTAATAAAGGTCGAATCCATCTATGCAGTTAACCGTTGAATCTAATTTTTAGTTCTTTGAACCATGATCCAAACAAAGAGAAAATAAGATCAAATGACCAACACCAAAATATGTGCTTTTTCTTAATTATATTATTTCCTAACAAATTGTATAGTTTGGGGAAAATTGCATAAAAATGGTTTATGAAGGCTTAATAAAAACTGTATAATTCAAAGGAGTTCTTCTTCTTGTTTTTTTTATACTTTCCGCTTTTCAATTTAGAAAATAATTTCCTAACAAACTGTATAATGCACAAGATGCGTATTATTTCCTAACAAACTGTATAATGCACGAGATGCGTACTTTAAATATTGGAGACTTAAATGATCAATGAAACCTATAAAAAAAGGAAAGTTACCTTGTGTAAACTCAAATTAGATGTGAAAAACTAAAACAATTGTAATTTTTTAAAGAATCATATTCCCCATCAGGTATTCTTGTTTTCAACTTCTAAGTTTAAGAGGGTTTTCAATTATGAGAATCTTGATAGTTCAAGTTTAGAGGATTCAAAGTGTTTCGATACATTTAAATATTGAAGAATAAATAAATTAATTTTGTTTTACAAATTATAAACCTTTTGTTAATGTAGGACTATAAAACAATCTGCAAAAAAAATACTTGGTCGACAAAATTTCCTAAAAATTGTGATTCGACTATAGTAAAACGAACAAGCATATTTTCTTAAATTTGAAGTTGTAAACTTCTACCAACAAATAGGAAAATGTTTCAAAGGCTTAGAGTCCATCCCTCTTTCTAGATTATAAAGTGACATATGGAAAATTTAACTTCATGCACCATAGTAGAAAAAATCTAGGATCATTTGCTAGTTATCAATTAATTTTGAATGAGATTTAATATATAACGTATTATTAGAACCATGTTTATATGGGTTAAATACTCAATAACTTTACAGCCAAGAAAGCGTGTTGGGAATATAAAGTTTCACATGTAAAAACACTTGCACTTAATTTTTTATGGGTGCACAGGTATTAAGTCCTCATTTTTCAAATAAATAAGTCATCCCATCATTTTTTTTCATTTTGTTGTTAGTCGTCTTTAAAACAGGTGGCTTTGTCTCCATTAAAATAGGGTAAAAATAACTCCCAAAACACCCCACGAAGGAAGTGAAGCAGTTGTGATACACAACCTACAACTATGAGACTTTAAACTAATGAAAAAACGTAGAGGATCGGCTCCAAAAAAAATTATCGCAAGATGACTATTGTTAAAATACCTAATTTTTTTTATTTTTGTCAATTAATTTTAAGTTGAATGCTACAATAATTAACATCCTTCAATTTACTTACTTTTTAATTACAGTATGAAAAGTATATTTCCTTTTCCATTTGATAAAATTGCTAAAAGAAATTTGTGTACGACAATATCCTAAAGAAACTTTAAAAATAGTCCCCACTTATATTAAGGGGGGCATTTTCTATTAAAATGATTGGAAAAAACTCATACGACATTAGAAGAGTGTGACCCCTATAAAGGAAATATTAGTCTATAGTAAAGTCCTAAATTATGATTATAGCCCAGGGCTTTAGACATAAGACCCCTTTTGTACAGCCCAGTTGGCACACGTGTGATACTAATCATGTTAAGCACCAAACCCACCCGTAAGCAAATCATTCTCTCCATCTTGGGCTAACAAGCACTAATTTAAAACTCAAGATTAAAGAAAATCTTTCTTTTTTCTTTTTCTTTTTCACTTTTTTGTGTGTGTCTATTTAGGAGCAATCACTATTGATGGGCTCTTTACAGAAGAAAGTGGTTTTGTGGGCTAACCCGCTCGTGCAACCACGCTAGCTTGGGCCCATCACCAGGCCAACCAAAGAAATAGTAAAGAAAAGAGTAGTCACTTTGTCAGCTTTGTCCTTAGGCGGTACAATTCCCCATACCCCCTGCAACTATATTGTTCTTTTAAAATTAGATATTAATTTTAAAATTTTAATATTTGTGATTAAATCAAGTTTTTTGGGGGTTGAGTTTGATTCTCAGTTCGATTTTTGATACTATCAAAATAATATTTTGCGAGCGAAAACCACACATCGCGAATGAGAATTCATCGAGATACGTGCAAACTGCCTAAACATCTCATGGTAGCTAAAAAAAAAAAAAATTGTGGTAAGACTTGCATCTCCTGTTTGCCTTGGTTAATTGTATTTGTAAAAAGAAATTTGACTTTGCTGAGTTGTTTTGGGTTCAGTGATAGTTTTCTTTTCTTTTCTAGTTTATTTCAATTGTTGCTATATAAAAATTAAGTTAGGTTACAAAATTACTAACTTGAGCAATACACTTGAGATAATTGTGTTTTTCATTCAAATCAATTCATCATCCTTGAGATTTTACAGTAACAGATGATGTATATTCAGATATGTGTAGTCATATCCATGCTATTAAAAGTATATCCATGCTATCGGAATTGATTGTACGCTTATGTTTGTATACTTTCCTTTAAAGTGTAAAAGTGGGACCAAATTAGTTATTTCTCCCTTGCGCTCGTTTACTGTGTTTGTTTGGATGATGAAGGCGACGGAAGAAAGATGTTCAAATATTTGGCTTTGATATCTCTTATATTTTGTTTGAATTAAAGCATAATGAAAAGATTTCAACAGCGTTTATGTGTAGTAATTTGAAACTGGATGTATAGATTTATAATTTATAATTTATATGTGAAATTTTGTATATACTATACTAATAATGAATAAGCTTGGTGACAAAAACTATGTTTTAGGCTAAATTATAGAATTTTTATTCGCTAGCAATTGAATTGAGAAGCTCTTTTTTTATATTTTGATTTGACATGGTTGATTAATTGGTTTTAAATTTGTTATAATGTTTTTTTCGTGTGTTAACAATAATATCATTTAGATTCGTTATACATTTCTTACGTACATTAACAATTAATGGTACGTTGGTTTCAACTTAAAATAAAAAAAATAAGAATTATAGCCCGAGTTCTCTTTTAAAATGCAATGCAAAAGTCATGGGTTGACGTGAATTTATTAGTGTAAACATGTTCATAATTATGGTTGTATACATTATTGCATTTCTTTTTTCACCTATACAATCCATCTTAGAGGGTCCCATTAAATCAAAGTGCACTAGTTCAAGTGGCCTAGATGTAGGGATTTTTGTGAGGATTTTTGATTTTTTTTTTTCTTTTGGCAAGTTCTACATGCTTTTAATCACAGTACACGCTTTTAATCACAGTATAATGTGACCTTTAACTCTATCCTTTCTTAACAAACTACTCAAATCTATAAAGTTCATGTGTACTAATCTTTGGTGCCACAACTCAAAGCTTATACCTAAAACGGTTCTTTTTTCATGACATAACAATTATCAACTGTACACCTTTTAACACATTTCCATATTCCTCACAATGCAATCTACCTTGAAGAAACTAATAAGACGTCCATCATCGCCCATTTAGCTAATACTAATGATGTTAATTGCAAGCCCTTCAACAAACAACACATGCTATGTGGTGTTATCCAAAATTTTCACTGTTACCTTTCCTCTCACACTTGATTTTTTTCCATCACCAAAAGTCACACAACCACCCTTATACTCATTTAAGGTGGAGAAAAATAATTTGTCTGCCCTAATGTGACATGAGCATCCATTATTTAAGTACCAATGGTGTGTGTTGGGGGCTTTTAAATGGGTGAGAACCTTTAAACATGAGTGATCACTCTTCCCAACCCACATTGGTTTATTCTTGACTACCTTTCTTAACTCACTTGCAATTTCTTTGAAATTTTTAATCACAGTCTCAAGTTTTCCATTCTTACATTTAAAAATATTTTCTTTTGGACCCTTGACATGAGAATTTTTCTCAATTGTTTGGAGTTCGTAACAAAACTTTCTTACGTGCCCTCTTATATGACAATAGGATCACTTGTAAGTCTGAAATACATCATAGATAATGGGCACATGTATGCAACCCAACAAAAGATATAGCATAGTAAAGATAAAATCACAGGTAACCTCAATGAAAAAGAGATAAAGTTGCATGATATCAAGGACCAAGAAAATCTAGACGCAACATAAAAATATGGGATTACCAATGATAATCATTAATAACATGCGATGATATCAATAATCAATACTAATCATGAAGATTAAGGAGGTAAAATATGTAAATCAGGATGGATAGAAACGTGATATAAATCAATAAGATATAATACTAGTCACAAAAGATTTAATAACCATGTAAAGTCAAAATCCAGAGTATGATAGAAACTATTAAATCCATATAAGCCACAAAACTTTAATTATAATATCTAAAGTATCTAAATCAAACTCCACATAACGTATAAAGGAGTATCCAAGACTGGATATAAAAACCATTATGTACATCATTATATATATATATATATATATATATATATATATATATATATATATAGAGGCCCTCTCCTGTAAGGACTCCTTATAGTGCAGACTCCGGTACATACCATTTTTTTAAAATAGTAAAGAAATGAATTTTTTGATGAAACTTCATGGGTATGATCTCTATGGTGGGAAGATCATCTCCAATTTTTTTCACCAAAAAATTCAATAAAAAAACCGTTGAGATGAAGTGATATGTAAAAAAATAGTATAAATATGCATTTTCGACCGTTGAAATGTTGGCGATCATCTCACCCACTTTTTGATTGAATTTTTTGATGAAACTTCATGGATATGATCTCGATAGTGAGAAGATCATATCCATGGCGTTTCATCAAAAAATTCAATCATTAAAGTGGCTGGCGCCGACCCAACATTTCAACGGTTGAAAATGCATATATATACCATTTTTTTACATATCACTTCATCTCAACGGTTTTTTTATTGAATTTTTCGACGAAAAAAATTGGAGATGATCTTCTCACTATGGAGATCATATCCGTGAAGTTTCATCAAAAAATTCATTTTTTTACTATTTTAAAAAAATGGTATGTACCGGGGTCTGCACCATAAGGAGTCCTTACAGGAGACTTTCTGATATAGAGGCCCTCTCCTGTAAGGACTCCTTATAGTGCAGACTCCGGTACATACCATTTTTTTAAAATAGTAAAGAAATGAATTTTTTGATGAAACTTCATGGGTATGATCTCTATGGTGGGAAGATCATCTCCAATTTTTTTCACCAAAAAATTCAATAAAAAAACCGTTGAGATGAAGTGATATGTAAAAAAATAGTATAAATATGCATTTTCGACCGTTGAAATGTTGGCGATCATCTCACCCACTTTTTGATTGAATTTTTTGATGAAACTTCATGGATATGATCTCGATAGTGAGAAGATCATATCCATGGCGTTTCATCAAAAAATTCAATCATTAAAGTGGCTGGCGCCGACCCAACATTTCAACGGTTGAAAATGCATATATATACCATTTTTTTACATATCACTTCATCTCAACGGTTTTTTTATTGAATTTTTCGACGAAAAAAATTGGAGATGATCTTCTCACTATGGAGATCATATCCGTGAAGTTTCATCAAAAAATTCATTTTTTTACTATTTTAAAAAAATGGTATGTACCGGGGTCTGCACCATAAGGAGTCCTTACAGGAGACTTTCTGATATATATATATATATATATATATATATATATATATATATATATATATATATATATATATATGATCATCAACACAATCATCCACATGATCACCGACATCATCAACTCCATCAACAACATATACGTAATCAAACCAATAGTCTCAGCATTCGAATGAGTATTACATATGTCTTTACTACCCAATCATTCAATAATGCAAAAAATATCATGTTTCATAACACTTATAAGCCTCATAATAATATATTAAGTAGCCTTGATTAGAGCTAATTGAAACTCAAGAAACATGTATGTATTATGATGTACACATGGATACATAGGACCTAGGGTAGGAAAAGAAGATGGTGAAGGATTATCACCACGTTATACAGTGGCCTAAGTGCGATGTCATTTTAAGGGTCAATATATAGGGACCTAAATTGTAGGACGCATGGGGAGATGCCCCTTAAAATTATATACATTTGTACATGTAATCAAACCACGATAAATAATAAAGGAATCATCATAAATCACGGGAACCCCAACTCAGTACAAGTAACATGTGATCATATGGCCATTTATCAAGGCCTTAATAAAACTTTTCTCAGAACCGTGATGAATAATATCTTGAATAATAAAAGGCAAATACATAGTTGGATGCTCTATAATATCATAAATGAAATAACCAACCTGATATCCAAAATCTTGTTTCCTACAATAAGGATGAAGACAATACATGATGCCGACATGTACAAAATGGTACATAAGGGATATCATTTTACTGAAATAAACCATTAGCTAGGTAATCTAACAATCAACAAAGAAAGATTTAAGGTGATCATGTGAAATGCCATGCGCAGAATTGATGTTGAAGTTAGGAGGATTGATACAATAGAGATAAAGATATTGGCAATAATTGCCAGGATAAATTTTGAATCGAGTCAATTTATATGTAATTGGCATAATTCCGGACAAAACGTTTGAGTCATAGGATAGACTTTGTGTTGATGATCCCATGAGCCTATGATGTTGTTTGATGAAGACGTAGCGGCCAAGCTTCAAAGAGTGAATATTCTAAGTTGTGTTTATCGTGTCACGTTTGTTTTCACATATACTGAGGATCTCGTAGGTATGAACGTATATAGTTTATGAATCCTTGGAAAGTTTTAATAAGGGTGTTCTGTTTTTAAAACTGTTTGTAACTTAATTTTTCGAAAATATGTTTTATGAGTTTACTGTAGGCGGAGTTTTAAAAATTCGTTGAGATCGTTCAAAAGACATCTCTCTGTCCTTCGAACGACATATCAAGGTCGTTCTAACTATGGTTTCAAACATACATCAAATGAAGATTACTGTTTTGGTTTTTCTGAGGTAGTTAGAAGCAAGATGAATCTCCTTCAAACGAGCTCAGTATCTCACTAGAACAATAACTTCAAATCATTCGAACGACGTGCCGCTTTGATTATCTATAAAAGGATTTTTAGACTCAGTTTTCGTTTTGAGACGAAGAACTTTTAATGAAAATGAAAAGCATACATGTTCTCAAAAGTTCCAACTCCAAAGTATCACCCTTTTTTCTTATAAGATTCAAGATTCATAAATCATATACTTTAAGATCTTATTTAGGCACCTAGTTTGTTTCTTCAATCACTAGAAGAATGTTTTTGTGTGGTGGACTCCGTACGTGCTGATTACGGTAAAGAAGCGGCGGACTCTGTGTTCCGAATCATAGACGGTTGCCAAAATATATCGGTGGATACCGAGGCATGCATGGCCTCGTGTGTTGTAGACCTTGCATAGGTAGAATCCTGCGTTGCACTGTGGAGGAGCGGTTAAAGAGAAAAAGAGGTCTCAAAACTTGTGAGGGATTGAGTCGTTGAGTAAGACTGTATTCTTCCTTTGTAATTTCCATATCATAGTAATTATCTAGCTAGGCCATCCGAGGTTTTTTCCTTTTCTGATTTCCTCGTACATCGACGTCTTGTGGTTTGATTTATTTAATTTATCTGCTATAACTTAGACGCATATTGAGGGTAAAAGATAAAATTTGGTAAATCATTTTTCACAAGAAAGGTTTAATTAGTGCTAAGTTTAAGTGGGTGAATTGTGTTTAAAAGTTCAATCATTATAATTTCAAAAACTTAAAAATATTGAACTTGTGATTTTTTGAACCATCCACGTATTCTCAAATTGGTATAAGAGCTTTTAGCCATTTTTACCTTTTCAAATTAGTATCAGAGCGAGTTGCACTTATTGCGTAGATCCTTGTTTGCAGCTTTTTAAGTGATTATTTATTTTTCTATCTTGGTTATTTTCTTCTTGATGGATTCCCATAGTGATGGTTGTTAATCGAGATGAATTTAATAAGTTTCTTGACCGTTCTGAAAAGCTAAATATGTTGAATTTGAAGTTTGCAAAAAGAATTAAAATTCCTAAAGAAAAAAATTCTCGTTTTATGAACGTTATTGAATATTTGCAAATGTTTCAAACTCAATGAGATATCATTCGTGAGAAGTTTGTTGCGTTGTATGATGACTATGAATATTTAAAATTATCCAAGGAAGAGAGTGAGAATAGAATCCTTATTTTGGAGAAAGAATTTGAGTACGTAAAAAATTCTAGGGTTTATGTTTGTGCTAAAAAGGATAAAAACAATTTGATTGATGATTATAAAGCATGTGAGAAGACTCTTAGAGATAAGTTTTCTTTCATTGAGGGGGAGAGAGATAAACTTGTAGGAATGGTTGAAAATATGAAGAAGGAGTCCCTAAAATTGGAAGAGTCTAATTCTTTTCTTGAGTCTAAAATTTTGAAGTTAAAAGATGATTTAAAAGACTCGAGTAGTTTGAGTAGTGATGGCAATGGATCACATGTTTCTAATGCTTCGAGTGCTAAAGACTAAACCATTGTTTGTTTTAGAGGGTCAAACAAAACCAAGGACGTTAGAAAAGGTCAACCCATAGGTGACATTACTACCATTTACACATGTTCACATTGTGGTAGAAAAGGTTACCTTAGGCGTTTTTATTATGATCTTAGAAGAGATCCTAGGAAGATTAAGAATAGTGTCCCATCAGTTCCCATAATCCTTCGAGTTAGGTATACACCTGTTTGGGTTAGGAAATTTATTTTGAAGATACTAAATATTTGGTTGGTTGATTCTCACATGCTTGCACATGATGCTTCACATGATATATCTTATGGATAATTGCTTGCATGATTTTATTTGTCATACATTAGTTTCTACTTCATGATATATGTTTACTAGTGTAATGATGAGTGTATCTCTTTGTATTTTTTTTCTTTCATTGAGTCATATTGAAAAATACAAAAAGACTTTTGTTCGATATTTTTTGAAAATATAAAAAGATTTTATTTTTAGAATTTTTTTGAAATATACAAAAAGATTTTTGATTTTTGTGTATTTTAGTTTTACACATTTAGTGTGGCATATTGGTGTATTTGAATCTAATTCACTTCATAATTTCCACGTGGATCGGACATCTGGTTATGACTTTAGATACTTAGATTGATCTTAACCATGTGTTATGGAGTTATTTCGAACTTGAGTTTCTTTATGGATTCTACTTTGTCTATGCCTCCCCACACACATGTATGAGCTTATTGGAGTTGGCTTCATGATGTATATTTGAGATTGGTGAGATGTTCACTCATCAATTTTTTCATCTACATGTTTATATGACTATGGAGGTTTGTTCATGTAAGAACCGTTGCCCATGAGAGTTGATTTATTATTTAAAAAATGTGAATGTACACGAAAAGGGCTGCGAGAGGCAAGTGAACTCGTCGTGAAAGCCACCATTTGAAAATAGTCCATGAAAAAAAATAAAGGCAATAAAAAGAGAAAATTTTCCCAAAAGGGGACAAAATAGTTTAGTTTGACTGATCATTCAAAAGAAAAGAAATGAAAAGAATAAAAATATGATCATGTTTATCTTTTGAGGGTGTTTAGACGAAGATCAACGGGTTTGCACAATGATACCTAGTTATGATTATATTGTCATGATACTATTAATTTGTAGATTCATCAATTTCTAGGCTTATGTGTATTGTGCTTGTTTTGTTCATTAAGTTCAACTTTATTTATCACTTGAGGCTAAAGCTTAGTTTGATAAAGTTTTGCGATCAATTATAACTTCTTGAACATATTTGAGTGTTTAGGTTGTAATTCTTTTGTTACTAATTCATACCCATTCATTCCATCCCACATGTTTAGACACATCGATACTATGCTAGTGTATCTTATGTGCTTTGTGTCATGTTTTATGGTCGTTTATACCGATATATGTATGCCTAATTCGCTTAGAAATATTTTGCATATATTATATATGGTATTGTGTTTTGAATCTTTACGATTTACATATAGTCCATGTTTATTACTTGCTTTATCTTTTGGATTATTTGTGGTTGATTTACCATGTTGCGTGCTTGCTACACTTTACACCATTGCATGATTTATTCCCATATCCCTTTGCTTAGTATTGATATCTCATGATCACATATTTAGGGAGGGATTCGATTTTGGGGAGTATTTATTTATGCAATCTTACTTTGTCTATTCCTAAATAAAAAGGGGAGAAATGGTATTTGTCTTTTGCATGATTAGGATATCTTTATCTTAGGGGGAGACATCTTACCTAGGTTGACATTTTTCAGACATTGTTAGATGTTTATTCATTTGCAAATTTATACTTGTTATATTGTCTTTACATTGGAAGGTGCATTTAAGTGTGCAGGATTACAAAATGAGTTTAATACATGATAAAGTTTTTCAAGAAAAACAAAGATACTCATGATTGTGTGTTTGTCGAGCGTCTATAATTTTTCCTTTTGGGGTTGGGGAATGAGTCTTTTTAGAGAGTTTGACGGCCCATAAAAGTTTTGTTTTGGTTTTGTCCCGGAAAAGCCAAATGGGGATATTTGTAAGGATGAATTTTCAACCGAGTCAATTTGTATATACTTGACATAATTCCGAACAAAACGTTTGAGTCATAATTCTGAAAAAAATGTTTGACTCATCGGGGCGCCTGATGTGGAGGTTTTATTGAGTTTTTGGAGGGTTTGGTCTATGTTCCGATTATCTTTTTTTTTCTGCTTTTCGATGTCTGAAGAAGCAATGTAATCATTTTTTACAAGTATATATAAAATGCATCTTTTTGTTTGATTATCTTGATTTAGTTGCTTAATTTATGCGCACTTTAATTTTCTGCTGAGGTTTCATTTATTGTAAAGATAAGATTGAATAAAATAGAATAAATTGAGGAAAGACTCGAAGAGGGATTTTTACCAATAGGTTTAATTTTTATAAATAAAAGTCTTTATTTTGTAAATGATATATAAAAAAGAGGAAATTAAAGAATTTCCAAAAATAAGGGGTACCAATCGGCATACCCCTTAGCCTGCCTATCGAGATAAGGGTTAAGTCAAAATCAATTCCTTATCTTTGATTGCACTTCCTCTGTATTTATGTGTACTTGCTTGTCTTTTATGAAGGTGGCTTTGATGCAAATTTTTATCACCACAATTTAAACTTCTTTCTTTTGTAAACTACTTCTTCTTCTTCTTCTTCTTCTTCTAAAATGTCACTTTCGATGTTTGAAACTTGTTCGAATTATCACGAAGGCTTAGAGGCCATGTGCCTCTACAACGTTAATTACGAAGCTTTCAGCTTGTGTCATATTTCCTTGTGGCGTAACCTCCCTATAAATTAGAATCTTCTAGAAGCGATGGTGTAATTATGGTATCCTGAAGAGCATGTCTTTCAATCCAACCTAGATAAAATGTGCCCCACTTATGAAAAGTTCTCCTTAATATTAGGTGTCAACCCTAGTGTAGTGGTATCCATGCTAGATTTATCTCGTTCTCCTTGGGTATCATTAGACGAGTTACTACATGTCTCTCCCTTAGCTACCCAGCCGTTGGTGCACGGAGGGAGTATCATCATCCCGATAGTATTGAACTTTTTATATCAGAGAGATTTCAATGATAATGGCTTTGATGGTGCTATAGTCCTGGGATTGACTGCCAGGATTCTTTTGGTGATAGGTGACATGATTGCTAACCCTCATGTAGCCACGATAGTGTTATGAATGTCTTACCACTATAGTCTAGCTGTTGTAATACTGGAAGAGACTCTTAATGGACTGGATGCCTAGAAGGAGGGTTAGGATAATTTCTTACGAGGGATCCCTATTATTGTATCCATGTGGTTATAATAGAGATTGCGCTGGTGGATCCTTCTGAGTACCCTATATCGGTCCCAATTTCTTCTCTCGATCTTTCTTAAAATTTGGATCGATGGTAGAGAACTGGGTGAATTGGCTTGTAAAGCATGGATCTAGGAGTCTTCGCTCGTTAGTAATATAGTAGGGTAATTTACAACCTATCTTGTAGTTGGGTGAATACCGGTATGTGTGACTAGTGGGATTTAGTCAAACCTCTTTCTATCTTACATGGCGTCTTCTGTACCGAGCGAGATAGGAGAAAATCGTTCCTCTTTATATAACAAACTTTTTTCCCATAGAGGAACTGACCGAGTTGCTGAGAATGATATTGGGGCCTTTATGGTAGTGCCTCTGAAAATCCACCCATTTGTCTCAGTCTGTTGAGGAAGCTGGGTTCGTATTCGGGGATTATCTAAAGTGGTAATGGAAATGGGTGGTTGTAAAATCTTGCTAAAGAGGTTGGTCAAAGATTTCTTTTGATGTTCGACACTTTAGAGGAAGGTGTCGTGGTCTCGTCCAAGCAGATTAAGGCCTATTACCGCACATAGCGAATTTAGAGTCCTAACAAGGAGTGAGATTCTTAGGGCCCTTCGGGGGCAGGCAATGATGATGAAGCGGGTCCTTCTGGAAGCTAAAGGAAATTCTTGGGTATGAGAGGTGATGGTGTGGGAATGTGAAGCTTGTGAGAAGGTTATGTAGGTTTTGAGATGTTTGTGAGAAGTTTTCTTATGTTTTGAGATGTTTCGATCTTTGTGAATCTTGTAATGATATGAGTTGCTTAGGTTTTGATGTTTTTTGAGGCTTGTAAGAGAGTGGGTTATTTTTCATTCCCATTATTGATATCTCATATAATAGCTGTTCCCCTTATTTTCTTAGTAAAAATGAACTATTTCAATGTATTTTATTGTGTCTTTGATGAATTATTTCGCTTAAACTATCGATACTGATCACCAAGGCACACGTAATCCTTTTTTTGTTTAAATGACGCGGAATACCATCATTATTGGAGGGAGAAAAGAATAGTATTTTGATAGAGAGAAAGGACGAAGCTCATGTGTCTCTTATGGGATGCCTATGTACCTCTATGGGGTTTGAAAATTGTGAGCTTCTATTTTTTTAAAGGGGTGATTCTTGAGATAGAATCAGGTTTTACGTTGTTCTGAGTAGAGATGGGGGTAGAGATTTTTTTTAGAATAGAAAGGAGTGAGAAGATTCGTATCTCAATAAATGTACGGATTAAGGGTAATTTTTTTTAGAAGGTCCATGTTGACTGGACGCACCATTTCTTCTCCATCGAGGTCTGTGAGCATAGCGGCGCTACCAGACATTATCTTCTTCACGATTTAAGGGCCACTTCAATTGGGCCTGAATTTTCCTCTCTGATCCCAGATAGGTTTTATGATTTTCTTGAGGGCAAGATCTCATTCTTGGACACCATAGTCCTTTACTTTTTTTGTTAAATGATAGGGCAATTCGATAATGGTACCCATGTATATGATATAGGGATTTCAACCTCCTTTCATCTAAGAGCAGAAGTTTATCGTAGTGATTTTGATGCCAATACTCTTCATTGACTTTCGAGCATAACCTTTAGAGAAGGTACTTCAAGTTCGTCAGGGAGAACCACATCAATGTCGTATACCAGAGAATAGGGAGTAGCCCTAATGGGTGTTTTGATTGATATGAGGTACCTTAGAGGTCATATGGGATCCGATCGACCCAGTCTCTGTAGCTTTCTACTATCATAATAATAATGATATTGAGGATTTTTTTGGCGTCTTTGCCAATGCCATTGGTTTGTGGTCGATAAGAAGAGGACTTGTGCTTTTGGATTTCGTACTCGACAAGTAGTTTTGTGACCTCAGCCTCGAAATGGAGTCCATTGTCGAACACCAACTCATGGGAGATTCCATAATGTTAGATGGTGTTCTTTTTGATGAATTTGGCTACTTTCTTCCAATTCATTATCACGTATAACTCGGCTTCGACCCATTTGATGAAGTAATCAATGGAGACCAGGATGAATTGATGTCCATTTGAAGCTTTGGGAGTGACTTTCCCTATGATTCACTACACCAAAACACTCTTTTAGTAAAAGACTATATTCTTGATTACTAACATTATTACACCATTACTATTTTTGACAATAAAGTACCGTTAGTAATCTCATATAAGTGTTACTAATATTAATTCAATATTTAAAGAATCATTATTAAAAAAAATATTTTTATTTTGAACGAACAGAATGCCCCAAAACTCAAATGCCCCGCTCACACACATGAAACCCTTCCTTCACCCCTCCTCTCTCTCTATCTCTCTCTCTCTCTCTCACACACACACACACACATATATCTGTAAACCTCCCTAGAGATCTGGCGATGTCTTCTCAAATATTTTAGCGATGGCTACTATCGCCCCCTTCTTACTTTTGGTGTATTAGTGGTAAGAGGGCTACTATCATTTTCATGCTTTGTTTCCCTGCTTTGTTAGTAATGATATGGAAAAGACCTCGCCTTTTTAATGCCCTTCGCAAACGCTAACTAGATCTTCTCTATTTAATATTAAGAGGGCTACTATCGCCCCTTCTTACTTTTGGTTTCGTTAACAATGTTATATACCTACACACACGCGATAGTATTTCTCTATTTAACGATGTTGTGTTGAAACCCATTGTTGACCTATTTCGTTGTGTGTATTATTATTGCACATATTATTTTCCGCTTAAACTTATGTCAGCATTTTTGTTCATGTATTTTTGGTGTATAGGTAATAAGATTGCTGTAATAAAGAACTTGGGTGCTACTGTGGTGAGATGAACTTCTGTTTCAATTATTTAGTGGTAACAGCCAATAACTAATTTACTATTTATGAAATTTTATATTTTTTTTGTATGTGGGATCAATTTGACTCGTTGATTTATCTGACAATGAGATAGTTAAGCTTGAAAACTTTCCCCATCTTAGTTGACTTGGTACTTTGTTAAACAATAACAAAATTACCCGTATCAATACCAAAATTGGTGGTAAGACACCCTATTGTAGTTCCAATTTGTATGCCTTTTGTTTTTCTGAATACAACTCCTAAATATATTCTCTTAATTAGTTTGAGTTGACAAGATTTAATGTTTGGAATTGTAGAATTTTTGGGGCTGGGAGGTCATATTTCCTTCAAGTGAATTTAGTAGGTTTAAACACTTCCTATTGAATGTCCATAAGATCATATAATGCATTGCTAATATGGGGGGTGTTAATAGTAATATTGGTGATTGATTTAGAGAAATTTCATATTTTCATTTTATATTTCTTGAATATTGATTGAAGGTTCAGTGTGCTTCTTTACAAAATTGCTAATTGTTGTATTGTTTGATTTGAATTGTTCATACTTTTGTTTTCCATTCCATTTTTCCTCTTTCTTTGGGTTATATCTCCTTATTTTTTATGCATATGTAGGATTTGAAATTCCTTACATAGCATATCAATAATTGCATGATAACTTTCATGCTCATGTCATTGACTTGATTGTCTTAGTTGGTTTTACTGACCTCAATTCTTTTATGCATACCTTCCAAAAAGAGGAAAAAGTGAAAACTTATTTAATTTATTGTAGGTTTTATGATTGGGGTAAAACGTAGTTATTGTTTTTATTTTTGGATAATCTTAAATTTCTTCATGTGGTTATGCTTGGCCAATGTAGTTGATATTTGGTGGTTGATTTTTTTGAAGGGGCGTAATGTCATCTTGGAACAAAGTAAGTGACCAAGGATGGTGTAACTGTGTCAAAGAGCATTGAATTCAAAGACAGAATCAAGAACATTGGTGTTAGCCTCGTAAAGCAGGGTGCAAATGCTACAAACGATATTGCTGGTGACGGTAAGGTTTCATACATTTTGTTGAAGGATTGAATGGTAGTTTTTCGCTCCATTGTTATGGTGATTGCTAAGGGAACCACATACTTTAAGCGGGAAACCCACAACATTTATGCCTTTTTATTATACACTTACTAGATCTTGAGGAAATTGGGTTTGCCTTTTTTATTTGGACGTGGCCGATGATATGAAGCCTTTTTGACATTTTTTCAAGTACCACTTGTGCAACTATCCTCACCCTCGCATATATGCTGAAGGTTGCAAGTCGGTGGCAGCTAAAATGAAAGCCATGGATATGAGACGTGGGATCACAATAACAGTTGATGCCATCGTGACAAACTTGAAAAGCAGAGCACGGATGATCAGTACATCTCAAGAAATTGCACAGGTTTGTTCTAGCCTTATGTATATAATCCCAGTTTAAAATGAAATGATTTGCAAATCGTGATACATTTTTAACTAGTTTTTCTAGAATTCGAGAGCACTGGATGCATTTTATATTTGAAATCGTGATACAATCTATTGTTACTATTTTTTTACTAATGTTGTATTTTATTTTTGTATTTGAGATTTTGAGTGTGTGACTTAATTCCTATCACATTACAAAATTTGACCAATCAACTAATTGAATTGGAAAGGCATTTCAACACCCTTGAATTTAATAAATTTGGTGAAAGTGGTGGAGTCCAAATGAATCGTCATCTTTTCCAAGTAAGCATGGAGCTCCAAGGTATGGTAAATGCTTACTGCTGTCTTCTGTAGCACCTTTAGAAAAGTTCCTTTTTATCTTACTACGTCAACTATGAAATGTTTGATTCTACTTTACTTTGAAATTTTTTAGGTGCAGTAGCTTCCCCCTGGGTAACTTATTTGATATTTTTTTTCTTCTTCTGATAGACTTTATGTTCTATAGTGTAACCTTATCTTTATATTGTTTGGGTGTGTATTGGCTTGTCACAATCTTGTATATGGAGGTTACGTTGATTATGAAGGCTGAAAAGGAATGTTTAGCCAATTAGCTTTGGCCCGAGCAGCTTGTGGTTAATGGTAGGCAGTTGAGGCAAGAGGAACTGGTGGAGGTTTTTGGTTGCGCGATTCCTCATCTGCAGTTGAAGCCTGGGAGGTACTGGTATGCCAACAATTCTATATTAAGGCAACTAACACTTTTTATTTAAAGCAAGAAAGTGATGATTTTAAAAAACTGTGTATCAGGAAATTGGAAAACTGCAGAAAGTGCAAGGCCCTAGTGTCATCAGTGCGAAATATGAGATGGAAAGGTTATCACGCCATATGGGTTCATTACCTCTCCTAGAAAAGCACTGAATAAACTCCATTAAAACATCCATCAAAAGAAATACGGATGTGCAGAATTATGCATATTCGAAACAGATGCTCGAGCTTCTGTTATCGAAACCACCAGCGAGCAAGAAAGATGAGTTGAGAAACTTAGCAGACATGTGTGTTCAGAGGGGTCTGATTGACAAGTCAATTGACCCATTAGAAGATCCCTCCCAAATTTTGTGCTGCCACACTCAGCCTTCTTTTTACTATCAGATATGATGTGTGTGATCTTTGTGGGGCTAAGTTCTCCGCCCTTTCAATCCCCGACTGCAATATCTGTTGTATGGGAAGCATCAAGAGATCAAATGAAATTGTCAGACCTTTTCCCTCACCATTTGGCTGACCACAACTCATTAATAACGTACTTGGGATTAATTAGCCACGAATTCTATTCCTTCTCTTCACTCCCCCAAACAAACAGAGTTCTATGAGCGATCAGAGAATTGTTGCCATCTTTTTTACTTTGTGGGTAGGGAGAGTAGTAGTTTACTGTGTGGAATTAGGTAGGTTGTGTTTGATTGTTTCTTTTGTTTCCTTTGTATGTTTGTAAATTTACAAGGGCTTACTTTAACCCCACTTGTTTATTACAAGAGCATCAAGAGATCTGATGCAATTGCCGGACCTATTTCCTCTGTATGTTTGCAAAATAGGAGAAGATTACTTATGCTGGGATTATTGGATGCACCATTCTCGCAATTGTTAATCTATCAAATGGTCATCCTCATTTTGACGAACCCCCTCGTAAGATTTCTCTGTCTATCACCAAAATGTTTTTTTCCCTTTCTCATATCTTATTTTCTAAATCTATGTATGTGTATGTGCAGGCATACCCATATTTGCACATTTTTAACAAGGAGTTTCCATGGGGTATGTTTACTTACAACCCATATATTACTGTGCCAATTTTTGATGGTTTCTCTTATTTTACCATTCTTATATTACTGGTAGCTGATCTTTTTAGATTTTTTACTGAGTAGGAAATTCTTACTACCATATTAATTATATATATATATATATATATATATATATATATATATATATATATATTCTATTATTTACGAGACAATACACGTAAATAATTTCTCTCTTGAATTATGTTTGGGATGAGTGCATAATGACAGTTGCTTTATTACAAGTAAATAAGATTTTTAAATTATTTTTGTTTTAGAAGTAAACATTTTGGTAATAGTTTTGCAGTAGAGGTGATGTTGCTTAAACATTAGGCGTTGAGTGACTGAATTTGAAAGTTTGTTGGAGACATAAGTGTTGAATATGGCATCTAGTTCACGAGTGTGATACTAGAATATTCTCGTATCAAATATCATAGCACTAAACTCAAGTGTCATTTAGTACTAATGCTCCTGCTTGTGCTACTGTTGCTAGGTGAAATATCAGCTCAGCAACTCTTGTTAGGTGAAATATTTATTAAGCTTTTTTGCTATTTTTAATGAAGTTACGTTGTTATATATGTGACCTCAACTCTTTGTTTTTTTTTACTTTGTCCACTAATATCATAAGCTAGTAGATCAAATTTTCTTTTTTCCTTATCGTAGATGACGACTATAGAAGAAATATTGGATCTTAGTGAGGAACGTTTCCAGTTTCTTGGAAACACATCACCTGATCAAGTGAGTATTTTAACTAATTTTGTGTTGTTTACATGTTTATGCTTTTTTTTCTCACATCTTATATGATGTGATTGTTGAAACACAACATCAACAGGAGTAACCTATAAAAAAAACATTGGATGCAGATATAGTATGTCTGGTGGCATTGATTACAGGGATGAACTTAACAAAACTGATGAGGGAAGCCATTCATAACCATTACATGTTGCTCCTGTATTTCTACACGTTATTTTGTGTGGCAAATAAGAGCGGTATTCCAGTTGTTCGTCCTCTTTCTGATGTTGAAGAGATCTAATCCGCAAGGGGACTTTATATATAAGAGCTGTATTTATTCTCCATTGATGAATATTTAAAGATGGAGTTGACGGACCTATTTTTATATATCATTTGTTGGTTGTAATATTAAAACATCTCATTTCGGGATGATTGTATTAGGATGTTATATTGGATTCATTTATGAAAATATTGTAACTTTTGGCGTGATTGTATTAGGATGTTTAATTTGTTTGGTTTAAATTTATTTTGTAAATAAATAGTGTATGTTTATATAAAATGTAATTGTTGAATATAATGCCTTTATTTATGTGAACTATTAATGTATATGTTTTTAGGATTTAAATAGTGTGGTAAGTATGGAATATTTTTGTATATGTTCTTAGGATTTAAATAGTGTGGTAAGAATAATTGAATTTGTTTAAATTCAGGATATTGGATCTTGAAAATATATTTTTTTAAATATGTATTAATATCGCTAACGGAATTTTACCGTTACTAAATCTAAATTTTACTGTTACTATTAGTAACAGAAGTTTACCGTTACTATTTCTGAATTTTAGATTTACTATTAGTAACAGAAATTTACCGTTACTAATTCATAATTTTACCGTTACTATTAGTAACAGAATTTTACCGTTACTAATTCTAATTTTTTCGTTACTATTAGTAACAGGATTTTACCATTACTAGCTTCGTGCCCCATGCCTTTTTTCTAACAGAAAAATTGTGTTACTAATATATTTAGTAATGGTAAAATTGTGTTACTAATAGCGTGTTTTGGTGTAGTGATTTATATGCCCTAGGGGGAGAAGGGCCGAAAAAATCATGTTGTACAGCTCTCGAGGAGGCAAATGCTGAAGTCTAGAAAAACTACTAGCATTTGAGGCATCTTTTGACGTAAGCAATGGAGTCTTAAACCATGGTGGTCCAATAATATCCTTAATGGATGATCTTCTTTGCAAGCATATGACTATTCATATGGGCCCCACATTCCCCATTATGGATTTTCTCCATCATTTCTTCCATACCATCCCCTATTATGCAATGCAAGTGGGTTCCATCGAAATTCGATGTACTGAGAAGCTAACTTGCGAAGGATCACACAATTTTTCTTATTTGCATCCTGAGGATACATACCATGCTTGAGGAGGCACCGAATGTCATGATACAACAATCCTTCCATGCTCGAATCTTCTTCTGTAATGAGCTCAATGTGGTAGGAGTAAGTGGGTGCAACCTATTTGCTCGACTAGAAAGGGGGATATCCCCTCGAACATGCCGACTATAGAGGCTAAGGTCGCCAGTGCATCAACCAAGATATTCCTCGAGAGAGGACGGTAATGGAAGGTGACATTTGGGAATTGGGAGATGAGATCTTCTAGGTAAGGATGGAAGGGCAGGATATTCTCATCTTTGACTTTCCATTTCCTGAGGATTTGCCCCACGATGAGGGTTGATTCTCCATCGACATCCATGCCTTTGATTCCTTTTTCAAAGGTGATCTTGTGTAAGATGGTGTACGACTCGTATTCTGTCATGCTATTGGTGAAAGAAAAATCCCGTTTGATGCCAATGGGAGCGTTAGAATCATCGGGGGTGATAAGGAGTATCCAAATACTATAACCTTTCTTATTTATTGCTCTGTTGAAGAACATATACCACCTGAGGTCCTTATGAAAGGTGAAGAGGATGTATTCGTCCAGGAATTCGAAAATTCAAAGTTCAGTTCCCTCCATGGGATTATCGGAAAGGTAATCGAAGGTGGCTCTCCCTTTCATAGCCTTATGTGTGACATAAGTGATACCAAATTCAGCTAGCAACATAAGCTAGTGGGCCATGCGGCTGGACAAGGCGGGGTTCTCCAACACATATTTCATTAGATCCATTCAGGACACCAGTTTTATAGGAAATACGAGCGTGTCGTGTTGGAGATTTTGTGTAACCTAGACTAAGGCGACACATACCTTTTCTAATGCGGTGTAGTTTACCTCATAATCGACTAGATTTTGACTAGCATAACAAATTGATCTATCCTTACAATATTACTCAATATATTAGGCCAGTATAGCCCTTGCTGCAGTTTCGGTGACAATCAAGTATAGGAGGCCGAGAAAACCTTGTTGTAGAAGCATGAGTATCGGAGGTCGGGTGAGGTATCATTTGATCTGATCGAATGCTTCCAGACATGCCTCGTCCTAAACTTTAGTTAAATCCTTTCGAAAAATCTTGAAAATGGGCTCATAGAGAGAGGTCAGTTGAATAATAAATCGACTAATGTATTGGATCTTACCCAGGGATCCACACATCTCTTTCTCCATCCGGGGTGGTGGCATTTCGAGTATTGCTTTTATTTTGGTGGGGTCTGCCTAATCCTTTTTTTGTTGACCATGAATTCAAGGATTTTGCTCTTGGTGACACTGAAGATGTAGTTCTACAGGTTGAGCCGCATCTAGTATTGTCGTAGTTGCTCGAAGTATTTCCTCAGGGAAGGAATGTGACCTTCCTAAGTCTTGGTTGTGATGATCATATTATTGATATAGACTTTGACTTGCTTGTCAATAAAGTCATGCGGGATGGTTATAACATCCCTTTAGTAGGTAGAAATTATATTCTTAAGATCGAACGACATAACCATGTTGCAAAATATTCCCCATTGAGTGATTAAGGCAGTCCTTTTCTAATGGCCAGGATGCATCTTAATCTAGTTATACCTGACGGAATCCTTGATAAATGACTTGAGGTCATAACTGGCAGTGTTATCTATGATCATCTCTATGTTAGGCAGAGGACTATCCTTTGGGGATGCCTTTTTCAGATCTCGATTATCGACCCACATGTGGACTTTTCCTCCCAATTTCGTTATGAGGGCGATGTTTGTAAGACACGTAGGATATTCGACCACGTGAACGAAGCCTACATTTAGTTTTTTTACTACTTCATCTTTGATTTTGAGGGACCACTTTATCTGGAGTTTTCTCAATTTTTGTTTGATAGGTTTGCTCTTTGGGAATGTAGGTATCTCATTTTGTGCTATTTATGGGTCAATGCTAGGCATGTCGTCATAAGACCATGAGAAGATGTCCACGAAATGTTTCATAAGCTCTTTAAATTGCGACCATTCATGCTCGTCGAGGGTGGAAACTATCTTGGTCTCCAGTGGATGGCTACTAGAATCGAGTTAATAACAACAGTCTCGGCATTATTAGTTTGAACGTAGTTATTTTGCTTAATTTTTTCCTTATTGAGATTAGGTAAGAATTGTTCATTTACTAAATTATCATCATCAATAGTTTGATTAGAATCAAGACAATTAATGTAAGTCAGAACAAGATACTCAAAATCATCATTTATTTATTGAAATTGTTTCCAAGGAATATAACGGTGAGGACCCCATCAAAGGAGGCCTCGTTAACAATTACATAAAAAATAAGAGAAAAAAATTGTAGACTTAGGTATTTCTTGGAGATTACGAACCACGGGGTTCAAGTGGACTTACGTAGTCTGGATAGGAATGACATGCCAATTGAGCAGGGGTTCATCAGTAATGATGATCTTTTTGGATGGTTCAGATAGTTATGCTTTCAGGTGGACCATGTAGAGATCCAGCCCTAGTGTATGAAGGTCAAAATATTCATCAATATCATTGTACCTGGCATTTTTAGTGCTTTCCATGGCTCTGCCTGTTGGAGACTCCACCCCATTCTTCTGCCCTTCATCCCAAACGACTTCATCTCGAAAGAAGATCTCCAACCCTGTTTTCATTTTTTTTCTACTGGATCATACCATGGTTTGAGGAATCTGCAAAAGGGCAAATCATTTCCTTCCTTGACAAACCTCTCATTCAGGGAGTCTTTTGAGATTATTTTCTTATTTTCTATGTTTATCTTTTAATATGGACGACAGAGTGCTTTGAGTTTAATTGGTGATGGTTGGTAGCTCAGGCTTCATGGGAGAAAGGCTTCCTTCAGGATTATTGGCTCGAGAATTCCCTATTGTCATCAACTCAGCCCCATTTCGAGAATGATGTGCATGTTCATGGACATCTGAATAACATTGACATTCCCACATGGGTTGTTCTCTTGACAAACTCGATCTTTGATTTTATTATCGGTTGAGATAGGGAATGGGTCGATCCAAAAATCAGAAAGAAATATGTCATTGGACCAGTGCTGAATCTTGAGTATTGGGGTGCTGGTGCCAGTACCATATAAATTCTCGTCATCCCTAAGAATTATGAGGACTTGAACATTGTCATATAATTTCAAATTCTGGTTTAGAGAAAAAGATACCACCGTATATTATGTATCTATGGACGACCAAGGAGGAGGTTGAAGCAAGAGGGTATATCGATGACTTGGATATTTGTTTGAAGGTGGATAGGGACAAACCCTAATGTAAGCTTTATAGAATCCATGACTTCTTGGTGAGTATTATCATAAGCATGCTCCGCGGTGGATGTTGAAGTGAGGTCACTAACCTTTGCCCCCTGACAATTAAGGGTTCTGAGCGGGAAGACATTGAGGGCGGACCCATTATCTAAAAGTTCTAATGGAACCATTATTCCCATGAATTCAATGAAAATGTTGAGGGTGTAGTTTTGATCAAGACTGATCTTTGGAATTTCCTCTTTGAAAAAGGAGAGGATTCCGGTAACAGTTATGGATCTGACCATATGTACTGCTTCTTCTGGATTAATTATGGGAAGTATCATAGGTATCATAAAGATATTTATCAAGGCATTCCCGTATAATTGGGAGGAGATGAAGATCCCCCATAGGGTGATGTTGGACTGAGTCTTTTTAAGCTGGTCAAAGACCCTTCTTTTTTTATCTGTCACCTCTGGCATCGGGAGATCCTCATCAACTTCTTTTCCCTTATCTATTCTGATTGATCGAGGAATTGGGTCTTTGTAATGTCTCTCAGATCGGGTCTATGGTTAACAGAGGCATGGAAGAACAAGAACCCTGTATCTTCATCTACTTAGTGTGTTATGGATACCTCGTTGACCCATCATACAATGACTAGAAGGAAATTATCCCCCATTAAAAAGCAATTTAGTTAGCTTCCCTACAGTTTGATTCATCATTTGAAATATTAAAATTATCCCCTTATTTAGTGGAAATAATATCATTTTTCTATAAAAAATTGATAACTCAATAACCTCTACCACTTCAACATACAGATATTCCCATTTAGTGGGAAAGTGATGGAATGAAAGGACCAGGAGCCCTTGGAGTTTCAGAATCATGAGAAAATCAAAGACGATGCATATTTATCACTTTTAGAGGAACGTATTTGAATTATATGCACAACATCATCTAGGCTGAACTCTTTCACAGGTTAACACATTTGTTAGATTATCGCGCTTACTTTCGGGCTTCTATAAACAGGTCACTGATCTTTCCAATCACCTATGAGGGCAATTTTAGCACAAACTTGTAAAGCTGATCTACAACCGTAAGCAGTTCCATGCCTCCCTCTTATAAGCGGGTATAATAGGCAATACATGCTTTAGTAAGGAGTAATAGAGCTTGATCGATAGGGTTTGTACGATGCAGGAGAAAGGAAGGACATATATTAAGGGGTTCGGGTGAGATGGTAGGTAGATTGGGTATTTCAATGGGCTTGATTCTAGTTGACTGATTAAATTCTGGATGTCCTTCTGAAAGGATGGCATTCACCCTAAATCTATATATTGAGAGAGGATTTTCAGTGGTATTATGCTTAGGATTGGCTGGTGAGGCAATGATCCCCTTATTTATGAGACTCTGGAGAACATTCTTGAGATGGAAGCATTGATCAGTGGTATTCCCACTAATTTGCCAAAAATCATAATGTGCATTATGTTGGAAGTTTCTGGGAAGACGATCTGGCAATGGTCGGTGGTCCAAAGGTTTAATGAGGTTTTGAGCAAGAAGAGATTGATACACGTTTGATAGAGGAGCATAAATTTTAGTATACTCATTTTTGGAAGGGTTAGGATGACTTTTAGGTTTCCAAGAAGTGGAAAGTTGGGATATGTTATTGATAATTGAGATTGAGGCGCTTGGAGGTTTGTCATACTTTCGCGGCACGAACTGCCCACTCAAACTTTTTGGTTCAGATTATACTTTATGACTTGCGACGCCTTCTTTAATTTCTGCCCCAACCTCCCAAAGGGTTCTGAAGTGAGTGTAATAATGAACTACCATTGAAGTTCGAATATAGGGGAAAAAGTTCTTCATCACTATGCTCATTTGTTCTTCCTCCGATGGTCGATTTGTCATGGTAGTTTCTTTCTCTCTGCACCTTTAAATAAAGCTACTCATCGATTCCTATGGATTCTATTGAGTAGTTATATGTCTCAATAGGTGACTTCCAACTCATTATTATAGTTATATTATTTTATGTACTCTCTCGCTACATCTTTCCAGCTGCGGATTCTAGATTCTTTGAGGGATAGAAACCATGTGAGGGAACCTTTCTCAAGGGTTTTCTAGAACACTTGGGTCATTACCTCCTTTGACACCCCATGGAGAGTCATGGAACTATAAGAACTGCATAGGTGTACAATTGGAGTTCGATGCCTCCAAACTTCTTAATGTCTAACATTTTGAATTTCTTAAATAACTGGGCCATGGGATAGGGAGACACGTGGGTGTAATCCATGTAGTTCCTTGAGATCTTAACCTGGTTGAAACTTTTAGATAGTATGACACACCCTAATCTAGTTACTTATATTTAAGTTTAAATGTTAAAGTGAGTCAAACCATGAATAAACTAACCAAAATATAAACACGAGTCTTATTGTAGAATCATCAATGTAAATACATAAAACTAAAAATTTTCACAATATTTAAGCACTTATGCTTATACAAACTTGCTTGGAGGATAAATTAACTTAATTACATAATTTACATTTAAATAAAATCATTGCTTTACACCTTCCTTGCTAACCCAACCCGACTTCCTAGATTTGGCAGTGACATCACGATACCTGAAAAATATTAACATAGGAACCGTGAGCAAAATAGCTCAGTGAAAATCACTACTATACTATTTCGTAACATTAAATACAATAAATAATATCCATATAATAATGTATAAACCTATTCATCCA
Organism: Sambucus nigra; assembly: GCA_949130495.1. Classification (NCBI taxonomy): domain Eukaryota; kingdom Viridiplantae; phylum Streptophyta; class Magnoliopsida; order Dipsacales; family Adoxaceae; genus Sambucus; species Sambucus nigra. The sequence continues at coordinate 343,026,153 of OX422211.1, forward strand.
TTCATAAAGAATGACCCCATTTTTCGATCATAATTCACATAAGCTATCTGCAATAGACAATTCTCTCCCATTCCCGATCGAGGAGTAACCCCTTATTTGAAATAGACAATTCTCTCCCATTCTGGGTGAAGGAGTAACCTACCATTTTGATAAACCAAAATGAACGATTTCATATTCGTAATTTCTAATCATATCCATAACAATGTATAAATACATCTTTCCAGTGAGTACACTCGCCTTGGATGCTCAGCTATATATTTACGTTTCCTTCGAGCGGAGCTAAACTTGATGGATTAGACCTTAAACTTGTCAATCCAAATAAATCAGTACTGAGTTCCAATTATAAGTATCATATTAATATATTTATGTAACTTTCAATGACTATACAACCACAATATAATCAGACTTATATAGAATTTTATGAAACTTGAGGAAGGATGGTGCGATAGTATCTATGTTGATAAATTTATAAATAGTTAACCCTAGAAAAAACTTCGTAATGTATTTATAAATAATACCAAATAAATATAAAAGTTTAATTCTCAATCTGTATACACATGAAACATGTACTCAAAGTACCCTTTGGAATGAGGAGAAAAGAACATTCTTTCATGGGGTATCCAGTATGGCATTGAATTATTGTCCTCTATACTCAACCATCCTATATTCATATATTGTACAAATAAAGGTGAGTAACCTTATCAATATGAAAACATATCTTAATAAACTTTCCATTACAAGTGACGGTGAAATTTTTCAAGCTACCTAGAGTAAGATATGACCATTTCTTTACAACATATTAAATCAGTCGTACAAGCTCCTCTATTGTTCAGTCAACTTTCAAGAATTTTCATAATTTTCCTTCATTATAACCTTCTATGATTTTCCATGAATTTTTAATAAACATAATGAATAATACAAAATTATAGTTTCATAATTTTTTGAGTTCAGTTGCTATGTCAAAAGATTTACCAAACTCAGGGCATATCTAAATCAATTATGCAAACATCAACTATGTACCAACTTACTATCATCACCAAGGTCTAAACACAAGGATTTTAATTATAATTTTTGGATATGCTATGTGTATATAGTTTATCTTCATCTTTAACTGGAATTACCCAATTAAAGTAAGTATACAAAAATATATGTAAGTTTAAATAGATAGGAGTTCTATATAAAGCAATACAATTTATACATACCACTTATCTTACGTATGAACATATACATATATATACAAAGGAGGATGGAATTTTAATAAATAATTAGTGATTTCTATACTTTCAAAAAGTATACCGCAACATTAAAACTAGGTTAACACATAATTATACCTTGGGAACACTCTTAGGACTTTCTTAGAATTTTCCTAGCTTTTCCGATGACCCTTTCCTCTTTAAACTCCTCCTCCTCTCTGTCATCAAGCCAATTATTTCTCATCATGCTATCCTTCCTTTCCTAAGTTAATTTTTAATTCCATGTCTCCTCCATAGTACTTTAACTAAGGGAATAAATTTATTCCTTAATATTTGCTCCTTACGATCATGAATGTCTATTGGTTCCTCGATGTATGATAAATCTTCTTTCAATTCAATAAGTTGAGTTTTCAATTAATGCGATGGGTCTGCCTAACACTTACAAAGCATCGATACATAAAATACATCATGTAAACTAGAAAACTCTGGAGTTAATGCCAATCCGTATGCTAGGGTTCAAATTCTTTCCAACACTTCATATGGACCAATGTATCTTGGATTTAGCTTCCCTTTTCCCCAAATCTCATAACACCTTTCTACGGTTAAATACGTACGAATACAAAATATCCCTATTGAAATTCTAATTTATACTTCCATTTATTTGCATAAAATTTTTGCCTGCTTTGCGTTATTTTTATTCGTTTCGAAATCGTTTTAATCTTTTCCATTGCCATATCTATCAGTTCAGGACCCAAAATTTTTCTTTCACCTACTTTATCCCCACGCAAAGGCATTGTACATATATTCCCATATAAAGCTTCATAAGGAGCCATATTAATGGTAGATTGATAACTATTATTATTAGAGAATTCTATTAATGGAAAATTATCATCCCAACTACCCTTGATATCAAATACACAAACTTGTATTATGTCTTCTAAAATTTGAATCGTCCTTTTTGATTGTCCATATGTTTGTAGATGAAATGAAGTACTGAATTTCAAACTGGTGCCCATGGCATTCTCTAAATGAGAATAAAATTTAGAAGTGAACTTTGGATATCTATATGATACAATTGACACCGGTGCCCTATGCAAAACGAATAATCTCATCAACGTATATACGTGCATACTTGTCAACAGTGTAGGTCGTCTTAACTAAAAGAAAATAAGTTGACTTCATCAATTATTCTATAATCACCCAGATAGAATCATGCCCATTTTACGTCTGTGGTAATCCTATAACAAAAACCATCATTATATGCTCCAACTTCCATTTCAAAATAGGCATTGTTTACAATAATCCCATCGTCTTCTGATGTTCCGCCTTCACCTGTTGGCATACTAAACATTTAGCTATAAATTCTGCATTCTCACATTTTATATTATTCCACCAATAATACTCTTTCAAATCTCTTTACATTTTGGTACCTATAATATGCATAGAAGAAATAGAACCATGTGCCTCTTATAATATATCCTTCTTCAGGACGGATCATTTGGTACACAAATTCTATTTTTATAAAATAATGATTCATCATTATTAATCTCAAAGTTACTCTCTTTACCATCCCGAACCTCATGTTTCTTCTTCTCAAGGAATGCATCATTTTTATAGTGGATGAGCGTTGATGTTTGTTATACTAGGACATGATATGTATGTGGTGGCCATGCCTAGACCAAACGGTGATGCCACTACACACTTGTATTACATAGATGAGAAGGATTATGAGGCGATCATCATGTCTCTAGGTTTGATTATCGTGGTTCCAAAGTTTCCATACGTGTTGGAAGAGGTACAAGAGTTGGCACCTAGTTGAGAGATTGGTTTTGTTATTGACCTAGCACCCGTAACTAAGTCGATTGTGAGGGAACCATATCAGACGATGCCACTAAATATGAAGGATTTAAGAGAAAAAGATCAAGAAGGTTTTGGTGGATTAGTTTATTCTATGGAGTAATTATCAATGTCGAGCTCTAAGTCTTTTTGTGAAAAAGAAGAATGTGTTATTATGATTGTGCATTGAGTATATAGAGTTGGAACAAGGTAACTATATAGAATAAGTATCCATTGCTAAGGATAAATGATTTCTTTAACCAGTTGAAGGGAGCTTCATTATTCTCTAAGATAGATTTGAGGTAAGGATATCAATAGTTAAGGGTACAGAAGGCGTACATGCCTAAGACTACATTCCTAACTATATACGTTTCTTAAGAGTTTAGGATCATGATGTTTGGGTTGAACAATGACCTATTTGTATTCCTGGATTTGATGAACAAGGTGTTCCGACTGCATGTATATCCGTTCATTATTATCTTTATCGATGATATCTTTAGTTTATTCATAGATAGAGGATGATCACACCAGATATTCCTGGATATCCCTATAGATGTTGAGAGAGCATAATATATAGGCAAAGCTAAAGACATATAAGTTTTAAAAGTGAGAAGTGAAGTTCTTGGGGCACATGGTTTTGGAGGTTGGTTTAGTGGTGGATCCAAAAAAGGTGTCAACCATGTTGGATTGGATTTATCTCACGATCCCTACTAAAGTTCTCAATTTCTTAGATGATATTATTGGAGGTTTATTCAGGTGTTTCTCAAAGATAGCAGGGTCATTGACATAGTTAAAGAAGAAGGGAATATAGTTTCCATGAAGTAAGACATGCCAATAGACATTTGACACTCCCAATGAGAAGTTAACCTCTACAGAAATTGTTTTCTACATAGGAGTGGAATTAAGTATTTATTTTACATCGATACTTCCCTATAGAGATTAGTTGGGGTTTTGAGTAGGAGGACTGATCAATTCAATATGCGACTTGAAAGTTGAAACCTCATAAGGATAACTACCCGAAAAATGATTTAGATTTGCCAACGATGTTATTATAACTATATATTTAGAGTCATTTTCTACGGGGAGGAAGTTTAGACTCTTCAGTGGCCACAAGAAACTACAATCCATATTTATCAGAAGGATCTTAACATTAGGCTTTGCAAGTGTTTCGAGTTCGACAAGGACTACTAGTTCATGATCTAGCACCATCCAAGGAAGGATAATGTAGTGATTGATGTGTTGAGCCGACATTCGTATAATAGTTTGTCTACCCCACCAGTGATTTAGTGAGGTTCAACTTGGGTTGTTGAAGACTTGTAAATAACTTTCATGGGTATGATCACAATGACATGGTTGATAATTTGGAAATAACTTTCATAGGTATGCTTATAGTGACACTTATCATCATCATGAATTATGAAACCCTAGTTCACACTTGGTATTTCACTAGCTCTTAGAGCCCTTAACTATCCTAGGCAAGAATAAAAGTCCTAAGGTCAATCCTAAACCTAAGAAAGAACACTGCGTAGTCCAGAACACCTCCACTGGTTCCAAGGAAAGACTATAATATTGTAGCAGACCTCAGTCGTTTTTCTTTCCATCTAAAAAGTTTAGTCATTCTAATATGTCCCATTAACAAATATCAGAATCCTCTACACTAGAGTTCCACTAAGTCTGACGCCCAGAATATACATCAGACCTAAAAGAAATGACCTTCCAAGGTTGCCCAATTCTCAACAACGAGTTAGATAATCATGTAATATCTCGAGATCAACTTATGGAAATCTCAAGGCCGTTCCAAACCCCTAGGGCATCCGATAGAGCTTTCGTGGTTAGACTGGCTGAGTAGGTGGAAATCTAAACACTATTCTACCTACTACCACCACTAAATTACTCTTGCATTTAAAGTTTCCATTCGCATTTAGTGATACTAATAAGTATCTTATACCACCTGTAAATAATTTGGCCAGCACTCCACCACCTTGCTAACACCGTCAGACCTCAGAGGCTCCTCAGTCATACTTTAACAATTCACTCATTCTCTCTCCTAGAGCTTGTATATAAAAGGAAGGATAATGAATAATTTAAGGATAAATAATCTCAAACAATCTAACAGATTAATACATTTAGAAGATCATACTTCCAGAGAACCAAGAGCTTATAATTTATTATTGGATATTCTTGGTTCCATACTCTCTCAACCCACTGTTGAAGAGCATACACTTGTAACTTAGATAATTTCTAGTTATCTTATACTTTATATATCTTATTGAGTCCTAACTAAATAATCGATAACCCTTAGAGAAGTCCACTTGTACTTCCTAAGGTTCTTTAGATTGTTGACAAAGGCCAGAAGACCTCAAACTCTCTTGGCCAAAGGCAAAGAGGTCTCATAGCATGTAATTACTCTTTGTTATCAAATATATAATGGAACACCTTTCACAGGGGATATAAGATACTCAGTTCAGGTCTAAACCTCTTTAAACTATTTTTTCACACTTTGACACTCCTATTTACCCACCTATTTAAGGTCTAGAGGGGAGAAGGGTTTGAGGTCGTATACGATTTTTACACCCATCAGTTTGGCACCATTTGTGGATAACACAAGTTCCATTTATCTTACAAATAAATTGTTCTATTTTTAAGATGCAAAACATTACTATTTTATCTCGTTCTTTTAAAGCAATGGCACATCAGTAAAAGGAGATATAGGAGTATTAAGCTACCATTATCAATATGCTTTTTCTACCCCTAGTGGTAGAAGAACCAGTTGTACCAGAACACAACAGTACTCGAGAAAACAGTAAACTGTAGTTATAATGGGTGAATGATCTAGAGGATATGTCGGGGGATGTCCTTATTTGCGGTGTATTATTACTTGGAGATCAAGATCAAGGTGGGTCTAGGGTGGCTAGGCCCTTGAACAGTGAGATAAAAAGTACAAGACCAGTTGGGGAATTTCCTCAACTAATATAAGATACGAAATCCAAATACCATTAAGTTGGCTCTGCAAAAGAATCACTCTCCATTATCTAGTGATTTTTAACATTATGCTCTTGACCCAAAATGGAAAATGCATACTATTAAACCATTTAATGGAGATAAGGATTAATTGATTGTTTGGATACCTACAAATCACTTATGCGGATAACCCGAATAAGGTGTTGTGTAGATCTATTCCCTCTACTCTAAAGGGAATTTATAGGAACTAATTATCTAAGCTCAAGACAGGGACCAATACAATCTTTACTAGGCTTGCGAGGTATTTTAGTTGCCATTTAATTGGGCCCCAAAAGATGAGGAAGCTTGTCAGTTCCTTTCTCCACTTCAGTCAGAAAAGTGTCGGGTCTCTTAGGGAGTATGCCAAGAGGTTCAACCAAGAATCCCTCTAGTTTTATGATGTAAATGACACCATTTGTGTGGCAACCTTTTTCTTAGGCCTCACTTCAGAAGACTTATTGAGTTACTTTAGAAAAAATCCTCCAAAATATATGACTGGGTTGATCGAAAGATTTAAAAAATATATGAATACTGAGGAGGACATTTCAGAAAGGCATGCCATATTGTCTCCTCAACAGGGAAAGAGGAAATATCTTATCTCATATCTTAGGGAGACCTTTGTAGTAGGTGTGGATAAAAATAAAAAAAAGATGAGGGTAAGAATTATGGGCCTATAGAGGCCAAACACTTCAGTCCGCTCATAACCACCCTTGAAGAGATGTTTACATCAGGTGAATCTCAAGATATCCTACCACCACCCAAGTCCATGAGAACCACTGACGATAAAATAAAGAAGTCCAAGTATTATCGGTTTCGCAGAAATCATAACCACAACCCTAACTTCTTCAGGCTTAAGGAAGTCGTAAATGGAGTGGTAGAGAGGAGATACCTCAAAGATTTTGTGGACAAAGATGCCAACAAAGGCCAATACAACAACAATAAAAATAATGATGATGTCCTTTTGATAGATCCCAACTATATCTCTAGGGTTTTGCCGGGGGTGAACTCTTTGCCACAACTAGAAAATCACACCTTAAGAGTATCTCGCGAGAAATGATGCAAGTCAACCATGTATCTATCCCCCATCATGATGCAAAAGAAAAACTAATGATAGTCTTCTTAAAAGAAGACCACAAAAGGGTCGTTTGCATCACTAAGACCCCTTTATCATCACAATAATGATGTGGAATGCCAATATGAAAAGGGTGTTAATTGATATAGGGAGAGCGCCAAACATCTTATTCTTAGACGTCGTTGAGGCTATGGGCCTTGGCGTAATGAACATGCAACCCATCACCATTCCTGTCATTGGGTTTAATGGAGAAAAACTATATTCCTTGGGTTATGTGACCCTCTCCCTCACCATTAGTTCCAAATATTATTGTAAAATTATCCTGAAAAAGTTCATAGTAGTGAATTTTCCCTCCATATACAATGTGATTATGAGAATACCATCACTTAATGACTTATACGATGTTATCTCAACACGATGGCTAGTGATGAGGTTCCTAACCCCAAAAGGGGTAGTTGAGGTCACTTGGGATAAAAAAAAGCTATAAGAGTGCTACATCATCTCTATGAAAGAAAAGAAGAGATTGCTTGATGCATGCCTAGGACCTATAGAGGTCCTAATAAAGCTTTGAAGCCTCCTTAAGGTGTCGCCAGAGGTATTACCTTCACCCCCCAATGTATGAGCTTCCCCGAGAAGGCCTAGCGTAAAATAGATGAGTCTAAATTCCCTAGTTCCACAAAAATGAGAGCAATCACTGTCAGTTTCTCATAGTAAGGAATAAAATCAAGATAGTAGAAGCCTTAGGTGGTAAATGGCATTATAAAAAGTTATTATAGATAATGTATTTTGCTACTTGAATGAAATAAAAAATAATATTTTTTCTACATTATTTCAATATAATTATTCTTTAAAAGTTTCAAGGATTTCAGACTTGGCTCCAAGGTTTAAGGTTACACACTATGAGTTGTAAGGGTTTTAGCCTTTACTCAAAGATCTGAGGACCCACACTTTGAATTTCAAGGATTTCATCTTTGGATCTAAACTTAAATTAAGGTCTAAAGACCATAAATAAAGAGTTGCAAGGACTTCAACCTTGGCTATAGTTTTAGACTAAGGCCCCAGGACCCAAATTTCAAGTTGCAAGGACTCCACCCTTGGCTTAAAATAATAGTTAAAGGTCCAAAAACCCATAAAAGACTAAAGGCATCATCAAGGTCTTCACATTTGATCCCATTTAAAATGGCTTAGCTCCAAAAACCCATAAACAGACAATTCAGAGGCTTGCTATGCACCTTAAAATTATGTTTTCAAATAAAAAACAAAATAACAAAGTTGTAAAAAAAATCCAAGTACCTTAGCCAAACATTTTATCCGAAACTTAGATAAAACTTCCATTTTTATAATTATTTTTTGGGGGCAGGGGCTAAGTGTTCGAATACAAGATAATGACCAAATAACTCCAAGTTTTATAAGAACATGTGAAAATTCCAATGGTTCAGAGATCCTAGTACCCAACATGAACCTTAGAATTTCTCTCCAATAGGTGGATAAGGTCAAATGCCATTTCATCCAGTACATACTAGAAGTCTCTTAATCTGGAGGTTCTAGGATCCTTATGAGGATTTTATATTTCAAATTTGCTAAATTCGGAGGTCTTCTAACCCTTAGAAGGATGTTAAATTCTAAGTTCACCTAAGTTCAAAGGTCTTAGGACCCATTGAGTGTCTTAAGGTGGAACAAATTTTAAATCTAAGGTCTTATGACCATTGGAAGATTTAATCTTTGACCCTTATTCTCAAACATTTTGGGGAGCTTAGTGCTTGTAAAAATTTATCTTTAGCCTTCAGTCCTAAAAAAGTACAAGTATCAAATACTCTATAGTTATAAAGTCTAATGACCCATCACAAAACCTCATCACTGACTTTAGAATCTTTGCAAATGCGTGGAATGGGTATTATGACCCTAAGAATTACTTCAAGATGTTTGCTGGTCAATCTATTTCTCTTTACCAAGAAATATTGATAGGCTAAGGGAGTATTACCTACCAGTAGACCTTAGACAGATGAATACTATGCAATAATTCCTTGGCAAAGCAAATATAAGCATTCCAACAAGTATGAAGTATAGTAAAGAAATCACAAAAGTCAAAATTTCTAAAACCATACCATTTTTGATTCAATGTGAAGGAAGTAGAGGTTAACATAGAAAATCCAATGACCCCAAAAAGTTAAAAAAAATAATTACATAAAGCCTTCTCAATGCGTAGTAGTTATGGAGGTTTCCTTTATAAAGCCTCAGTCAAGTGTTGAGCCTAAAAGATAAATAAGATCATAAGAATAAGTCAAGAATGGCAAAATTTTTATTAAGTAGAAGATAAAGGAATGAAATAATACCTTCCTCAACAAGTGGACCAAGTCTTGAGAATTTTCATAGGTCCCTCGACCCCTCGTCTTGGCCATCATCTTGGAGTAATTTTTATTAGCCATCAAATGAAGAGCCTCGATTGTTGAGGCGTAAGCATTCACATCCTCTATCGACGGATGCCTTGAATGCTCCTTAACTCCTGAGGTTTATAATCCTTCCATCATAACTTCTGATACTACCTTTCGTTGGCCAATGATCTCAGCATTATTCTTCAGACCACCTACCTTCTAGGGGAAGCCATAAAATCCTTCCATTTGATTAAGGGATCGTGCAAATCTTTAGTAACCTTTGAGACCAAGAGCTGAAAGTATCCTGGAATAAAATGATAAATCTGGGTTGCCCTAAAGGTCCCAACCTCCATCGAATCTTCTTACAGAAAGGGAATGGTTAATTGTAAGATCTATCACTAAGACTTCATCTGAGCTAGGTGACAGGCTTGGCTTCTCCAATGTCTTGAATCTAGGAGTTAGAAGATCCCCCAATGGATTGAAATTCAAGAATTTGGTGGTCTTGGAATCTCTTTGACCAGTTGCCTAGTTATCCTCCATGCCTCTTGTTCATCTATTGGATCAACAATAAATTAGAGTTAGCTATCAGAAAATAATGAATGAGGGAAATTATAAGAAAAAAGGAGGGCAAGTTACTTATAGGAGTAACATACAAACTCAAGAAAAATGGGCTCATTGGCTAAGGGTAGTACCTATTCAATCCTTAGGGGGATCTAAACCTTACCCTTAAATTGATAGTCTTAACCATTTGAAGTCTCAAGAACCTTAGTAGAGGCCTTAGTAATTGTCTTCCTCTTCTAGGTCACTAAGATAAAAGTCCCAGACTCAAGCGTATCCTTAACCATGATTTTGGGAACCACAGGGGCTCCTCCAGATGCCAGAAGATTGGGTTTAGGTCCTAGACCACAGTTAAAGAGGTCCTAACTGTTAAAAGGATAATTTTAAGGCTTAATTTTTTCTATTTACCTCCATATAGAGGGCACAATAACCACTGCAAAAAGTTAAAGATGGTAAAAGCTCATAACAAAGGTCACATTTTTTTTAACATGGAGACAGAGGTAAAACCTTGACTCACCTATTGTCGGAGGAGTGACTTAGAGATATGGGAACCAATTGGCTTAGCAGGGTCAGAAGTGGCCTAAGACCAATCAATAAAGAATAATCTATCTTTATAATTTTTGGGCACATTGTGCTTATCTTTGGCAAAGACTATGGTGGCTCTAGGGGATAGATATTTAAAAATTTATCCTTATTTTTCTTCTACTCCTGAACATCATCCTTTCCTTTTCTTGATTCTCAGAATGCCATAATTATGACCATTAAAGATTTCAAGGAGTTGGCAACCAACTGAGAAAGATTTATACTCATGGTCATTAATATCCTCACCACAAGTAGAGGTAAAGGGAACCTTGCCCTATATCTGAGGAAGAACTCATTAAAACACACGTGTTGAGAAACTAAGGAATAATCCCTCTTGTTAGATTTGTCAACCCTAAGGGTAACATAGTTTGTACTATGATAGTTCTTTTGAATGTATATCAGGTCCTATTCATTGATTTTAGAGGCATAATGGGCATCACCATCAAAGTCAAGGCCATTAACCCCAAAATAATAGATCACCATAGTACCAGAAGGGATGGTCCTGGTGGGGATATGCCTAGACATCTCAATCCCATTTTTTCTCAGTCGAAGGTGGAGAAACGTGAGGATCAACAACAAATACGAGTTTTGGGTCCACAATTTTAAAAGGATAATTATTCTTAGTATACATTGTTTTAAGAAAGGAAGGGAAAAGAACTCAAGATTTTGGGGATAATGAAAGTTTGGATCACATAGTACTAGAGAAAGCAAAATAGAATGAGGAGTGAAGATTCAAACCAGCCTAATAGGCTCATTTATATCTCCATAGGCTTGACGCTTCGGTCCCTTTCAACCCTTTTGCATGTCTCATCAAGTGCTCTCAACCACTTATAAGATCCTTCCAATGCACCATCATTATGAAGAATATTAATTAGTTATGATTTTACCACCAAATCGAATAACAAATATGTATTTCCCCTTGTAACCTTTGTAAAAAGAAATAAGCGGTTATTGATGATACCCTAGTTACTCTTGGTATTTCACTATCTCTTATACCCCTCAACTCTCCTCAGGATAAAACAAAGGTCCTAAGGTCAATCTTAGACCTGAGAAAGACCAATGTTTGGTCTAGAAAATATTTGATTCTTTTAAGGAAAGGCTATAATACTATAACATACCTTAATCGTTCCTCTTTCCTCCTAAAAGGGCCAGTCGTTCTAACATATCCCCTTAACCAAGGTCAGAGACCTCATAACCTGAGTTCCACTAAGTTTGATGCTCAGAATATACCTCAGACTAAAGATAAATGACCTTCCAAGGTCGTCTGAACCTCAATAATTAGGTATATAATTACGTAATATCTCAAGATCAACTTATAAACCTTGAGGGACTCTGGTAGACTTATATGATTAGACTAGAGGAGTAGGTGGAAATAACAACACTATTCTACCTACTAACATCACTCAATATCTCTTACATTGAATGCTCCCATCAGCATTTAATGTTACCAACAACTACCTTACACCACCTATAAATCCTTTAGCCAACACTCCAATACCTTGATGACACCGTCAGACCTTAGAGGCCCTTTAGCCATACTGTGACAATCCATTCACTCTCTCCTACAGTTTTTATATAAATGGTAGGATGGTGAATGATTTAAGGACCACTAATATCAAGAAATTTTAGAGATTAATACATTCAGAATACCATACTTCATAAAACTAAGATCATAACATTTATTACTGGATATTCTTAGTTTCGTACTCTCTCAATCCACCATTAAAGAGCATACTCTTGTAACTTGGATCATTTCTAGTATCTTACACTTTTTATATCTTATTGAGACCTAAATCAATACTCAGGAACCCTTAGATAAGTACACCAAATACTTCCTAAGGTCCTTTGGATTGTTGACAAAGGCCATAAGACCTCAGATTCTCTTGGACAAGGCCCAAGAGGTCTCATGGCTTGTAATAACTCTTTATTATTCAATATACAATGAAACACGTTTGACAGTGGACATAGGATCATCATCCAAGGTTCGAACCACTTTAAACTATTGTCTCATGCTTTAACACTCTTCTACACTTACCTATCTAAGGTCCAAAAGGGAGCACCGATGGGTTTGAGGTCATATAGAATTTCTACAACCATCAATGAGTGCGGTCAAGGCGTAATCTGGGGACATAAGAAAGAAGCAAAGGAGGTGGAACTCCTTACTACTTGTGTAACTTTTCACGAGGTGGGATCAGACATGGGATTGTGGTATAAGGGGAGGTAGGTTTTACCTTTCGATGATGAACTACGAAGAGTAGTCATGTATGAGGCTCATAGTTTTAAGTTCCCATTACATTATGGAAGTAATAAGATTTATCAAGACATGAAGGGACAATATCGATGGGAAGGAATGCAGAAGGAAGTTGTGACATTTATGTCCAAATATTGTGTTACGGGCCTCATATGGGAGGGGGAGGGGGATACAATGACAATATGTGTTGTGATACCTGCGAGGACATGGAAGTGCTTGTCTCTCAGTTTGCCTTTTGACACCATATCCAGTTTTTATTGAATGCCCTTGTTTAGTCCTAATCCTAATTCTTCATGCGGTGGGTTTTGGGTTGTTTAGAGTCGCTAGTTTATTTTACATAAACACAAATAAAATAGTTCGGGATAACCCTTTCGATCTAATCCTAAGAAGGCTATGGCTTACGAATGATCTAGAGATCTTGGTGTGGATTTGAGAACCGGGTTACGAGTGGGAAATATGTTACTCACACTACTTGTTCTTTATGCTTCTTTATTTATATACTCCTTACCAAATTTTACAGTTAAGAACTTTTTAGTTAATTTAAAAAATGTTGAATGACGTTAGTTTTAGAATTTCTTGAATTATAGATATGTGCTTAGATACTAAACTGGCATTAATGACATATGTAAGAACAACACTAAACTAGTGTGGGTATATAAGAATGCTTGGGTACAAAAATGTATTAGGATGATGTGGATGCCTTGATTTTGGATCGAGGAGTGTCTCATTTCCCTCAACCCAAAAAACCATGGAAAATCCCAAGAGCAAAAGTGAAAACCACACCAAAGAAAACAAAGAGGGTCAAAACCAAAGGCATAGGACTTTAAGGGGAAAAATGGCAGCACCAAAAACTTCCAAAATACGAAACCTTCATAGGGGACTCTTTGATCGAATGGTTAAAGACCCCCGCCATAGATAACTGAGCGGTTAACCGTGATAGTCAACTGAACAATTAACTCGCCCGTGGGTAATGATTACCAAATCTTTGCAAATATATCTCCATCCACACTCGTGTCCCCCCAAACCCTATCCACCATACACGTGTCATTACTTTAACTAAATGGAAGGGAACCTTTGACCAAACGACCAAAGAATGCCAATCGACCCCTATAAAAGGATGTCTCCACCAACCTTGGAAAGAAACCCACAACCTAACATTGATTTAGTTTTTAACATTTTTCTCCCCCTAGCATTCTAGATACTCGAGCTCATTCTAGAAAATTCGGAGTTAATTTTGCACTTAAAAAAAATTGCTTCACCTGAGAGAAGTTCGCACTTCGAAAAAGTCGATTCCTCTAAGAGAAGTTCATACTTACGAAAAGTATCTTCCCACGAGAGAAGTTTGTATTTATAAAAATAAACTTTCTCCAAGAAATAGTAGTTATGAAAAGTCTCGTCCTCCGAAAATAGGGGCAAAACTTTGCATGCACCCCATGAAAGTCGGTGCTGCCAAGCGAAGATCTGCCCGAATGAATGGCGCCACCTTATAGAGGACACTCTCCTGAGAAAAATTCGGCTTATGCTGTAGGGGTAAATAAACTATACAAAAATCTAAAGTCAATACCCCAAGTAAATATTGTGATAAACTGTCAACATCTCTTTATCTCATTTATATCGGCCCCCGTTTAGGGTATGGGGTATGCATTTTTACAAAGTTAATATTTTAAAGCCTTTTTTAACCCAACACCAATGTTAAAATTAAAAAAACATGCTCATATATTAAATAAATGTTAATGAAATGGTACAATTAAATACAAAATGAAAACATACTTTTTAAAGAAATTCTGAAGAAAGTGTCAGTGAGCCTTGTCATTCCAAAACATTTCTAAAACAAAAGCCTAAAATCGGTATACTCCCACCGCTTCTCTGAGAGAACAAAGACCGTTTCAAAGATAACACCCGGAATACGTGTTTGATTTAAATGCCTATTAAACCCCCGTCTTTGACTAACGTATTTTTAACATATAAATACATCAACACAACACAACATAAATGCTACATAAAGGACCAGGCTCCATAAATACCGTAATGTTGTATATTGTATACTTAATATCCTATCACTAACACCCATATATATGTACTTTTTATTGGAACTACACTTTTTTGATTCCAAGTCCTCTTCGGTACATAGGCGCTAAACCAAACCAAACTTGTGAAGCCTAAGCCTTATAATACATCTCTTGGCATATTATTTATTAGGAACGCCTCCAACTCTATTCCAAATATAGAGTAACCAACCCAAGGCCTATGACATCTCAGAGATTTTGGCCATATTGATGAGGTATACATAGATCCCTGTTGGCGGCTTCTGGTCCACTCCAATACAAAATACTCCCTCATCTTTCCTTACCCAAACATATAGAAGGATATCTAAAGCATTACATCCTCAAAACTACACCTCCAAACTAGCCTGAAGGACAACACCTTATGATTAATAATCGATCGACTATCATACTAAGATATGTTAATATTGGCGATAGTTGGGCCCACTCCTATTCGAAACCTCCATTGAAGCTACCTTTCGTCCTACAGATATCTTCCCCCTCTCAATATAAGTCTTACACTTGCACATACATCACATTGGAACACATGAACAATCAAACAACATAAACTTTGATCTCATGGCTAGATGATTATATAGGTGTAATACTGATTCCATATCGTGAGTACAAGCCTCAATCGACAATATGTCGCATGATATATTTTCCCCATGGAGATTAGTTCATTTATTACCTCTTACACTTAATCCCCAAACTACATATCAAACTATCTAAAGCCACAAATTTTTGCACACACATTTACGTACACATTAACGACTTCCCGTTATACAAGTCGATCTCCCTCGCACTCTTACATATACAAAAAAAATACCCATTACCCAAGTCGATCTTCCTCTCACACGTACATAGATACCAATTTCAACCCATTATATGAATACAGTGTCACACACAATCACTATTACGTATCAACGCCAACCAAGTGACATTCTAACACCTCTCACTAATTCCAGTTTCATACCTAAGAACCTATCTTTGTTTTAAGGGGTTCTCGAATTAAGGTCTCTAAGCGTGTTTTAAAGTAAGCTAAAAAGTTATCACATAATGTTAAGAGAGATAATAATCATATAATTACGGAAGCATGAAGAACAAATGGGGTGCCTAATACCTTCTCCACTCGTAAATCGATTCCTGAACCCCACAATAATAATCTCTCTACAATCATAGACCTAACCTGCCTTAGGATTAACTTAAAAGGGCTAACTCGAACCTTTTATTTGTTTTTATATAAAATAAACTAGCAAATCTGAACATCCAAAAACCACTCACGTGGACCTAGGCCTAAACCGAGGATTGAAACAAAACTGGATATGGTGTGTAATAACTTCCAGGGGAACATCATCGAACAAATTGATCTGTTAACCCGACCTTGGGTAAAAGCGGTCGACCGAGAGACAAGCACTCTCGCATCACCATAGGGATTACGAGCATCACCAACGAGGTATGCTGCCTTCCTAGAGGTAGTTAATCCCTACTCCCCCCAAGACAAGTACGGTGACCATAATACCATAATGGTGACTTCGCTGGGTATAAATAAAGAGAACCAAACTATCCTTATGCTTCTTTTCTACTATGCTTAATATCGATCCCCTGAAATACTAATTTATGCAAATTTTAGAACTATTTGGAGGCCTTAGTTTTAGAGTACATCATTTTTCATCCTTCCAAATATATAGGTACGCACAAAGGAACTCGCGATAAAATAAACATCAAAGTATGTAAAAATAAAGACTAATTGTTTTCATCATGTACTATATAGTCTTGACTTTCCTATGATTTAAACCATATACCCTCAACACCAAAAGCAGGTAGCCAAAAGTCTAGTCATCAGTGAATATTCCCACTCTTTTTGTCCACCCATCTAGTATATTGGGAAAGTTCTCTTTCGATCTCAAAATCTCGGTGACAAGGAAAATTTAAAGTTTGTTCAATTCTAGGGTATATCAAATAGGCTTTCACAACTATTGAGTACTAGGGTAAAGTGGTTTTGCACTTACCTTAAAGGTTGTTCAGTTTAAACAACCCTGCATATCTTGATCCATTGCAATGAAAAGAAATCCACTGATCACCGAGTCGCATCACCCTTTTTCATATAGATAAAAAGGTTTAGGAACACACCCTATTCAATAAAAAGAACGTATACTTACGTTCCATTTGCTTTGAATTTTTTTCCAAAATTTTCGAATGACCAGAGGCTGGCCCAAACCCCTGAGATTGCAGGATTAAAACCCTCCCATTTTCTATGGAAGATAAACAATATGAGTCCCCAAGTCATCGCCAAAATAGAATTCCGTTATGCTGGATTTCCCTACCCTCATTCTGTTTCGAGAAAATAATTATCCATAATTTATTACTTCCTCGCTTCTTGCATGAAAAATGAGGGTTCACCCTTACTTACCGGAATCCAATAGGACTATTTCGAGTTCTTTCTTTAAAAGATACTACTAAATAAAAAATATTAAAAAAATAAAATACCATCGACACGAGGTTAAATATAGATAAAATAATTACATAAAAAAAATCATATATATGTGAGTTCTTCCTCCCATGTATTGTCCTTCTGTCTACAAAAACCTAAACAAAAATGCCCTGACATATTCTTCAATTATAATTATCAACAAATAATTCTCACTAAGTTCTTACCCTAGAAGCCCGAGTTTGTGCTCCATGCGATCGTCTTGTTTTCATCATTAATCTCCCCACGAATGACTATCAGGTATGCATTGCCATACGTTCCATGTCTATAGAAGAAGATTGGGATCCAGTCATAATGGATCAATTTTTGAGACAACTTGAGAACATCACCGCCTCTCATAACACCATGCGGTCCAAAATCAGGCCACTAGGCTAAGTACAAGTCCACCTATAAGAGTTTGCTTCTAAAACTAGAGAAGGAGAGAACATACTCCCCTCCAATACTAGTACACATCTTGTAACGACTGTCGAAGCATTACCAACTAATCTCCAGGATCTGCCTGCACCAGTTTTAGCATTGGCTTACCTACAAACATCGGTGACCCTCACTTCCAAGTATATTTTTATCCATGTGGATAGTTTGAATCTTACCATTAGTACCCTGAGTACCCACACATCGAATTTTAAGGCCCCCCGCAAGATAAATCTGTAGATCCTCCACTGACCAACGGGTTATTTCCCTACCTCTGAACTAGGAGATAATGCAAGTGCAATCTAAACTATGTCTCCTCCAGAAATGCATCAATAAGATACAAACCGCAGATGAGTTTATAAACATCAATAAGACATCTCTATACCCTAAAGCCCGATTATCGGATAAATTCAAGATGCCAATCTTCAAAACATATAATAGACTGGGCTCTCCATATGTCCATTTATCCAATTACCACTTTCACATGGAGGTATGAAATGTAAAAAAGGAGTTTTAGAGAAGATGTTCTCCCCAACTCTATCTAGAGGAGCCCTTGCCTGGTATATGGGCCTAAAATAAGAGGGAATAACCAAAATGTGGAAAGATGTATGTTGTGCTTTATTTAAATAGTAAAAACACAATAAAGAACTTGACGTCAAGTGTAAGGATTTGGATATGTTAAAGTAAGAGGAGGGAGAGTAAGTTAGCACTTTCATCACTCGCTTGAGAGAGAAATCTGGTTAGATGGTCAATTGCCTCTTGGAAAATGAGCAGATAGATCTCATGATCAAGAACCTTTGGAAGGAGGTACAAAATGAAATCAGGCTCATTAAATCCCATATTTTAAATCCCTTAATCATTTAATATATAATATCTAAAAAAATTTGGCTGAAAAATCTACCAAATCTAATGAGTAATCCCGTTGAGCCACCTATCCATTCTCTGCATGAAATAAATTATCTGGGGCTTCCACATCTCACATCACTACTATCGTGGTTAGTTCTCAATCGGAACCATGATCGATTTGCAACACTTCCCAATCTATTTTATCCATCACTGCACCCTTTCAACCGAGACCCTTTGAGAAACTATCAAGTTGCGCCCCCTCCTAAAGAGTTCTAGGCTCGGTAAAGGCACCTCACTAACCTTTAGCCCCCACTCAATCGGGTCTTTACCACCTTTAATTTATATATTTTCACCTAAAGTATCTCAACCCCATACCAGCCCCTGCCTTCCTCGATAAAAAATTGCAAGTTGACTCACAATGCAAGTTCCATCAAGGTCTTGATTACATTACAGACAACTGTTAGGCCTTGAGATTCTCCATCCAAGACCTCAGTTATGCTGGGAGCCTCATCTCGGTAAATCCCAACATTTCTAATGACCCTTACCATATCATCCTAACCCCTCACCAATACCTCATTAGACAATCTCATTCGAAACATCGACCCATCCACTCTGATAGTGTCGATTCATCACAAACCGAGGATAAGGACACACTACGACTATTAAACAGTCACCCCTTTGGGCATGACATTGCCTAACCAAAATATCATTACCAAAACTAAGCCCATCATTAACCATACACAATTTTTAATCATGGCCAACGCTTCCTGCATACTAACAACTACAACCTAGACTTACTCTTAGTCATATAGTTCATGATCTAAAAAGAGCCAACGATTTTCACTCATTCTTTAAAGAAAAAAGATCACTCAACCCAATGTATGGGTATGTAAAATGAGTCTCTCCAAGAAACCGATCGTGTAACATTCATAATACCAATCCAATCCACTGGATGGGGAGGATCCACCTCTGAGGCACACATATTTTCCCTCACGATTTTTAAAATCAACAGTGATACACGCTCGCTCACTACTTCAATCACGTTCTCAGTCAAATCTTCAAAAAACAGTGGAAGCACCACTTCAACCACTCACTAGAAAAAATAACCCATGACTATGAAACCCTAATATACTAACCCCCAGTACAAATGAGTGAGAGAGACAAACAACTCAGATCCGATGACCATATTAGGTGGAAATATCGTGTTCGTCACCAACTACTATACAAGGAGGAAGAGAGATGGAGATTCCACATTTCTCATAAAGACGCCATCTGGGAATATAAACTAAGATCCAACCCATTCCAATAAATTACGTTTCACACCTAATCCTCTCGAAAGAAAGGTGAACTTACCCCACAAAAATATAAGGGTCATGATCAACCATATTATGTTTCAATCCGAATTTTTCAAGTAACATAGAATAATTACCCGAAACCCTTCCAAGGACCCAATAAACAAATCATCCCCATAGGTACCATTCATATAATACGAGCTGACACAAAAGATGACATTAACCCCTCATGATTGATTGGCCCAAATCCCATGATAAACTTAAGCATGAAAAACACTGCCTCTAGTAAACTGAAGTCAATCCCAAGACCTTTAGCCCCTGAACTTGGACAAGTCTATTATGCTCACTTACCAGAGCAGTGATAAAAAAAACCTTGAGCCAGAACCTAAATGGGAGGAACACATTATTCCCTAATAAAGTTGTCATGGCTTTCATATTGGTGCCCTCAGAGTTAACCCTCACAGAATGCTTATATGACTGGTACACCTCCTTTGCCACCAACGACATCACTACTGAAAAAGGACGGTTAATCAACATTCCTAAGCTCAACCTCTACCTCCGTGTACCAAATTTAACAACCCTACCACCGCAGACACCTACTTCGATCAAGCCTCTAGATGAGATAGACCACCCCACATGGGACTATAAATGGAATGAAGAAAGCCATCAGGTCTTGTTGGAAGCCCTATAAAAGGAACTCACCTACATTGACCCCATGGTAGGCATAATGGAAAATCATGTTACAAACTCTGAATGGAAGGTATCATAGCACAAAGAATATCGCCTACCCTAGCCTACAGTACTTGACAAGGTTACAGAGCACCCTAAGACCACTCTAAAGGTCCATCGATAGAATCTGGCCCACCTCATCACCAACATGATGGGAACTACGATAATTAATAACTGGACTATTGTCAGAAGCATCTTGGCATCTGTAATTCGAAAGACCTTTGAGCGTGTCCGATTAGCAAAAGAGTCCATCTTATCCCCTCTCCTAAAGTAACCACCTACAAAGCATACTTTTCTTCTACTGTCAATGATGTCCTCCCCCCCTTTCATGTGTAATAAATAGTGATTTCCAGTATTTTCTTGTGCTTGTTGCAAGTGATGATTATGAATTCAATGATGGATTAGAAATGACACCGAATAATGATGACTTAGAGGATCAAAATACTTAAAATGCTTAAAAAACTTAGCTAAAGTCAAAATAGATGTATATCTCCGAATGAGGATGACATAATAACTATAAAATTGGGCACTCCCCAAAACCCCAAATAGTTACAAATATGATCCTACCTATGTGAGAACGAACAAAATGAGCTTATCGATCTCCTCACCACCTTTGTAGATATGTTTTGTTGGTGTTACGTCGACATACCTGTTATCAACGATACTATCGTCATGCATGAGATACCCACTCTCCCCGACACAAAACTCATAAGGTAAAGACTTAGTAAATAATACATGAATTGTCCTTGAAAGTTAAGGAGGAAGTAGAGAAACAACTCAACGTCATTGTCATCCGAGTAGTAGAATACCACATATGGTTATGTTGTACCAGTAACTTAGCCCAAAGGCAAAGTCTGAATGTGCGTATATTAGATGGATCTCAATTGAGAATGCCCAAAGGATGAATTACAACTCCCACATATTGACTTATTGGTAGATAGTATGACCAGTAACGCACTAAAGTCATTTATAGATGGATTCATCGACTATAATCACATAAAAATTCATTTCGATCAACAGGAGAAAATTAGATTCATTACCCCCTGGGGATGTACTGTTATAGAGTTATACCCTTCGATCTCAAGAACGCCAGTGTAACTTACCAAAGACTGACCATAGCCATCCTACATGACCTCATATACAAGGAAGTGAAATTCTATGTGGACGACATGATACTTAAATCCAAAGCCTGTGAAGGACATGTTCTGGCACTCCAAAAATTCTTTTAAATGTTACATCTCTTTAAAGGAAAACTCCCTAAAAATATGTCATCAGATTCACTAAAGGGAAGGTGCTCGGGTTCATTGTCAGAAAAGTTGGAATCGAAGTAGACCTCACCAAGGTCAATTCCATATAGGAAGTGCCACTGAGCAAAATGGAGAAATAGATCAGAAGGTTACTAGGTCAAATGCAATTCATAATCCAATTCATCAACCATCTTACCACCATTTACGAACCTATCTTCCAAATACTTAAGAAAGACTCGTTAGGAAACATTCGAGAAAATATTGGAGTACCTCACTCACCCATAATTATTAGCACCCCCAATCAGGACAACATCTCATATGCTATATGAACATAACTGACACGATTTACTAGAGCCATATTATCCCAATATGTAGAAAATTCTCGAAATGAATGCTCCATCTACTACATCAGAAAAAGTTTAGTATCCCATATGAGTAGATACACTACCTTGGAAAAGGCTTATATATCTCTCATATGGAGCACTCGCAAGCTCAGTCATTATATAATGTCCTTAAGTATAAGAGTCATCTCCAGCATGGATCCCCTAAAATACCTGTTTGAAAACCCGTTCCCTATAGTTAAATGGCCAAATGACTATTGATGTTATTCAAGTTTGAGATCATCTACGTTACATAAAAATCCACTAAAGGATGATCCATCTTTAAACTTTTCGCAGGGCAACCCTTATCAGATAAGGGAGAAGAAAATGAGGCAGAATTTCCCAAAGAGGACTTATTCACTTTAAATGATAGTTAAACTTGGGAACTCTACTTCGATGGGGACTCCAACAAAAAGGGATTTGGTATCAGGATTCCCCTTATGTCTCCTAACTTGCGATGACTCCTCTGTTCTATTAAACTCACCCACGAATGAACTAACAATATGGATGAATATGAGGCTATCATCATAGGTGTAAAAATTGCCTTGGAAATGGGAATCACTAACCTAAAATCCTAAAGAGACTCAAGCTCAGTCATTAACCAAACATTATACAAGTGGATAATCTAAAAATGATAAGTTGTAACCTTACCGTGTTTACCTAGAAGAGGTAGTTTCAGAATTTAAGCATCTCGAATTTGACTTCTTCCCTAGGGTCAAAACAACTTCGTAGATGCACTTGCTACTCTAGCCTCCATGATAAACATGCTGGAAGGAACAAAGAAAATCATGTTCACTATGACTAGTCGAAGAACCCCTTCTTACTGCTTTGAGATCGATGCCATCATAGGAATAATGGTAGGACCTGTGATGTTGTGCTAAGATATATGGAACATTATCAATAAGAACCATTACCCATCCAATGCCTCTTCAAATGATCAACTCACCATAAGGCAATTAGCAACCCAATTTGTCTTCTATAGGGTCCATATCTATAAAAAAGGGTTTGACGAGGTACACTTATGGTGCTTCATAGAAGACGAGACCCATAAAATCATGAAAAAAATCCATAGTGGCTAATATGGAGCGCAGATGAATGGTACACCCTCTCTAGAAAAATTATTTGACAGTCATACTACTGAACAACCATAGAAAAGGATTTCACGAATTACGTCACGAGGTGCCTCAAATACCAACTTTTTCCCCCCGATAATATCTACCTCACTTAGAGCTCTATTGCATGACATTACCCTAAACTTTCTCCACATAGGGGATACAAATTATAGGTTAGGTAACCCCTATATCTTCCACCAAGGAAAAGTTCATCCTGGTTGCCATGGTCTACTTTACCAAGTGGTTTGAAGACAAATCTTATGTAGTACTCAATGCTAAGAAGTGAAAAAATTCATATGTCAAAACATCATTTGCTGCTTCGGTGTACCTCATGAATTTGTATCAGGCAACGAATCTCATTTTGAGAAAGTGGTCTCAAACCTACTATGCAAATATGGAAATACTTGGTATAATTCTTCCCTATACAGTCCTCAAACCAATGGAGTAGTCGAATCTACTGATAAAAATATGAAAAACATAATTAATAAGATGACGGAGAGTTATAGCAACTGGTCCAAAAACTCCCATAAGCCCTTTGGAGATACCGCATTATAAAGAGAAACTCAATCAAGTCGACCCTCTTGCTAGTTTATGGCATGGAGGAATTCCTACCCATATAACTTAAAATAACATCATTACGGGTCATGATCGAAAACTAAGTGGTTGACACAAACTGGGTCAAATCCTGTTATGATGAAATAGCTCTCCTCAATGGGGGCAGGCTAAAGGCCGCTTATCACAATAAGGGCTATCGAGCATCCAATAAAAGAGTTAAAAGGAGAAACATAGAAAGGGCAAACTAGTCCTAAAGAGAATCTCAAACGTACTGAAACACTCAGAGGAAAATTATCACCCAATTAGGGAGGACCCTACCTTACCACCAAAATAAGCTCCGGTGGAGAGGCTACCTTAGTTGATCTCGATGAAATCACGTTATTTCAACCCTTCAATCTCGGCCTTTTGGAGAAATTCTTTCCTTAAAACTACGTGCGGTGAAAAGGAAAAAACCAATTTAATGAAAAACATTTGATCATAATGGGACGGGAAGACTATGCAAACCCATACATATTCCGAGCCCTATAACAAGAATCCAACTTGAGACACCAACCTTTTCTTTAAAGTCGTCTAAATGACTTTTTGCCCCCAATTTTTTCATTTAAGAGAACTACGTAGACCTGATTCTTTGCTATATTTTTATCGCAATCGTTCAAATATAGAAACGTCATTATCATTTAATTGGAGGCACGTAGGAAACCTGAGATATCATTTTGGGGTCGATCTAACAAACACCAAAACCCCCAATTTATGGAAAAAAACTATTTATGGCCATTTTTCCCTCACTCTAAAAAGTTCATCACTATCTAAAGAAACTAAACATCACATAATCATATACTTTCCTAAAGCATTTTGGAGCTTCTTAGAGTTATACTTATTTAAGAAACAACACATAAAGGTTGAAATTATGAAAGAACCAGTCAAAAGAAACCTAAAGGGAAGGTAACCTACCTAACACCCCTCTTCCAAGGAAAGAAACACCCCTCTCCAAACATCCCACATCCCGGGATGAATCAAACAACATATAGACTCACAAAGGACTCCCTACAAAATGTCACGCTATCTTAGCTAAAGGACGGGTCTCTAATTCCAAAGCTATGTCAAATTGATCCCACTAGTTCATAAGCAAAGAAAGGGAACCTCCATCCTTCACAACCAATGTCAATAAATTACTCATAACCAAACAAATAAAAGTTCTCTCTCACAAAAGAAAAGTTTCAAATTGACGAGGCACTCTTATATATGTATCTTTTTATGTAAACTTTTGTATGCGTCACCTCTAATTTCAAGAAATATGAGCTTAGTCTCACTCCATTCATACGCATATTTTGGCATTGTTTATCCTCTAAAATAAGAGTAATATTGCACTTGCTATCATCAATAATATTTCCTTGTGGAAATTATAAGGTAATAGACATGAATGAAATCCAAGTGATGTCATAAAAAATAGAATAATATCGAATATAGGGTATCTAACCTCTGAAAATAATTAAATGAATAAAATATGTGTGGGCAATGTGAGAACTAAAAAAAAAGAATCAAATGTATGAATTGGTGGAGACAAGCCCTCCACCTAGATGAAAAACAAGATCTACTCATGCCTAGACTTATTGGATTGATCACCATCACCATCACCATCGCCACCACCATCACCTGCTGCATCAAGATCCTCCTGGGTCCTGGGACTAGGCTGAGCTAGGGGAGGACACATATGTCCAATCGTTGGATGGTTCACTAGCTCTGTACAGGAATATAAAATCATCTTGGGAGGCGAGGTTACATGGGTATATGAGCGAGAGCGAGATGAGCTCCGAACCTCTATCCACTCCTTATGAGCCTTCTTAGGACCATATATTTCTATGAAATAGGCCATCTACTTGTATAGTGAAGACCAAAGGTTTATCACCCTCTGTAGGATGGATGCCATGACTGTCACCTACTGAATAAACACAAAATCAAAGAAATAATCACAATAATGGAGGATATGGGAGGAAGAAAAGGTAGTAAAGAAAAATAATCATAAAAAGTAAGGCATACCCATTCCACTCCCAAATTCTCTTGGATTCCATAAGAAAAATGATTCGAAGTAATGGTATATCTGGGAAAGTAAAAACGAACAGGAATTACACTCTCTAAGGACTCCAAATCACATGGTAGAATGAGGAGATCCACCTTCCTGATTTGTTCATCACCCTAAGCCTCACCTCCTTCATAGACCTCCTCGCAGCCTCCTCCTTTAGCTCCTTCATACTGGCATCTAGGGTGGAAATAAAAGTTATGATCGCCTCCTCCGCCTGAGCCCGACCCCAGGCTATGCCCTCCCCCATCACCCTTGGTCGATCCTCGGTATCCATTTGTTGACACCAAGCTTATAGATAATCCAATCCTATACTGGGGAGAGGTTAGTACTTATCACTTATCCTAGATCCCGACACCCGACCCATCCAATTAAAATCTAATTATTGTATGTAGGTAAGAATCTCAGTACTCCCAAGATCGTGCTCTGATGTACCTGTCAAATCAGAACCTAGAATCAAGCCTACCCCCATTGCCTCTATTATAAACACCATATTATTGACCCCCTAAGTCTCTCCTTAGGTCCCTAGCACCTCCCCAATTCACTACAAACCGTAGGTCATACTCTGAGTACTAATCTAGAGGCCATCGGGCGCTCTTGGACCCAATTTGACTACGAACAACTCCATTGTCAGAGCAACAGATGAATGAGTCTTCTAAGGGTTCTGAATCATCTTTTCAACGGTCCACCCTGTGTATGACACGTCATAATGGTTCAGACGAATGGACCATTTTACTATCAAAAACCGATTTGGAGGCCATCGAGCACTCTCGGGCCCCAATTTGACCCCAATCAACTTCATTGTGAGAGAAAAATCTCAATGAATCTTCGAAGGAATATGAAACCCATTTCAAACAGTTTGACCCGTGCATGAATCAGCATAACCGTTCAGATGAACGATAAGTTTTCCCTCAAAAACTAATTCGGAGGCCATCGAGCGCTCTAGGGTTTTGTTTGTCCAAAGTCAACTCTTCAGCTCGAATGAGACTAAATGAATATTTAAAGGGCACTGAATATCCTTTTCTGAGGGTCTACCCCATGCGTGAATCATCCTTATAGTACGGACGAATGATTCGTTTACTCCGAAGGGTCACCGGGCACTTTTGGGCCCTATTGGACCAAAGTCATCTGTTTAAATTGAGAGAGGCCCTTTGGAACATATAAGTACCTTGCACAACCTTTCAAACTATCTTCCCTGCGCATAATTCAGACTTATAATTTAGATGAACGATCCATCTTCGGTCGACAATAATCTGTCCAAAGGACCAACGGCCGCTTTCGAGCCCCATTTGACCCAAACTCAACCTTCGGACCCGGGTGCGGCTCAAAGGATTCTTAAAGGTCTTCGAATTAACTTTCTAATTTTATTCCTCGTGTGCGATTTGAACTTACAGATTGCATTTCATAACTATTTTTCCAAAAATTTGCACGAGACTGCCAATTGGAAGGTCCATTTCCTTGCCTATCGACAATGTGTGTAGGGTTACCTGTCGATAGGTAGGACAAGGACAATGCCGATCGGTAGTTCACCTACCCCATATAAGGAGAGAATGAGCTTACTTCGAAAGGCACCTCAAAATCATCAATTTCAGTGATCTCAACAACTTTCTTCTATAATCAGCGAAGTTTCGTTGTGTGAAATTCTTCTCCACCTTTAATTCCCATCACTTTCACACCCAATTTAGAAAAAATACCCCTACATTATTCATTCACTTTCAAGGATGCTCTCATCAATCAAGATCAATCTCCAAGTCTCCCAAGAAGGTCCAAACATCCTTCTCTCTCTCTTTAAATTTCTTTATTTCCGCATTAATTAAATTTAGCTTTTTATTTAGATCATACACATATTAATCTTCAATCCTTTATTAGTTGTATTGCACATAATATATTTTATATAAATAAACCCAAAACAAGAAAAAGAGGGTTACCCCTATAAATTCCAACGGGATTCTTTATAGCATTTTCTCAAAACTAAAAATAAATTTTCTACACACACATAAAATAAACTCCTGTTCGAATCTATGGGATAAACCCCACCCTTGTGCATGCTAACTACATAGATTTTGATGCCTTTATAGGCTACATAGGTTTCTCGGGATAAAACCCGTGGCTCGAGTCCTATTTTAATATTTGCACCATTTTCCTATTTTATCCATATATTATTCATATATATCATACTTGTCATTCATACTTGCATCTTATCCAACATATATTATTGTTTCATCATAATGATCAATATCTCAATAAGAGCGCACATGATATTTTTTAATTATTATTTTGGGAACATTCCTATGGATGACCTCGCTCGATATTTTCCATGATGGGAGTCGATCGATTCCGATCTCCACTTATATATACATGCATACACACTTCACGAAAAAATTAAGATAAATTATAACATAATCCCATGAGAGTCCGGAAGCGCGGGATGGGTCCCTAATATCTTCCAATTATGTAATGTAACCCCCAAACCTCTAATATAATTGATTTCGCAGGCATCAGTTTTGTCTTTGATGTTGCTCTCTCGAGGCGGAGACATGTTGTTTAGCCTATTTTGCGCAAAGTAGGTTGGCGACTCTATCTCTTTACATCACCCCAAAATGGACGATGGTCGAAGCCCCCCCCCCCCCGAAGTAGCAAGGGGAACTGAATTTTTATCCTCCCTCTTTCCCCTGAAGCGTCTGGGAGGTAAGATCTAGGGATAGCCACAGGGTAGACTCTGGTGGGGATGTTACTTATTATAATAAGGATAGACTCTATTTGCATGGGTGTTATAATTTTTTTCTTGTGTATTCATGCACCTATATGTATGTTCCCTTTTTTTCCTATATTATTTCTTTTATATATCTACCTCATGTTTATATCACCTCTCACTAATTTTTCACTTCACACACTTGTAAATAATCTCCGTGTACACCTCACACTCCTACACCTGTATATAGGTTCACTTATATCCACATTTTGCACAACCCAATTTGAATATCCATGCTTAGGTGTCACTAGAACACACCTCCACTTATCACACATGCACATATCCATGATCACTCATACATATCTGAAGCACCTTATACTCTTGACTCACTTGAGTCTACATTGTATAAGTGCTCATCTAGCTTGAAAATAGTGGAAAAATTAGACTCCCATTCCCTAGATACCAAAGAGCCTCAGAATCTTCTTCTTAAGCCACACTTGATTATATTTGAGGTATAATGCTCAATCACACACTCTAGGGTTGCATACATTGTTCATATTGCGTATTATTTGATTGTGAGTGAGTTGTGAGTGGTTAATCCCTTTTAAATTGGCTTTAATAATTTTTGGGAATTTTTAATAATTTTTAAATGATTTTTTGGAAATTAAAATTTGGTTTATAAAACTTTTGGGTCTTTTTGTAATTCTTGGTTTTATGTTTTCTTACCCGGAAGTTGGTTTGGGTAGGATCCGAAAGCGCTTGAGAATTGAGGGTGCCTGTGTAATTAAGTTTAAAATGCGCGTGTGAGAGACAATCTCAGCCCTACACATGTCATCCTTATAACGGCCTGATTTGTGTTTGTTTTTAGACACATAACCCTTGTCTAATCTCAACCCTTGGATCATTGTTATCAATGCTCTGAATGCGTTGGAACCCAATCCTTGTGAACGTCTCTAGACCAATCAGAGGACATTTAAACCACCGATGTTCTTTAACCGTTGGATCAAAGTCAATTTCCTTTGACCTTATCTCATCCCTTGGTTTTGAACATACCTTCTTGGTCCTTCCTTGCTCCCTATAAAAAGAAGATTACCCTCAGAATTTGGGAACTTTTGGCATTTCATCTAAATAGAGAGAGAAGAGAGAGAGAGAGAGAGAGAATTGAGGAGAGAGAGAAAACCAAACTCGTTCAAACCCTAACTCACTTTCAAACCCTAAGTAATTTCTTAAACTATTTACACGAAACACCAACCCTGAGTGTTTGAGAGTGACGTTGTAGTTGCTTGAGAACTGTTTATGGTTTGAATCCTCTTGAGTTTGAGATATTGTGTCCAACTTAAGCATTTCAGTTAGATCTGTATTTCTTTTTTATAGAAATCATAGATATAGTCATTTTATGTTATATTACACTTAGATCTGCATATTTTAGTTTCTCATCTTGAGAAATCTTATTTGTTGAACAAAGTTTTTCTGTAAATGTTTTTATCTACTCAAGAATCAACAAATCCAGTTTATGTTTATAGTTCTTATGAAACAAGACTTTTGACCTAGATGGAATCGCAATCGGTGGTTTTTAATTTCCAAAATATTTTCCAAACCCTTGAAATTGATTAAGACCTTGAACCGTCTTCCGAGCAGGGTAACCTGGATTCTGGGATTATTTGAAAGGCCAAATAAAGTCTTTTGGTTCTAAAGAAGAGAGAAACTGAAAATAGCATCATTTAGATCTGATGTGTAATTTGCTAGGACTGTTTGTATAAAATAAATGTGTGTGCATTCATGTGTTAGATCACTTTCACAAACACTTGGTACACTACAACACCAAAAGTGTTGTCTATAAGATCTTGAATTAAGAAGAGTCGGCGTAAAGACTGGAACAAAGTGGAGAAGTTAGCAAACTGGGAAAACCACATCAACATCAGACTATGTGACAACCCGAATATGATTATGATAAACCATGTTTAAATCATGCTTACCGTATGGGATGGGGATAATGTGTTATTAGAATATATAATGTTAAGTTATTGTGTTTAGTATAATCCTACCTTCATAACTTATGAAATATTGAATTAGTCACAAACACAAATTTGTGAAGTCTTCGGTAGGAATGTTCAAGTTCGTCACTAGTTTTGGCCACTATAATATGAAAATTGACTTGGGTAGAAAACTAGATAATTGTAGATATATGAGTAAGTTTGTAACACAACAAACAGTGTATAAAACAATGGTCCGAGGAAGGAGTTATGCTGAAATTACGAATAGGGGGTAAAGTAGTCATTTAGCTTTAAAGGATATTTTGTCTTATATGGAGACACATGTAATATTTTGATTGGACCAAGGGGAGGTGACTTATGCCGACTTTAAAACCTTGAAATGACCTCCTCCTTCAGCTAAAATCAGTCATGAGAGATTTTGGCTTGAGGAGAGAGAATCGGGAAGCTCAGGAAGTAGAAAGTGAGGAGAAAAATTGAGAAAAATTCATAGGAAATTACGAAAAAGTCCCTAAGGTAATTCTATGCATAAATCTTGTTATTATTTTGGTATTATTGATTGAAATGATATAAATCATTGATTTTTTTATTGAAAATTGATGACTTGGTGTATATGTACAGATAGATGCAAGTTTAAACAAAGTTGAACGTGTAAATCATGTATATTGTTTCAATTGGAAACCTTGTGTATTCAAACTCATATAACATTTTGTATATTTATTAGAATTGAATAATTCCAATTGGATATAAAAATATACTCATAAATGTATAAAATATTCGAATATTATGTGAAAATACGAAGAAATGAATCGTTGGTGATAGTTTGAATTTCATGTATAAAATCACCCCTAAAGGTCTAAGTATGGACACCAGGTGTTCGATGTTTTGCTTAACATATCAAATGGACCCTTAAAAATTATGAAACTTTAATTGTGTATTGTTAAATATGTTTATGGATGTTGGGTGAAATATCAAAATAAGTTATGATGAAAAAAAATTATAAAAATTCTTTGAAGTTGACTGAATGATAAAAGAGTCTATAGGGCATATATGATTTGTAATAAAGAAATGGACACGTCTTGCTCTAGGAAACTTGAAATGACGTGTTGTCTTTTATATTGGGAACCTAATATGATAAGAATATGGTTACCAAGAATAAATTAAGTATGTTTGGGCTATGGATTGGATATGTTAAATATTTTAACATGAAATTAGATGAGACTTCATTTATGATAAATGATTAGAATGGGTTGATATGATGCTTATGAATTCAGTTAAGGTTCAGTCATTATTTGGATTGTTAATATCCTTATGATGATACTAATATTTTAAGACTTGATATGTGAAAGGGAAGAAGAACCGGTTGAACAAGTTCCAGACAAAGGCAAGGGAAAAACACATAAAGTGGCCAAGGTGAGTGTACTCACTGTAAAAAGATGTATTATACATGGCTATGGAGATGATCTGAATATTACTCACGGGTGAGTTGTATTACACATGGTTATGGATACGATTTGAATATCACTCATGGGTAAGATGTATTACGCATAGTTATGGATAATATCTCAATATCACTCACTGGTAAGAGGTATTATACATGGATATGGGTATGATTAGAATATTATTGATTATGAATTTGTTCATTTCGGTTTACCGAAATGGGAGGTTACTCCCCGACCCGGAATGGGGGAGATTTGTCTATTAAAGGCAAGGGGTTAATCCTTGACCAGGAATGGGGGAGAATTGTCTATTGAAGACAGAATATGTGAATCATAATTTTGATAAGTTGGTCATTCTTTATGAATGAGCCAGATAAGTATATAATTGGTCATTCTTTATGAATGATCCGGATAAGTATGTAATTGGTAATTCCTTAGGAATGAACCGGAATTGAATCACAAATATGGGTGAAAAATGTGAATGGGTGAAAAATAACACCACCTTACCCCCTTTTATACTTGAAAACTTTGGCTAGATAAAAGAAGTCTACAAATCTGAATGAAAGAACTTCCCCACTAAAGGACTCTAAGCTACAGGAAAGTGCAATCAAAGCCCTAAAGTGATTTGACATGACCCATATGCTGATAAGCAGGATAAGATGTAAGCTAATCGGTAACCCCCTATTTAAAAAAAAAATTATCTTTCCTTTTTGACAAAATCAAAATACCTCAAAAATAAATCTTTATTTCAAAGAACCCACGGGTTACTCCTCCGTCATTCTACATTTTTACCCATCATATATAAAAACTAAATCTTTTTCTTGAGTTATTTAAACTCTCTCATTGGAAAAAATAAAAATGACACATCGGTTTAAAGTCTCTGCAACAAAGTAAAGAGTGCATGTAGAGTGAGTCATTTAAACAAAGATAAAATAAAATCTCATTCACTTTTATATATTTTGCCATTAGCATCCTTTTTTCAGGAAAATAGAATAAAATAAAAATAATGGAACTGAACTCGAAGCCCCAATCTATCTCTCTCTCTTTATATATATATATATCTAAGATCCCCCGTCACTACGACGAACGCGCTTCCCCCGACGACAAGGTAAGGATACTCCACTATTTGATCCAGATCCCTCCTCAGAACTAACGAATGACACCAGACATGAAGGAATCGGAATTGAATAAAAAATATCGGCTGTCACAGAAGCCACCTAGTCTCGGATGTCCCTCAGTCAAGTAGTTGACAGCCGAATATGCTGCAAGAAAAACAAAAGGACAAATCAGTCAGTTTAAAGAAAGAAGAAGAAACCAGAAAGATAAAGGACAATGAAATGAAGAGATGTACCATCCTCTGTTAGCCCCAAAACTATCGGGTCCACCGCATTAGGGTGGTTATTCATACTCAACAATTCCCCTCCAGCCAATCTGACATTGTAGGAAGGAGGAGCAAGCTAGATGAATAGAACCTCCGTCTCCGCTTCCACCGGTGACGATGATTCACCACCAGTGCTATAGGGAAACCCCACTGGCCGACTCGTACCCATAATAAAGCCATAGAAGGTGGAGGCATATTCACTACATCATAAATACATGATGTCATCAGCCACCTCATCACAAAGTCAAGATAGTCGTAAGTCTCCACCATGTTAGTATAGGAGGGGTAAGTCTCGCCAGTCATCGTCACTGCCCTGGCCTCCTCCAACATCTCTCGTACCCACCTCATATACCTCGGGGGCATCATCGGTGGGACCCCACCTCGTCTTCGATGATCTTTTGGACTCTCTCTCTCCCAGATACCAATAATAGCCTAACTCGTGCGCCAGCAGCCGGTGCATCTGTACATTCACCTCGGTCAGCCCTGTGCATTGGATAGCTATCCCCCAAGGATATAAAGTCACCTAAATTTTTCAAAAATAAATTCAATACTTGAACAAACAAATAAAATGCCAATAAAGAATTCAAAAGAGAAAAGAAGAAATAACCTAGTCTCTAGTTAGGACATTCAAGACCTGATGCACTGCAGACTAGGAGAGAGACTGTCTCAAATGTCAATTGGACATTCGCCACCGTTACATCCAACAGAATCCCCCCACTGACTTATCCTTTAAACCAATCAAATGGGCACTGAGACTGATCACCTCATAAAACCATGCCTGCAAAAGGATAAGAGTTAGCACCGAAAGAAAATATAAAAGGAAGTGAAAGAAAATACATAAAGATAAATGAGAAAATTACATCCAAAATATATGTGGCTCCAGTAAAAGTGAGCTGGAAGTACCGCCTGAAAGCATCCAAAGAAGAATAAAGGGTCGCCAAATTCAGGCTCCCCCAGTCATAGAGAGGGATATTAAAAAATACCCTTAAGATGATAAAAACCATAAGTGGATGACGTCGCCACTCGCCGCCACTAAGAAACCCCCCAACAGCAGAAGAATAAACAAGCAGGCCATCTACCTCACCTATATCCCATTGGTATCTTTTATCCTATGGCTCAGCAGAACCTCCCAGAAAAGAGAAATAAGGATCGAGTCTTTCGAGACAATTCTCCCTACGGCTCCCAGTGCATTATCAACCGACACTATCAATGCCGCTAACATCGATGTCGGCGTCCTCGTCCTCCCCATTATACTCCTATACCACATTTTCCTTCCCCTTGCCCTTGCCCTTCCCCTTGCCCAACTAACGCTTCATGAAGGCGTACATATCTAGGACTGTCTCCTCCAACCTTGATAGCTTATCATCATGGGTGTCCACCTTATGGGACAACTCGTTGTTGCTAGTCCCCATGCCGATAATCCTGGTCTTCACCTCCCGTGAGCTCACCCCCTAGTCCTCCCCTTGCGATCCGACCCGAGCACTTGGCTGGGTGCATCCGTAGCCAAAGATGATTTGTCGGCATCAGACTGTGACTCATGCACTTCCTTAAACTTTTCTGGAAAAACAAAAAGTACACGATTAGTCAATTAAGTAAATACAAAAATTATAACATAATTGAAAAAAATTAAATATTTATAACTTACAATGGTGGCTGCGTCGCTGGGGGCCACGTCCTCATCCTTCCCATTTTTGGTTCTAATTTCTAGATAGGCATCGAGATTTTGTCGCCTACCCCAATGATCACTCCTCGTATCATGAAATAACGTAATACAGAATTAGTAAGTAACGCAAATTAATGCTAAATTATACTAACTAAAATTAAAAACTTACCATCATATGCTCCACTTCGGCGTAGGACGTTCCCCCGGAGTAGTGAACATACAACTTTTTTGCTCGGTTGTCCCTCCTCGATTGGCGAGATGTCCATTGCCACTCATTGGTCTCATTGTTGATAAATTTCTTCCACTGTACCAATGAGATTGGCTCCTTAGGGGGACGATTTCACGGAGTCTCAGAATGGACTCCCGGGTCTTCCCAAGGTATCGTGCCCATAAATTCTTCTTCCACATTTTATATTGATTTCTTAATTGCTCCAACGTGAGGTCGTGGAGATATGCAAGCATGCAGAATTGTTCCTATCAAAAAAATATAAACCATCCTATAAGTAATTATTACAGTTATAAATATAAATATAAATATTAAATACACAACCTGTAGCACCCCCAAATGTTCATCTTGAGGTCAATAGGCACGACCCTGCAATCAACGTTCTTGAGTCGACGATTGCCTTCAATAACTCTAGCATTCTATCTAATAATGTCATCTTAATTTCGATGACGCCCCTAATTTTCCCCATTTTGGTGGCCTACTGCCCAAGGAGCCCTGATGACCTCCGCCACCGTATCTTGTTGAAGTCATTTTCTACAAAATTATTATTATCAGTACAAAGATGCATATGAACTTTGAATTAATGCTCAAATCTGATAATAACAATACATACCAATACCAATATCAATTTATACCAATACCAATACCAATACCAATACCAATACCAATACCAATTTATACCATTACCATTACCAATACCAATTTCAATTTATACCAATACAAATACCAATACCAATACCAATTTATACTAATTTCAATTTACACACACATTCTCGGGTCATTGACTTTGAATTAATGCTTAAATTGATGAAAGTTATAATTAACATATTCACTTGGTTATTACCAGCATTAAAATAATCAAGTACAAATTAATATAAAATATTAAATTGTCGTCCGATAATATTACAACCACTGGTCATTACAAATAATTTGAATACTTTATTACAAATCTAAAAATTATTTCAAATTCGGGTTATCATAAAAAATGGAATGATATTCAGTAGGTGAAGCCAAGTCATCCACACTACTGTTTAGACACTTAGGCACATGTAGAACGATTGACCACGGATCGTTGCTAATATACTCCGAGTAAAATAATTGCTTAACCTTTTGAAAAGAACTAACATACGGCTCATCACTCACGGGTTCGTTGCTCTTCAACTTGGAAAAGTCAATCATGATCGAATTGGTTCCAGGATCAACTTTATAAACATTTTTTATCCTCAACTCTTATGCAATCACAGTAAAATACAACCTCTTTGAAGTTGACATAGTCCAATTTAGATATAGTTCGAATTACACCATAGTAAGTCATTTCAGCTTCAACAGGTTTTTATCTTTTGCGCTCGCCCGAAAAAAAGTAAGAGCCTTGTATGAAATGCCCGAGTTCTATAAATTTCTCTTTTCCTCATACACCCTTGCACCGAATACGTAACCGTTCAATTAATAATTTTTTTACTCTTATGCCATGAACAAGGTTCTAGTGGCTAGACGAGAAAGCCTTGATGTCGCATCGCCCCTTTTTTAAAAGATGAGAATATAGATAAATTAATTAGGTTAGTTGTAATGCTTTCTTGTAATGTGACATTTGATAACAGTTTATATTAATTATAATTACCTCGTGTGACCATCACAAACTAAACTCTCTGCCTACTTGTGCCATTATTTTTCCTCTTTTATTGTTCTCACCGGCTTCATATTTTGTTGCATAGATCGTGACAAAATTATTATAAAATTAATCATGTAAAAATTAAAAAAAGTTAAAAGTTAAAATAATTCAAACTTACTTTTCCCATTATTCGACATCTTCATGTGTGTCAAGAAGATAACCAGCTAGTTGTTCATATTGCGAACTCGTTAATTTCACTTGTTTGCCCATCACATGGCCACCCTCATCGATGAGCTCATCATTGTCATCCACGCTGGTCGAGTCAGGCATTTATTACCGAGTGTAGGTTGATGACTCCACAGTGATGTATTCCTCTGCATTTGATCCTTCAATGTCTCTCTTGATGTAATATTTGAAAACTTTAATCAATCTTTCAAATGGATACATCCACCAATATCTTAATGGGCCTCAAAGAATTGCCTCGTCGCATAGGTGTACCAAAAAGTGAACAATTATGCAAAGAAAGATAGGGGAAAGTACTTCTCCAAGACACAAACTGCTTCGTTCACCACCAGTTTTGCGACCACTATGTGATCTCGATTGATTACCTTCTCACATAAAATTTAGAAGCAAATACTAATTTGCGTAATAGCCCTCCGCAAATCCTTGTGCTTGGAGAAACAATGCTTAAACAATAGAGGAGCTAATTGCATGATCACATGCCAATCGTGGGACTTACATTTGTGTAAATCATGGGTAGAATAATCCCTAATCCTTTAGAAGTTGGAAGAAAAATTAGATGGAACTTTCAAATTATATATTGTGTCTAAAAGCACCTTCCTTTCCTCACTCGTCAAAGTAAACACACGAGGGGGAATTATTGTCCTTCCCCCTACTATCTTCTTTCAACCATAGTTGTGGCTTAAGTTTCAATGCTTTAAGGTATTTTCGTGCATTTTCTCTATCCTTCTAATGATTCCCCCATGGCATGTGCCCACAATATGTTCAGTGATGTTCTTATGTGCGTGCATCACATCTAATACATTACGCACCGAGTTATTCTTCCAATAAGGAAAGTCAAATAAAATTGACCTCCTAGACCATGCCTTTCTTGTCTCAGTTTCATTCTCAGTTGGGGTCTTCTTATGCTTGACATTCTTACCTGGCATATTAGGGCCATAGTCAGAAGATTTACTTTCAATTTCTGAGCCTGAAAGAATTCTTGTCCGTATCCTATATTCAACCCCGCCGGTAAAAAATTAGAACCTTTCTCAAATCTAATACTATGAGAGGGGAGATGAAGGGATTCAGTCACCTCTCCATAAATAGGACACCCCAAATAACCATGTACTACACAACTGGATAACACCCCAAAAGCTGAAAAATCATGAATTACCCATATCAACATAGCTTTCAATGTATACTCTTTTTTTTTAAAAGAGTTAAATTCTTACACAACCTCTTCCCAGAACTCATTTAATTCATCTATCAAAGGATCCAGGTAGACATCGATGTCCTCACTTGGTGTCTTTGGCCCAGGGATCAACAAAGACAACATCGAAAATTTAGGTCTCATACACTATGAAGGAGGGAGGTTTCGTGGAGCTAGGATCACTGGCCATACACTCTGATTGGTGTTTAGATTTCCAAATGGATTGAAACCATATATTAATATTGTAAAACGAATGTTACTCTGTTCTCGAGAAAAATTGGGATACTCAAAATTCATCATCTTCTAAACTGTAGAATCAATAGGATGGGGCATGATATTTTCTCCTGCTTCTTCCCTAGCATGCCAAGTCATTGCCTCTATTATCCATCGTATTATTAAAAACCTCTTTAATCTAGGCCCAACGGGAAATGTTTTAACACTTTTTGAGTCTCTTTTGAGTTTGCGACTTCTTTGCTAATAGATTGGACATATCTAGGTTCATCGCATACCGAACACCGATCGAGATTTTTAAACTCCTTTCGGTATAGTATGCAGTTATACCCACAAGCATGAATTGATTTATACTTCATTCCCAAACCTTTTAAACTATTTTTCATAGTAGGATAGCTGTTTGGAAGCATATTCTGCTTGGGTATCAAGCCCTTCACCCAATTCAAAATTCCTATCATGCTAGTTCCAGACAAACCATATTGAGTCTTTAAATTATGCAAACCAACCACATCATGTAAAGTTGTTTCATCTTTCTCATAATCAGAGTATAACGGTTGACTCGCCTTAACTTTTAAATTTTGGTATTCATCACCAAAGTTTATCCCAATATCTTCATGAGCTCCTGCACCTTGTACATCGTCAGTGACCTCATTCTCTTCCACTTCATGAAATCCATAAACGTCATCAACTAAATCCTCTAGCATATTATGATCTACATTATCATCCTCCCTTTGAACATCAATCATACTTGTTAAAGGTTGTTGTGAAGGATGCTTGGGGACAAAAGGAACTTTTGGTTCCCGGTGGAAAAACCCAACTTCGATAACTATGTTGCATACCCCATCTTAACAAATGTATTTCAACTGTTTTCCTCTCAAACACCGTACCATTCTTACACCTAGCGCACGGACAAGAAAATCTTCATTATCATGGAATCTCTTTGTGTATTTGAAAAATTCATTAGCACATCTGTGAAATACATCACCTAATCTATTTGTCTCACCCATCCACTCTTTGTATTTAGGATATCCCATCACAGCTACTACAAATAATCACCTATTATGGGTAAAATAGCATAAACAAAAGTGTGAATATTTAGTTACAATTAGTATATATAATCACCTATTGAATGCGTACGCATAACAACTAGAAGGCTAGGTTCAATGGGTAAATTTATTTGTGCATTCAAATTCAAATTCAATTTTAATTTGAAATTGAAAATTAAAATTAAAATTCAATTTATAATATTAATTCCTATTTCCTCTATCTCATCTGAAGGGTGAGTGGTCCTATTCCATTCAAGACCGCATATTTCTATAATATACTTAACAACTCATGCACATTGTTCTAATTTGAGGAAAATTTGACAACATATCCCCATAGTTCTCCAATTACACGACACTGATTCGCAAGTGTGAGTGTTATTTCAATTTATCAATTGAAATAACACTTAACATCATATCATCTAGTATGTACCCAGAGAACATTAAGATATGACTGCAAAACATCCCCCCAAAGTAACAATTTTAAGCCACGGAGAATATTATTATACATAAACTATGCATTCCCAAACTGTCCAAATGGTACAATTCCAGAGATCTGATTACAAGGGTAATGACTCTCGAACGAGTCTAAGGGATATTGAATGCGTACGCATTAGAACTAGAAGGATAGTATCTCTGCAGACTATAAGTAATTTAAAGTTTTTTTCATTTAATTATGTCTTATCATAATTGGAGATATTTCATATAATTATGGAATTTAAAGTATGTTACATTTAATTTAGAGTACGCATAAGAACTAAAACTTATACAAATTTCAATAAATCCGATATCAATTTCAATATATTTTTTTTCTAAGAATTACACACATATTAATTTCACAAACACAAAAGACCCAATTTCTATTTTAATTTCACAATAATATGTTGAACCAATTTCAATTTCATATTTACACAACATATTTACACAACAAATGGTTCCAAATTTACGCAACCAAAGGGTCCAATATTTACACAACAAAGTGGTCCAATATTTACACAACAAAGGGGCCCAATATTTACACAACAAAGCGTTCCAATATTTACAAAACAAAGAGGTCCAATATATACACAACAAAGGGATATAATTTGCCCAATTAATCACACACACATGCATACGCTGTCCGCTCCCCCACCCCCATTGCCCCCCACCACCCAAACACCTACACACACACCCTTACTGCCACCCCCCCCCCCACACACACAGCACACCACACATACACACACACACACACACATTCATATACACAAAGGAAAGAGATAGATAGATAGAGAGAGAGAGAGGATTGTCGCTTAGAGAGAAGAGAGAGAAATTGGGGGAAAACAAAACGGTGGGAAAAAATTAGGCGCTAGGGTATTTTGTTAAAATAATTGTCACGGACCTATCAAGGTCTTTGACCGTGACAAGTATAGTTGTCATGAACTTGTCAAGGTCATTGACCGTGATAACTCCTTGTCAAGATCATTGACCGTGACAAGGTTGGTCGGCTCAAAGGTGATAATTTGGCATTTCGATGTAGTGTGATCTAATTGGTTTCCCAAGCATCAGTTTTTCTTTAATGCATCTCTCTCGAGGAGACAAGTTCTTTTGCCTGTTTTGTGCAAATTTGGATGGCGACTATTTATCTTTATATCACCCTAAAAATGAAGACTGTCAAAGCACCCCTCGAAGTAGTGAAGAGCGTGGGACCTTTATCCTCTCTCTTTCCCTCGAAGCATCGGGGAGGGAAGATCTTGGTATGGCCACACCTACCGATCAGAGAAAATAAAACAATACCTACGAGAAGGATTTCCTTAAAACCCCAGGGTCCCTCCTAGCCCTGTTACCCCCATATGCATCCCCTATAGGTACGACATAAACTCCCCTATCTGACCCCTCAGGAACCATCCCCTAAGTCCCGACACCCTCATTAGACACGGTCTCTATCTCCTGTTGTCACACTCAGGATCTACCCAACCTCCATCTGCCACCCCTTGAGCTCCATATAGATCTAACTGCTCTCCACCCCTGCCTTGAGACCCTCCCTTTTTAGACCCTCCCCAACAAATTCCAACAGGTTCCCCCTAGGCATAGGAGGGGCTTAATCATCACCCTCTTATCTATTATACCTTAATAATTAAGATCCTCCCTGAGTAAGTCAGCAACATGCACCCTATCTAAGAACATCTACGGGTCCTCCTCAATTAATCCTTCAATATGTCTCATGTGATAAAGAGGAAGAAAGGGCACCCCCAGATGTGCTATCAAGTCACACTTTCACCCAGATAAAAGAGTGCTCCATAAGGATCTTCCACGATAAACCTTCACCCTAACAATGTCCATAACACAATAACCTCCCCCGCTATATGGCAGTCAACTCCTAAAGAACTTGAGAGAAAGAAAAAACAAATATAAAGTTAGACCAAAGGAATAGGTAAATGCTTGAAATAAAGAAAACGAAAATGAAGTAAAATACACTAAATAATTACACTCTCAAGTCTCATCCCATTTAGGATCTCTCTATATGACTCTAACATCATAGACGATGTTGCCCTCAAATTTCCCCATGCATATCGGGTAAAAACGAAAAAAATCCCATCCATCGGCATTAAGATCCGCGGCTTCTCAGAATACGTGGCCACGTATGCAAAAGAAAATACATGTAAATAAGATACGACATAAGTATCATGATTAAGCAACAATAATAAATGAAAATGAAATGAACCTAAGTGATACATACCTCCCATAAATGCACAAAACCTTTAAACTATCAGTTGAATATCTCGAAAATAAGGACATGGAACGATACATCTCTACTATCCCCATCCTCCTTTTGCATATCCCAAAATTCGTGATAAATCCATTAGAAATGAAAACCACGATAAATGAATGCCACCTGCGCCACATGATGCCAAAAGCACACCAATAATATATATTAAAATTTCTTGGCATGCCGTCTTACCGCCCTGATATCGAGCCATGAGTCCTACGAATGCTCCATATAAGTGGGAATTACACTTACTTCAAGGAACTAACCTCGATTAGGACCTACCTATATCCCCAAGGATGAAAACAAAATCTCGGATGTATTAGTCAAAGTCTAATCCGCCTCTAGGGGAACTCCGAAAAATAGGGATCCCTCAAAACCATAGAAGTTTAAAAGAGTCATGGTCATCTTTTCCATTGGCAAATGAAAGGTGTAGGTGGCATTCCACCAACTCTACCTAATGGCAACCACAATCACCCGACCCTTCCTAAAAGGCATCGAGAAGAGACAGTCCAACAACATGCAAAACCTTATTTCATACACGAAGGCAAGTA
Organism: Sambucus nigra; assembly: GCA_949130495.1. NCBI lineage: Eukaryota > Viridiplantae > Streptophyta > Magnoliopsida > Dipsacales > Adoxaceae > Sambucus > Sambucus nigra. The sequence continues at coordinate 343,069,203 of OX422211.1, forward strand.
TAAAGGTTAGATCCCTCCCTCAAACCCTTGCTAGAGGTGGTACAGAACCACAAACTCAATCATGTCTACCTGGATGCAAGGGAAATGACAGAAACACTTGGGAATCAATAACAAGAAAATGACGTTGTCTACAAAGGTTTGACTTACCGTGTTTGCACAATTAAGCTACCTATTATTAGTTCTCACTAAATATGAAGGTTAACGAGATGTAAGTTGACATGAAACACCCAAAATATTTCTCTCTCCATGTTTTTGAGTTATCTGTAATACCCCGTAATTTCAATTGACTTTTAAAATGGGTTATATTTTAAATTAATGGATTAATTGGATTTTATTATAAATTAATTCATTTGGGTTTTATCCGAATGGTGGATATTAAAATGAATGATTCTGAATATTACTTAAAGATATTTAGGTAATATATGAATGTGATGATATTGATATTGCTGTGAATTGTTAATTCAGTAATTTAAATTTTTAGTCGGACACGGTATGAGACGTGTCGGGACTAATTTGTTAAATTAAAAAGGGAGTTTATTTTCTATCGACCTTATAGTCATTTCGAATGCGTCGTTGCATCCGTAAGGGTTGAAATAGTCAGAAAAGTATATTTGGATGTTGGTTTTGGGTCTCGGGTCATTTGGAAATGAAAAGACAATCAAAAGGGCATTTTGGTCATTTTTACGAGGGGGATGAATAGTGATTTCGGATTTTGTCTTATTATAGTAATTTGGAGATTAGTTGAACGTGGGTTCATTCATCTCTTCTACACAAAATTGAGAAGTCATCTTCCTAGAGAGAGTGAAAGGTTTATTGGGAAGAGAAAAGCTTTCTTGGAAGGAGGAGAACCAAAGACCAAAGATCACCACCACCAACCACCACCGGAAGTTGGCCGAAGAAGGGAGAACCACCTATGATATACTACACCAAAGGATCATACCTTCATTAGAGGCAAGTGTTTGATAATGGCAATCTAAGTTTGTATATTGTCCATGTAAGAATAGTTATAAAAAGAGATGATTTTTCATGTTTGGAAGATAAAGATGGAGTCGTAATGGATTTTTTGAAATATGAATATATATAGGAATCAAACTCATGTTGTAGGTAGTTAGTAATCCACGAAATAATCATACATCTATTGAAGAGATTCTGAAAACCATTGATGTGTTCTTGAAGATATTATGTTGATAATTTTCTGGGAAAATAGGATAAAAACATGCTTTTAATTCAATCTCTTGATGATTCTAGGATATTAAGATCATTAGAAATCATTTATATATGTTGATATATCATGTAGTAAGGATTATAAGTCATTTGGGTTGTTAATATGAAGGTTTGAATGATAAAAAATGATGAAACCCGTAGTAGAAGAAATGCAGAAAAACTGGGCTGTTACCTGGGCGATCGATCGATCGACCCCCTGCCTTCGATCGATCGGCCTCCCCAGAATTGTTAAAGTTGTTTCTTTTTAATGTTGGTTCTTATCCCAAACCTTTTGTATATCTTTGATGATTATTAATTGGATATTAAGGGACTTAGGGAAGATCAGTAAGCCCTAGATTGATTTGATTGGGATTTAATTTATTAGAGTTATGATAATTAAATTTAAAGAAATTTCAGTTGTTAGATTCATGTGTTGGATTCTAATTGGTATGCATGAGGATTAAGGATAGGTCCAGTAAGGGAGATTGAATATAACACCTGGGTAGCCTTAGGGTTACAATTTGAACATCAAGGACCGAGTTTAAGCTCATTATTGATTGCGTAAGGACTAAGTGTAGTACAAGCGTTTAGCGGTATGGCTCCTGGATAGAGATGGGAGTTCATACCACATCTGGTTGAAAGAGGGGATAAGGTTATCCCGGTTGCATATTTGAAGTTGATGGACCTCCACGTCCGACAAAGTTAAGTAGTAATGTATTGGAGGGGTTCCTTGTTTGGATTTCGCTTTGCGAGACGCTCCGCGCATGAACTTTAACGACATCGGGAGTGGAGAGATGTTATAGGATGCGAGGATATTGGTTTTGTTGATAAGTCATATAGTGTGAATGAAACACTATAGACTATGAGCCATGTGATGATGGTATTCAATCCTAGTTGATAGAAGATGTGTTTATAAGAGATTAGAAACAATCGGTTATAACCCTAATTAAAGGAGAGTTCAATTCATGGTAATTCGGGAGATAAGATGAGATAGACCAGTAGGATATTAGTGATTTCTTACTGAATAAAATGTTGAGGAAAAACCTATTTGAACCTTGAGTAATGAGTGAGGCTCGGGGATAATTAAATTAAGAATTAAAGTCAAAATATTTTAATGCGTAGGATTGAAAGAGATATAATGCTACGTATGGGAATTATCTTAGGGTAATGTGAGTACCTTGTTGATATTATATTATAGGTAGATGATAATGCCTATTTGATTTATTGTTGATTTATGTGTATGACATACCTAGCGTACTTGCTATCGATGAAGAGGTTTGCGTGTGAGGGCAGTCATATCCTGATGAATCCATGGGATCTTTGATTTGTCGCTCAAGAACATAGGTCTATGAAAGACTTATCGGGGAGTTGATAAGTCTGCTAACTGTGGGTACATAGGTATGTGCGTGATCCATGGATACGAGAACTATGTTCGCCTCCAATTTGTATGTTGTTGCTTGTGGTTCGAGGAATCCTTACCGAACCTTTAGTCCCCTATTCGGCGACCAACAATATTGGGATATGATAGCAGAGTAATGCATTGCACCGAAACTGTGACTCAGGGTGCCATACTATATATGTATATATATATATATAATGAATTAAATTTGTATATAGTGGTTTGATTAATCTACCGTGTGATAATTGTAGATAACGGTGAATTGAGAAAAAAAAATTAAACTAAGTTAATGAATGTTTATTCTTATAGATTTGAAAAAATTAATTCATATTAATGAGAAACGATTCCTGTTAATGAGAAATATATATGAATAATTATACGACGTATGGTATGGGACATACGGGGTTATGATATGGGACGGAATCATATTATGGAAACTAGTGAAGAGGACCCATTAACAAGGAGGTTAATAGGAAACGTTAAGCGTGCACTCTAGATGAGAGGTGAGAATATCAAGTGAGAGTTTGGATACTAACATGTACATAATAAATTATTTATTGCACTTGTTAAATACTTGCTGTTTTCAAAATCATTTTCACATCGAGCTCTGACCCATTTCCTTGCATATTTTCTTTTCTATTGTACCTTCTATATCAGGTGTCCAGCAGCAGGGATGCTAACCTTAGTTGATTTTGACGAGCTATGGAGTATTTCTTAGATGCCTATCTTCATTTGATTCACAGTGTTCTTTTATGTAGGGCATGTCGCCCAAAAGGAATTTAGTTATATCTTTTCTATCTGAGTCAAATACTCTTGTACTCGTGTCATTTTTATACATTTATCTATTGTTGGGATTACTGTATTGGATTATTATGTGGGAATGTTTATTCCAATTGCATTTAAATTCTTTTGTGTTATCTGTTCGGTTATTAGTGTTGTAGAATAATATATGTAGTGTTATTCATAAACTAAAAATGGTTTTTGTTGAAATTAAAATTTGTAAAGTTTTTAACACCAACTTAATTGAGTATTGGGTGAGTTGTAAATGTTTTCGACAATGATGCTAAGAATGATCCAACTGTATATTCTATTTTAATTTGGACTGGCCACCCGGTATTTAATTTGGCGGGGTGTTATATCATCGTGTATTCGGGCATAAGTTACTTATCTTTTGTTCACGTTAATCATGGAGGTTAACCAATCGCGAGGTGAACCGAAACCCCCAGCGGATTTAACCCTCCCGATATTACATATATTTCACACTCAAACTTAAGATACCTATCTTTAGTTCCCACTAACCAAAAGGTTAACCAATTGTGAGGTGACCTGAAACCCCCGGAGCTTGATCCCTTCTAGTGTTTGTGTTACAGTGCATTCAAACATAAGCTACCTATATTTGTTTTTCGCCAACTTAGAAAGTTAACCACCTGTCAGGTGACCCTAAAACCCCCAAACGTGTTCCCACTCGGTGTTTGAGTTACCGTGTATTCACACTTAATCTACCTATGTTTGGTTACCACTAACCAGGAAGGTTATCCAGTCACTAGGTGACTCCAAACCCACCGTAGATTTCTACCTCTCAGTGTTTGAGTTAGCGTGTAGTGATACTTAAGCTACCTATCTTTCGTTCCCGTTAACAAGGAAGGTTAACCTGTTATCAGGTGACCAAATTAAACCCCCAGATCTTTATCCCTCCTGGTGTTTGAGTTATCGTGTATTGACACTAAAGATTCCTATCTTGGGTTCCCGCTAACCAGGAAGGTTAACCAAACGTGAGAGGGCCCAAACACCCTAGATCTTTCTCCCTCTTGATAATTGAGTCACCATGTGTCATATTAAAGCTACCTATCTTTAGTTACCACTAACCAAGAAGATTAACTAGTCGTATGGTGACCTAAAACCCCAATATCTTTTATCGTATGAGGGGTATGCACATAACACACGGGTTTAGTCTATCATCATCATACCTTAATTATGAGTTATTTTCCTAATTTAAACTATATCATCACTTTATATTATCCTTATTTGTAATTATATTTTTATTTGTTACTTATTCTTATTCTTATTTTTAATTTTATTTCTATTTTTATTATTTGTATTATTATTACTATTACTATTATTATTATTATTATTATTATTATTATTATTATTATTATTATTATTATTATTATTATTATTATTATTATTATTATTATTATTATTATTATTATTATTATTATTATTATTATTATTATTATTATTATTATTATTATTATTCTTATCATCGTGCCTTTTTGTTTTTATATATATATATATTAGGATTATTTCAGCATCTCTTAGTTCCTAGCCTATCTATGTTCCATTTTTAGGTTGTTTTGTTATTATTATCATCAATATTTCCACCATGTTCCATAAATTCCTCATCGCTGCCAGTTATTTATTGTTTAGCATACAGACATTTTATCTTATTTTAGGGAAACAATAAATATAAAGTTCGCATATCTTGGTAAAAAACATAAAAATAATACAATTACTAAATATCGGATATAGTATGGACATAATAAGTGCAAAGACCTTTACAAAAGGCAAAAATATGTAATTAAAACATAAAAAGAGATCCAAGAAACTTACATGTGGGACAGTTGCAGGATGAAACCCCAATGCCCTATGGTGTTCGTACTCCTGTAGAAGGATCTTCATTTCCTCTTCGTCTGTTGGCAAAGGATACTCATAGGCCACCCACACCCCAAGCACCACAGGATGCACTTTCTATGCTACCCCTTCCTAATCATCAACATGAGGGACCACACTCTGGTGCCCTGTCGTCCCCAAAAAAACACCTCTAGTCAAGGCATTGCATCAACTGGTCCAGCCTACACCTCCAGTCCCATGTCACTAGCCACATCCCCCTCCTCGGCCCGATTCAGGTATGGTGCTTGAATATCATCATCATCCACCATTATAGGCTCCAAAGTGTCCATAATGAAAAAAAACTAAGATGAAATTCACAAATGAGTGAAGAAGTCTCAAACAGAGAGAGAAAGAGAGTTAAATAAGAGAGAAGAAGATATCAGTTGAGAGAAGGGGGGAAATTGCCTAAATCAACCCTCATTTATACATTTCATGCTCTAAGGCGTTTAACCTAACGGTTAAATGCATCCAAACATTTAAGCGAATAGTTAAACATCTAAGATTCTTTGACCAAATGATCAAATAGGCTGGTTAACCATACGGTTACCCGCCCAACCTTTTAAAAAATCCCATTTTTCGTACCCCCCAAAGTTTCCTATCTCTTACACCCCCATACACAAGCATTCTAAAAATATGCAAACCTATGAAGAGTTTCCACACGTGAACCCTCTTAGTTGACCGTATTTTTGGATACCCAAATTTGCAATCAAGATGCGGGTAAAACCAATGGAAAATACCAATGGAAAAAGTAAGAAGACCCCCCCCCCCCCCCCAAAGAAAGCAAAGAAGGTCAAAACCAAAAGGATAGAACTTTGATGGGGAAAGAGTGGCAATACCAGAAACTTCTAAAACCATAAACCTTCGTAGAGGGTCCTTTGATTGGAAAGTTAATGACACCCATCATAGATAATCGAATGGTTAACCGTGATCTTCAACCTAACGAATAACCCCCCTCAAGTAATGATCACAAAATATTTTCAAATCTTACCCCAGCCATTCACATGGCTTGCCACCTATATCCACGATACATGTGTCGGCCCTTTAACTTCATGGTTAAAGGGAACTTTTGACCAAACGGTGAAAGGAGGCCAATTGGCCCATATAAAAGAAGTTCCAGACCAACCTTAAAAAGTACCCCACAACCCACCATTGATTCTTTTTTCTAACTTTCTTCTCCCCCGAGCATTCGAGATACTCGATCTCATTATGAAAAGTCCTTAGTGAAGCACGTACTTGAGAAACGTTGCTTCCCTTTAGAAACATTTGTACTTATGAAAAGTCACTTCCTTTGAGAGAAGTTAGTACTTTGGAAAGTCATTTCTTTCAAGATAAATTCATACTCCTGAAAAGTCGCTTCCTATGAGAAAGACAGGAAAACCTCCGCACATGCCCCATGCAATTCAATGCTTCCAATCAAAGCTCAGCCCGACTGAATGATGCCACCTCACAAGGGATACTCCACCAAGAAAAATTTACACGATAAAAGGGTGAAGAAAGTCTGCAGAAATATCGAGTCAATACCCCATATACATTTTGATAAACTATCCATACCCGTTTACCTCATTTAGTCTGGCCCCTGTTTACTGGGACGGGTATGATCTTTATAGCATTTATATGTTAAAGGTTAGTTTTTAATCTAATATCTACGTTAAAATTGAAATGAATGCGCATATGTTTAATAAATGTTAATTAATGGGTACATCTAAATACAACATGAAAACATACTTTTTAAAAGAGTTATCTGGAAAATTTTAGTGCTGAAGCTTTGCTAAACAAATTCTAAAATCGGGATACTCCCACTACTTCTCCGAGTGCAAAAATACTGTCTCAATGCATCACCTCGAATATTTATTTCTTTGGGATACTTATAAAACTCCCGACTTTGATTAATGTATTTTTAAAAGATAAATATATAAAATCAACACAACGAAAAATGCTACATTAAGCACTAGGCTCCATAAATACTGTAATGTTGTATATTATATACATGGTATCCCATAGCCCACACCCATAAATATGTCCCATTTATTAGAACTACATTACCTTTTATCCCAAATCCTCTTGGGTATGTAGGTGATAAACTGAACCAGACTTGTGAAGCCCAATCCCTATAATACGTCTCTTGACGTATTTTCTATATGGGATGCCTCCATATGTAGTCCAAATATGAAGTAAACAACCTGATTCCTTTGACACCTTTAGGATTTTGACCATTTCAGTAAGGGATACATTGGTCTATGTCAGTGGTTCCAAACCTAAATAGGTCATCCTCTCTACTTACCTACAGGTATCTAAGGGTTTCTAAGACATTACATCCTTATCACTACACCTCCAAACTATTTAAAGGACAACACCTTCGGTTAGTGATCGATTGACCATCACATTATGTGTAAGAAAAAATTTCCAATTGATTCAATTTGTAAGAGTTGGCTTAATTCCAGACAAAACTATTTGAATAATAGGATAGAAGTTTGTGACCTGTCAAGCCTATGACATTTGTTGAAGACGTCGCGACCAAGTCAAATGAAGACCACATCATATGTCCCATTTCGTGCCATGCGTCGTCATCAACATTCCAAAGATCTCTTAGGTATGAATGCATATGTTATATTGAGACTTGAATATATTAATTGGGTGTCCTGTGACACCCCATCTATTTTAATCACGATCGATCAGTCCTTTATCAAAATAACTAGGAATCTCATATGATCCTTTCTTATCATCACTGTCAAAAAAAAATTAATTACTAACCACCTATGTTGAAATAAGCTGGTGCAATATTTTAACATTCATTATTATATCAATGTGCAAAATTAAATTAAATTAACAAAACCATCCACACAATAATAATATGAACAATAACACGACAGATATAAATAAATAAGACCGAATAAATGATTGGTTCCCAAAACAAATGAGCCAATTACAATCTGAAATAAATAATAAAATCTGAATACAGTCTGATAAATAACTGGAAATAAAATAGTATGGGACAACATGCCCAAATGAAACACATAAAAATCCTATCTAGAATGAATGAGTTGAAGCATCAAAACAACTCCTGCAAGCCTCTACAATTACTGCATCTACGCATCCCTGGATAGAATCATCATGCTTGGCGTCCCTGTGGATGGACACCTAAACGGTTTTGAATATATTTTTAACACAGGTCAAAGCCAAAGAAAATAGTTTAAAAATATTTTTGCAAGTGTTTAAATCACAGATGAGATCAGTTATTTATTACACATGTAAATTTCACGTACACTCTCTTGAGATCCTCACCTATCAACTAATGTGCATGCCTAACATATCCTATCTGTCTATGTTACCCATCCTAACAAGATAATGTACCTAAATAACCTCGATAAGTCTATCTCACTTGGAATACCCATACGACACGCTACCACAGTCTTAATAATAAAATTGTATCCACGTATTATTATTGAGTCAATTGGTTGAGTTTCCCTACTTAAATATTTTTAGATATAGGTAATCTATTAGTTCTACAATCACACATAAGTAGATATAATGTACTTTATATACTTAACACATATATAATATACACAACTGTAGTATCCCCAAAATATCCCCTCGTGATGATGGCATACTCTCCTATCAAGTTCATGTACCTCTCGTACTAATCGAAGACTATTGGTTCGACATGTCTCCTCGAACCCATAAATCAATCAACACACAATGGAGGCGAACACAACACTAAGCCTTTGAGATACGCATATACCTAACGTACCCAAACGACACGCCAGTACCACTAATACATGATCCATAGTGATCCGCCCTAAGTTCCATGCTCTGGGGCGCAAATCCAGACATCGCAAGAATCGCCAAGGCAGGATCGCCCTCTGCGCAGAAACCTCCAGATAGCAGGGAGTGCAGGTATATTCACACATATAATCAGATTATGTTTATTATAATCTGATTTCTTCTATAAGATTTACACACATAATCTGATTTTATGTTCTCTACATATGTGGATTCATTTTACACGCAATCATATCCCAATTCATGAGTCTTATTCCCTTAAACTTCAAGAACACAATTAAAATCATAATATTATAATCCCTACACTACATATGTATTATAATTAAATAAAAAACATGCAAGATAAACACTTTCCTTGGGTTTGTAAGTATGATTTCATTTTTGGTGTACTGGAGAAGTCCCCCCCTTTCTTTGATTACAAATTCGACATTTTGGTCAGGAGAATTGGTGTTGCACCTCCAAGAACTCAATTCTCCTCTACTCTAATGGCCTCTCCTCTATTATCCCTCGATTCTTAGGGTTTGAGATATGTTGTGCTGATGCACCAAATGACTAACTTTAGGTTTTAAATCCTAATTTACGAAATTAGGCTAATGGGCCAAGCCCAAATGACCTGAAAACTCCCGTGCACGCTCGATTATGGCTAAAAAGACCCCCAAACCCAATTTCAACCCTTGGGTACACTTTTCCGACTATCATGACCCATTTGGCATCAACCCTAATCTCAAAATCAACATCTGAGTCACTATACAATAAAGTCCTATCCCGACCCCAATTTGTCTACGCACGACTCCCGGTTGGGATTTAATGTTATCACATCACTAACGCTCGCAAGGACATAAATTAATTAGTTACTATTCATTTAGAAATCTTATTCCACAAATATAACCATTTTATCTCCTGATTAATATTTTCAATTCACACATAATAATTAATTCAATTAAATTTTAGCACACGTGTAATTAAAAAAATACCCCAATTAATTAAATATTAAATTCTCAGAAATACGCGGTGTTACTTACTTCCCCCCTTACAAAGGAATTCCCCCCCCCCCCCCCCCCCCGAAATTAGAATGTAGTTGTAATGAATAAATCTGGATATTGCTCATGCATATCATCTTCCCTCTCCCATGTCGACTCATCAACATTATTGTTTCCCCACTGAACTCTAACCAAGGGTACCATATTAGACCGCAACTTGCGCTCATTATGATCAAGTATCGCCACCGGTCTCTCCTCGCATGAGATAACTGGATGCAAGTCGATCTCTTCAAATGGAACATGCCAGAAGGCCATCTCACTCCTTTGGTACATCTTTAGCGATGGCATGTGGAACACATCATGGATCCGTTGTAGGTGCTCCAGTAGTCCCAGTCTATATGCCACTGGTCGTACTCTCTCAAAAATCAGGAACGGTCCCACATACCTTTGCGCCAACTTACTTTTTTTGTCGAATCCCATCAGCCCTTTATAGGATACACTCGTACCAACACCTAGTCATCAACGTCAAGCTCTATGTGCCTCCAATTTGCATCGGCATAACTCTTCTGCCTGTCTTCAGCTATATGGATGCGCCCTCAAACCAGCTTAATATTTTCAGTGGTATCGTGAATCATCTCTTCCCCCAATAACTATTGTTCCCACCTCTAACCAGTAAGCGGGAAAATGAAAAGGTCGACTATACAACCCATTAAATGATGCCATGCCGATGGTGAATTGGTAGGAGTTGTTATACCCAAACTCCACCAAAGGAAGATGTTGCTCCCATCCTCCATTGAAGTCAAGTATGAATATCCGCAACATATCCCTAAAAATCTTATTAACTCTCTTTGTCTATCCATCTCTCTGTGGTTGATATGCTATACTCAATCTTAAATCTGTGCCCATCACCTCCTGAAAGATCTACTAGAAATGGGACACAAAGATCTTGTCCCGATCGAACATAATATTAATTAGAACCCCATGTAGTCGCACTATTTCAGTAATGAATAACTGCGCATACTACCTCATCTCAAAATTCATACAAACCGAAATAAAATGGGCCACTTTTGTCAATCGATCCTCTATCACCCATATGGATTTGTGACCCAGCTGTGATGTCGCTATCCTAGAAATGAAATTCCTGAAGATACTCTCCCACTTCCACACGGGAATATCGAGTGTCTACAACATCCCTGTCAGTCGCTGGTGGTTTACCTTCACTAGCTGGCAGGTAGCACACTTCGAGACAAATTCTGCTATGTCCCAATTCATCCTCGACCACTAATACTTCCTGTGTATATCATGGTAAATTTTATATCCATCGCGATGTATCATAAATGTGGACCCGTGAGACTCTGACATCACTGCATATCTCAAATCCCCATCCTTTAGAACCATGAGACTTTTATTAAAATTCAAATCACCCTCTGAAGTGATCGATTATGACTCTGCTCCATCAGCTAACAACTTGATAACCTTATCTTGGAAATAGTGATCCTCTATCTTTGCTTTCACCACCCTTATCACAATCTCGGGTGTGACAGCCAATACGGACATGCAAGACCGGGACACCTCATCAGTGTGTCGAAGCTCTCTCCATTTTTCCTTCCAAACCATCACTATCTCACCTGCAGGCCGTCAGCTCAACACGTCTTCTACAACATTAGCCTTACCAAGATGATACTGAATATCAAACTTGTAATCCTTCATGAACTCAAACCACCTCCTCTTCCTCATGTTCAGATCCTTCTGAGTGAAAAGATACCGAAGAGATTTATGGTCTGTGAATAGGTTTAATATCTCGCCCAATAGATAGTGTCTCCATATCATTAAGGAAAAAACAACTATGGCCAACCCCAAGTCATGCGTGGGGTAATTCCTCTCATGGGGCTTAAGCTTGTGAGATGCAAATGCTATAGACCTCTCCTCCTACTGTAATACACCCCCAAGTACCTACAAGGATGCATCGGTCTAGACACAGTACTCTACTCCTCCCCTAGGCAGTGCAAGTATGGGTGTTAAGGTCAATTTTTCCTTTAGCTAATCAAGGGATGACTAACAATGGTCATTCCAAACAAATGGCACCCCTTTGCAAGTCAGATTCGTCAGCGGACCCACAATCTTTAAGAAAGCTCGAATGAAATGTCTATAGTATTCGACTAACCCCAAAAAAATGCGAACCTTGTTCGGTGTCATGGGATGTCCCCACTCCCTCACCACTGATACCTTACTCGGATTGACTACTTTACTCCCGTCAGACACAATATGGCCCAGAAACTTCACCTCCCGAAGCCAAAATCCACATTTCTCAAATTCAGCATACAACTGGTGATCCTGTAGTGTAACCATCTGCAAATGCTAAACATGCTCATCGTTAGAGAGAGAGTAAATGATGAACATGATCACAAACTGGTTAAGTAACTCTCTAAAAACCCAGTTCATCAAATCCATGAATAATGCTAGCATATTGGTGAGACAAAATGGCATTACCCTGAAATCGTACGACCCATATCGTGTAAAAAAAGTAGTCTTGGGAACGTCCTCCTCTCTAACGTGTAACTAATGATAATCGGACCTCAGATCTATCTTGGAGAAGTAAGTTGCTCCCCTAAGCTGGTCAAATAGATCATTGATCTGAGGCGGGGGATACTTCTTCCAGATTGTGACCTTCTTCAACTCTCTATAATCGATGCACAACCGAAGAGATCCATCCCTCTTCTTGACGAATAATAACGGCCTACCCCACAGTGAAGTACTCCGTCTGATGAAACACTACCCCATAAGTTATTGAATTTTCTCCCTCAATTCTCTCATTTCATATGGGTCCATGCGGTATGGTGCTCGAGTATACGACTCGTACCCGATGCTAGGTCGATAACGAACTCAATTTCTCATCTAGGAGACAACACGAGGATCTTCTGTAATACATCCTCAAAGTACCTCACCGTTGGAATCGATTCTAACAATACAACCACCTAATGTGAGGTCTCCTCCTCCATGTAATACAAGTGTGTGCTCAACCCTCCATTAGTAAGAGGAATTTCCACTAAGAACATTTCTTGTTTTGGAATTGAGGACACGATAGTCCTCCCATAACAATCCACCATCGCCTGATATCCAGCTAGCCAATCCATACCTAGAATGATGTCGTATCCCTCCATATCTAACACAATGAGGTTGGAAGCTAAAAAAATCTAGCCGCATCAATGTCCATACCCCTACAAATCGAGTCTATAAGTGGCCCACTACCCAACGGTGACTCCACACACATAAGGAGACTACTAGTTGTCTCTAATAGGCCAGTAGCTCGTGAAAATCTAGTTGCAGTAAAAGAGTGTGATGACCCAGTAAAAACAAGAATCCTACCCATAAGTCCATGAATAGGAACTGTACCCTCTATTTCTGGTGGTGCTGGTGGGGCCTACTGTATTATGACCCCTAACATTATAAACACGATCGTACTGTAACGGTCCCTGCTGTGGTGGGGAGGGTAGGGCTAGTGCTGTAAGTGGCCTCTGTACCTGTTGTTATTGCGAGGCATCCTACTACTGCGGAAATTTTCCCTGTTGTGGGCAATCTCAACTCTTATGGCTCGTCTATCCATAAATAAATCACTAGACTGGGAACTTCCTCTATCTTGATGTCCTTGACGGTACTGACCCTGTTGTTAGCCCTAATGTCCTAGACCATTTTTCCCTTGACCCTGAGGAACCTGCTGCTATCGAGGACCCTGTTGGCCCTACTTGTAACCTCCTTTGGGTTGATATCCCCTAGACCAAAACCTCTTGGCCTGATCCCCCTATTGGGAATACTTCCCCTGGTGTCTACCTGACAGCTGCTGCTACTGTGGTGCTCCACTGACACTGCTCTCTCCTGACTTGCGTGACTATCTAGGCTCAGCTCCTATCTCACTTCCCTTCACATGGAAACGATGGTCCTAGAAGTTTAAAAGTGCGGCATTGACGACATCTATATAAGTCACCAATACGGGGTTGACAATCAAGTGTTGATTGATCCTCCAGCTTAATCCATCAATAAATTTCACCTTATTTATTTCCTCATTGTTCACTTAGTATGGCATAAAATTAGCCAAATGGGTGAACTTTTCATCATACGCGGCTACTGAAGGGTCACCTTGAGTCACCTCACTAAACCTCTTTCGCATCTCTGTCTCAACTTTTGGCAAAACGTTTTTGCAATCGAACTACCCCCAAAACTGTACAATAGACATCATGTCTCTCTCCTATACGATGGTAACTGACTCCCGCCACTAAAAGGCTTTCCCAACCAATCTAAATGTGGCCAACATTTGCTTTTGCACGTCACTGTAGTTGACCATGCACAGGTGCTGTTATATATCTTTTTCCACTGACACGTTGCTATCATATTTGAATTACCCTAAAATTCAAATGCGTGGAACTTCTAAAACGTCTTTAACTCTCTACCACTATGAAGCTCTCGGGTTGGCCTACACAATTCGCACCATTGACTGCGATTGCAGCGGGGTCTATGGAAAATGGAGAGCCATGGCAGTCATCTCCGTATTAACTGCTTCTGCCATTATCGCTGGCACCTCTACTTCTAACACTATCCCCTGTGGTGGATGTGGTTGCAGTGCATGTGGCTTCTGATGAGCCTCCCTCACATTATCCCTAGAAGCTTCTCTTGTCTCTCATTCTCTCCTACGTGGCATCTGAAAATAGACCGTCTTACCCATACGACACGCTACCACAGTCTCAATGACACACCCCAACCCAGTTACTTATAATTAAGTCTGATAGTCAAAGTGAGTCGAACCATAATTAATCTAACCAAACCATAAACAAGAGTTTTAATTTCTGAGTCATCATTGTAAATCCATATAACTGAAAACCTTTTTACAACCTCAGAGTAGTCACACTTGTACGAACTTGCTTGAAGGAAAATTTAACTTAATTACATCATTTACATTTACACAAAATCATAGTTTCTCCCATTTCTGGCTAACCCAACCCGACCTCTTAGATTTGGCAGTGACATCGCATTACCTGAAAAATGTGAACATAGGAACCATGAGCAAAAATAGCCCAGTGAATGCATCACTACTAAACTACTGCATGAATTTAAATGCAATAATTCATGTCCATATACTTATGTATTAACTTATCCGGCTCATTCATAATGAATGACCAACTTTTCCGAATCATGATTCACATATCCTGTCTAAATAGACAATTCTCCCCCATTCCTGGTCGAGGGGTAACCCCTTGTCATTAATAGACAAATCTCCCCCATTCCTAGTCGAGGAGTGACCCCTCATTTCGATAAACCGAAATGAACAATTTTATATTCATAACATTATGATCACATTCGTAACAATATACAAATACATCATTCCAGTGAGTACACTCACCTTGGTTGACAACTATGTATTCACGTTTTCTTCTGGTGGAGCTGAACTGGGTTGATTATACCTTACACCTATCAATCCAACTAAATCAGTATTGAATCTCAATCATAAATATTATCCTAACATAATTATGTAACTTTCCATGACTATACATCAGCAATATAATTCCAATTAAGTCACATGCCATAAAATATAGGTAAAGGCAAAATAATGATATACATATTGATAAAGTTACGGACATTCAACCGTAGGAAATACCTTATAAGAAATTTATAACCAAAGTCAAGTAAACATGAAATTATACTCCTCAATGTATATACACATGAAACATGTACTCAAAGTACCCTTTGTAAGGACGAAATACAAACATTCATTCAAGGGGTACCCAGTATGGCCTGAAATTATGGTCTTACATACTTAACCATCCTATATTCCTAAATTGTACAAATACAGGGGTCCAACCTCATCAATATGAAAACATATATGAATATACTATCCATTACAAGTGACGGTGTAATTTTTCAAGCTTCCTAGGGCAAGTTATGACCATTTCTCTACAACACAAGAAATCTTCCCTACAAGCTCCTCTATTGTTCCTTCAACTTCCAAGAATTTTAATAATTTTTATCCATCATAACCTTCCATGATTTTCAACCGATTTTCCTTACACATATGGAATAGTACAGAATTAAAGTTTCATAATTGTTTGACTTCATTTGCTATCTCAAAAGCTTGACTAAACTCAGGGCATACCGAAATGAAGTATAAAAACAGAAACCATGTACCAACTTGAAATCATCATTACGGCCTAACCACAAGGAGATAAATTCTAATTTTCAAATATGTTATTAATATATGAATATAATTACATATCCAATTGGAATTTCTCAATTCTAGTAATCACACAAAGAGATATTCAAGTTTGAATACAAGGTGTTTCAATAAAAAGCAATTTTAAGGGTTTCTACATTCAACTTAACATAAACTTGCATCTAACCATACATACATATAAAGGGATGAAACTTTCGTAAACCTATGATGATTTATATCATATAAATCAGTAATATAAGATAAATAACAATAATTTCAATTAGGATTACCTTCAGGGCTTTTTACGTAATTTCTACGGGCTTTTCTACACTTTTTCTCCTCACTTTTTCTTCCTAAGCATCCACTTTCTATTTCCTCAAGCTAACAACACTTGAAACTGAACCTAGGGTTTGTTTTGCTGAAGAAAATGTTATAGGGAGGGTTTTAAGTCGTCCAAGTCTACCTCCCAAGCCAACCAATCAATTTAAAACATTTGGTTTAATAAAAGACAATTTACCACTTAAAGGGAATGGACCAAATTGC
The DNA here is from genome assembly GCA_949130495.1 of Sambucus nigra. Classification (NCBI taxonomy): domain Eukaryota; kingdom Viridiplantae; phylum Streptophyta; class Magnoliopsida; order Dipsacales; family Adoxaceae; genus Sambucus; species Sambucus nigra. The sequence goes on from OX422211.1 coordinate 343,085,977, forward strand.
CCCTTGTTCGTAAATTCGGTATAACTCTTTCCTCGGGCATCTATTTGATGATCCATTTATTTTGTTACAACCCTAACTCACATGTCTACAACTATCTAGTTTTCACCTCAAGTCATTTATAATGTTATAAAGGTCAAAACTAGTCTCTAACAGGAACCTTTCTACCGAAAACAATAAAATTTTGTGTTCGTAAATAATTCGACCTTTCATGATTTATGAAAGTAGGATTATAATAAACATAATCAATTAACATTATATATACTAATAACACATTATTCATATCGCATAAGATAAGTATGGTTTAAATATAATTTATCATAATTATATTCGGGTTGTCACAACTTCCCCCCCTTAGAAAATTTCGTCCCCGAAATTTAATATAAATGTCACTTACCAAACAAATGGGGATACTGTTTCCTCATGCTATCCTCCATTTCCCAAGTTGCTTCTTTAACTCCATGGCTCATCCACATAACCTTAACTAAGGGAATAACTTTATTTATCAATACTTGGTCCTTACGATCAATAATTTCCATTGGTTCCTCGATATACGATAAGTCTTCTTTCACTTCAATTGGTTGAGTTTTCAACTGGTGAGATGGATCTGCCAAATACTTACGAAGCATCGATACGTGAAACACATCATGTAACCTAGATAAATCTGGAGGTAAAGCTAATCTATAAGCCAGGGGCCCAATTCTTTCCAACACTTCAAATGGTCCAATGTATCTTGGACTTAGTTTCCCTTTTTTCCCAAATCTCATAACACCTTTCCATGGTGAAATACGCAGGAATACAAAATCTCCCTTCTGAAATTCCAATGGATGCTTCCTCTTATCTGCATAAAATTTTTGCCTGCTTTGCGCTATCTTTATCCGTTCCCGAATCATTTTGATCTTTTCAGTTGTCATATCTATCAATTCAGGACCTAAGATTTTCCTTTCACCCACTTCATCCCAACACAAAGGCATTCTACATCTCCTACCATATAAAGCTTCATAAGGAGCCATACCAATAGACGAATGATAACTATTATTATATGAATATTCCATCAATGGCAAATGATCATCCCAACTACCTTTGAAGTCAAATACACAGGCTCGTAACATGTCTTCTAATATTTGAATCGTCCTTTCTGATTTCCCATCAGTTTGTGGATGAAACGCAGTGCTGAACTTCAAACTTGTGCCCATGGCATTCTGGAGACGAGGCCAAAACTTAGAAGTTAACGTTGGATCTCTATCGGATACAATTGACACCGGTGCCCCATGTAAACGGATAATCTCATCAACGTACATACGTGCATACTTGTCAACAGTGTAGGTAGTCTTAACTGGGAGAAAATGAGCTGACTTCGTCAATCAGTCTACAATCACCCAAATATAATTATGCCCCTTTGGTGACCTGGGTAATCCTGTAACAAAGTCCATCGTTATATGCTCACACTTCTATTCTGGAATAGGCAAAGACTGCAATAATCCTGCCGGCTTCTGATGCTCTACTTTCACTTGCTAGAATACTAAACATTTAGCTATGAACTCTGCAATCTCACGTTTTATATTGTTTCACCAGTAATACTCTTTCAAATCTCTGTACATTTTGGTACCTCACGGATGCATAGAGTAAATAGAACTATGTGCCTCTTCTAATATATCTTTCTTTAAAGGTGGATCATTAGGTACACAAATCCTATTTTTATAACACAACGATTCATCATTCTTAATTTCAAAGTCACTCTCCTCACCATCCAGGACATCTTGTTTCTTCTTCTGAGGGAATGGATCACTCGTCTGCAAATTTCGTATGCGTTCGGCCAATAAAGGTCTCACTGTGACATGTGCTAATAATCCTCCGCTTTTTGAAAACTTTAATTAAATCCCCATCGATGCCAAGTCAAGAATATTTCCAACACGGGCACATCGTATGCAACCAAGCATCCCTGATGATTTTTGACTCAAAGCATCTGCTACCACATTGGCCTTTTCAGGATGATGATGAATGGTACAGTCATAGTCTTTATTCAGCTCTATTCAACGCCTCTGTCTCAAATTCAGTTCCTTCTGTGTAAACAAGTATTTCAAACTTTGATGATCCGTAAATATCTCACAAGTTTCTCCATACAAGTAATGTCTCCATAACTCTAAAGAAAAAACAATGGCCGCTAGCTCCAAGTCATGTGTAGGGTAATTTCGTTCATACGTCTTTAATTGTCTGGAAGCATATGCTATTACCTTCCCATTCTACATTAGAACACATCCTAACCCCTGAAATGAAGCGTCTGTATAGATCACAAAAGACTCATTCCCACATGGAATAGTAAGTATAGGGGCTGAAACCAACCGATTCTTTAATTCTTTAAAATTCCTCTCACATTCTTCATCCCATACAAACTTCACTTCTTTACGAGTCAACTTTGTGAGTGGTAATGCTATTGTTGAAAATCCCTTAATGAATCTGCGATAGTAACCTGCCAATCCTAGGAAACTCCTAATTTCTGTCACATTCTTAGGACTTTCCCATTCAACAATTTCTTCCACTTTCTTTGGATCAACATAAATCCCATTTCCCGAGACCACGTGCCCTAAAAACACAATTTCATTCAACCAAAACTCACACTTGATGAATTTAGCAAACAATTTCTTCTCTCTCAAAATCTGCAATACAAGTCTCAGATATTTCTCATGTTCCTCCATGCTACGCGAATAAATCAACACATCGTCTATGAATACAATCACGAATGAATCAATGAAAGGGTGGAATACCCGATTCATCAAATCCATAAAAACTACTGGAGCATTAGTCAATCCAAATGGCATCACCAAAAACTCATAGTGCCCATATCGAGTCCGAAAAGCTGTTTTGGAAATATCGCTATCCTTCACTTTCAGTTGGTGGTAACCCGATCTCAAATTAATCTTTGAAAATACTGTGTCCCCTGTAATTGGTCAAAAAAGTCATCAATACGAGGTAGAGGGTACTTATTTCTAATGGTCACCTTATTCAACTGCCGATAATCAATACATAATCGCATTGTCCCATCTTTCTTTTTCACAAATAACACTGGGGCTCCCCATGGCGAAACACTAGGCCAAATGAACCCTGTGCTTATCAGATCTTGTAATTGCACTTTCAATTCCTTCAACTCTATTGGTTCCATTCTATAAGGATCTAGGGAAATCGGACCAGTACCTGGAATTAATTCAATAGAAAACTCTAATTCCCTATTGGGTGGCAATCCTGGCAATTCTTTTGGGAAGACATCAGAAAATTCTCTAACCACTGGTATATCTTCAACTTTAAGTGTTTCCTTACTAACATCAACAACATAAGCTAAATACCCTATACAACCTTTACTCAATAACTTTCTACTCTTAATGGCTGAGATAAGACAATTAGGAACAACATCCCTTTCTCCTATAAACTGGAACTCAGGTTCACCTGGCAGATGAAATGTAACTTCCTTTGGAAAACAATTAATGGAAGCATGATACGATGATAACCAATCCATCCCCAATATAATATCAAAATCCCGAATGGCCAACGATATCAAGTCAACATAGAAATCTCTCTCACCCATTCGTAAGACACAATCTTTATAAACATGCTCAACTAGAATTACACTTTCCATTGGGGTAGAAATATATAAGGCACAATTGAGGAATGAACATGGTCTACCCTAATATGAAACAATATCTAATGACACAAATGAATGCGTATATCCAGGATCAATGAGCGCATATAAATATTTGTTTGCAATAGAAAGTTTACCTGTAACCACTTCAGGTGTACCATGGGCATCTTCTAGCGTCATCGCAAACACTCTTCCTCCTGCCCTCGATCCAGTTGCTTGTTCTGTACCTCTCTCCCTGGTGGCACTGCCTAGAGAAGATCCTTTATGAGGCCCCACACTACTGACTGAAACTGTTCTCGCCAACATAGGACAATTCTTTCTCAAATGACCCTTCTGGTGGCAGTTAAAACATTCTATATTCAGTAACTTGGGGCAATTTCTTTTTATATGACCTGATGCCCCACAAAAGAAACAAACATTTGGATCTCCTTGTGCTGAAACTCCTGAACCTCTTCCACCACTAGCTTCACCCCTTTGCAAACTACTTCCACCTCTACCCTGTTGGAATTTCTGTCCTCCAAACCTCGAATATTCTGTACCACTACTCTTTTGATAATTTGGATCAAATCTTCTTCTCTTTACACCTCGCTCTCGATTCCCTCTAGCTTCATTCACGTCCCTTTCTACTAGCATGGCTTTGTTCACCAAGGAGGAATAGTTAGAAGTCTCTAAAGCCGACAATCTAGATTTAATGACTAACTCAAGCCCATCGAGAAATCGGCTGCACATATCTTCTTCATTCCGTATAAACCTCGAAGCAAACCGAGATAAAGCTGTAAGTTTAGCTTTGTATTCTCTAACTGTCATACTCCCTTGATTCAACATGAAATATTCCTTCTCCTTTTGTTTTTAATACATTGAGGGGAAATACTTATCATACAAAGCTTTGACAAAAGCATACCATGAGATCAGATTCTCACCTCCTGGAGTAATCAACAAATGTTTTGTGGCATCCCACCAGTACTTAGCTCCTCCTTTCAGCATATACGTCGCCAAGGTCACTCGTTGATTTTCAGGCATTCTCATTACCCCGAAATAAGTTCAATCTCTTTAACCCATACTTCTGCCTCTACTGGATCAATTGCTCCTTCAAATGAGGGTGGATTCATTTTAATAAATTTCTCATGTGAAGTACTCCTTTCTTCCCGGTGTATCACCTCCTCAGCCCTGGCCAATGCTTGTGCCTCCAGTTGATTGGTCTGTTGTTCTTCCACATGAGCCATAAATCTAGCTTGTTGCTCTGCCATTAGGGTCATGGCATGCGCTATTTTTTGCATGTCTGTCAATTGTTCCTGCTCGGGTTCTACATTTCCATGAACAGGTTGCTCAACCTCCGCTTTTGCTGCCATATTTGAAGCCTCATCATATATTCCCACATTCACATTCCCTCGCTCCATTCTCTTATATATGAAATGAATCAAAGATATAACAACATGCAAATATACATATCTTTCCTAACATAATCGTTAGTATCAAATAAAATATATTTCTAACATTCACTGCCAAATCTAGACTCTTCTCACTACAGAACCTCTAAAACCTAGGCTCTGATACCAAAAGCTGACACACCCCAACCCAGTTACTTATAATTAAGTCTGAAAGTCAAAGTGAGTCGAACCATAATTAATCTAACCAAACCATAAACAAGAGTTTTAATTTCTGAGTCATCATTGTAAATCCATATAACTGAAAACCTTTTTACAACCTCAGAGTAGTCACACTTGTACGAACTTTCTTGAAGGAAAATTTAACTTAATTACATCATTTACATTTACACAAAATCATAGTTTCTCCCATTTCTGGCTAACCCAACCCGACCTCCTAGATTTGGCAGTGACATCGCATTACCTGAAAAATGTGAACATAGGAACCATGAGCAAAAATAGCCCAGTGAATGCATCACTACTAAACTACTGCATGAATTTAAATGCAATAATTCATGTCCATATACTTATGTATTAACTTATCCGGCTCATTCATAATGAATGACCAACTTTTCCGAATCATGATTCACATATCCTGTCTAAATAGACAATTCTCCCCCATTCCTGGTCGAGGAGTAACTCCTTGTCATTAATAGACAAATCTCCCCCATTCCTGGTCGAGGAGTAACCCCTCATTTCGATAAACCGAAATGAACAATTTTATATTCATAACATTATGATCACATTCGTAACAATATACAAATACATCATTCCAGTGAGTACTCTCACCTTGGTTGACAACTATGTATTCACGTTTTCTTCTGGTGGAGCTGAACTGGGTTGATTATACCTTACACCTATCAATCCAACTAAATCAGTATTGAATCTCAATCATAAATATTATCCTAACATAATTATGTAACTTTCCATGACTATACATCAACAATATAATTCCAATTAAGTCACATGCCATAAAATATAGGTAAAGGCAAAATAATGATATACATGTTGATAAAGTTACGGACATTCAACCGTAGGAAATACCTTATAAGGAATTTATAACCAAAGTCAAGTAAACATGAAATTATACTCCTCAATGTATATACACATGAAACATGTACTCAAAGTACCCTTTGTAAGGACGAAATACAAACATTCATTCAAGGGGTACCCAGTATGGCCTGAAATTATGATCTTACATACTTAACCATCCTATATTCCTAAATTGTAAAAATACAGGGGTCCAACCTCATCAATATGAAAACATATATGAATATACTATCCATTAAAAGTGACGGTGTAATTTTTCAAGCTTCCTAGGGCAAGTTATGACCATTTCTCTACAACACAAGAAATCTGCCCTACAAGCTCCTCTATTGTTCCTTCAACTTCCAAGAATTTTCATAATTTTTCTCCAGCATAAACTTCCATGATTTTCAACCGATTTTCCTTAAACATACGGAATAGTACAGAATTAAAGTTTCATGATTGTTTGACTTCATTTTCTATCTCAAAATATTGACTAAACTCAGGGCATACCGAAATGAAGTATAAAAACAGAAACCATGTACCAACTTGAAATCATCATTACGGCCTAACAACAAGGAGATAAATTCTAATTTTCAAATATGTTATTAATATATGAGTCTAATTTCATATCCAATTGGAATTTATCAATTCCAGTAAGCACACAAAGAGATATTCAAGTTTGAATACAAGGGGTTTCAATACAAAGCAATTTTAAGGGTTTCTACATTCAACTTACCATAAACTTGCATCTAACCATACATACATATAAAGGGATGAACTTTTCGTAAACCTATGATGATTTATATTATATAAATCAGTAATATAAGATAAATAACAATATTTTCAATTAGGATTACCTTCAGGGCTTTTTACGTAATTTCTACGGGCTTTTCTACACTTTTTCTCCTCACTTTTTCTTCCTAAGCATCCACTTTCTATTTCCTCAAGCTAACAACACTTGAAACTGAACCTAGGGTTTGTTTTGCTGAAGAAACATGTTATAGGGAGGGTTTTAAGTCGGCCAAGGCTGCCTCCCAAGCCAACCAATCAATTTAAAACATTTGGTTTAATAAAAGACAATTTACCACTTAAAGGGAATGGACCAAATTTCCCCTTGTTCGTAAATTCGGTATAACTCTTTACTCGAGCATCTATTTGATGATCCGTTTATTTTGTTACAACCCTAACTCACATGTCTACAACTATCTAGTTTTCACCTCAAGTCATTTATAATGTTATAAAGGTCAAAACTAGTCTCTAACAGGAACCTTTCTACCGAAAACAATAAAATTTTGTGTTCGTAAATAATTCGACCTTTCATGATTTATGAAAGTAGGATTATAATAAACATAATCAATTAACATTAGATATACTAATAACACATTATTCATATCACATAAGATAAGCATGGTTTAAATATAATTTATCATAATTATATTCGGGCTGTCACACTCAATGTCAAATTTTATCCACGTATTATTATTGAGTCAATTGGTTAAGTTTCTATACTTAAATATTTTTACATATACACAACCTATTAGTTCTACTATCTTGCATAAGTATAAATAACGTAACTGTAAATATTTAACACACATATAATATATACAACTATAGCTAGCCTGAAATGGCCCCTCGTGATGTTGGCATACTATTCTATAAAGTCCATTTAGCTCTCGTACTAATCAAGGACTATTGGTCCGGCATGTCTCCTCGAACCCATAAATCAATCAACACATAATGGAGGCGAGCAGGGTTATAAGCCTTTAGAATACGCACATACCTAACGTACCCAAACGACACGCCCGTCCCACTAGTACACAACACATAGTGAGCCGCCCTTAGTTTCATGCTCTGGGGAAAAAATCCAGACCTCGTTGGAATCGCCAAGGTGGGATCACCCTCTGTGCGAAAACCTACGGGGAGTAGGCAACATAGGTATTTTCACACACATAATCAATCACAACCATAGGTATTTACACAACCTATAAATGAATTTTAATTAGTAGGTATACACACAACCCATCATATAAGTCCGTACATAGTGTATACCTCTCTCATACTCGTCGTACAAATGATTTCGGTTATAACCTCTTGTTATATATATTTTCAAGCATCACTCACTAACCTTAGGGTCCTAGTTACCGCTTAAAAAATTTAAGTAGCTAATACACTCATAAACTACTTGTCCAAGTCATAGGTTTACCCACACTAACCATGATCCATTTGGAATCTCACAATTTTACTTAATATCAATTATGCCGTATTAATCTTAGCCTTAATTTTCTCATCATGGCTAGGCCACCACTCTACCATAGGCCTACTTTAATCCATTATATCCCTCATAATATTTTCAAGGTGACCCAAAAGTTTCCCCGTTAATTATTCACAAGTTCTAGGTTTAAATAAGGGAAATAACACAAATATGGGAAAACTAAATCGATTCGCCCTTAGGCCGAATCGATTTGAGTTGTCATATATCATCTTCTTTGTTACATAGTTTCATTTTTCACCCACAAATCCTCATGTAATGCACCCAAACTCCAATATAATTTATCCCAACAACATATAAGAGTATGTATAACATTTCTAACGAATCTCTTACGTTAACATTATTAAATCAACAAATCTTCAAGATTTCATTACGGTTTTTCTACCCAAAACCATAGTTCATGTTCTTCATGCAAACTCAACATTTTCCCCACATTTCTTCCATAAGATTTACACACATAATCTAATTTTGTGTCCTCTACATATGTGGATCCATTATACAAGCAATCCTATCCCAATTCATGAGTTTTATTCACTTAAACTTCAAGAACACAATAAAAATCATGATATTATAATCCCTATACTAAATGGGTATTATAACTAAATAAAAAACATGCAAGATAAAAACTTTCCTTGGGTTTGAAAGTCTAATTTAATTTTTAGTGCGCTCAAGAAGTCCCTCCCTTTCTCTGATTACAAACCCGACACTTTGGTGAGGAGAATTGGTGTTGCACCTCCAAGAACTCTCTTCTCTTCTTCTCTGATGGACTCTCATCTCTTCTCCATTGATTATTAGGGTTTAAGATATGTTATGATGCTACCCCAAATAAATAACCTTAGGTTTTGAATCCTAATTCATGATATTAGGCTAATGGGCCAAGCCTGAATGACCCAGAAACTCCCGTGCGGGCTCGATTATGGTTAAAATGGCTTCGGAACCTAATTTCAACTCATGGGTACACTATTATGACTATCTCAATCCATTCGAAATAAACTGTGACCTCAAAGTTTCCTTCCAAGTCACTCTAAAATAAAGTCATATCCTGACCCCAATTAGTCTACCTAGGACTCCCGATTGGAGTATAATGTTGTCACGTCACTATCTCTCGTAAGGACGTAAATTAATTATTTACTATTCTATTAGAAATCTTATTGTATAAATATTAATCATTATCTCTCTCGATTAATATTTTTAATTCACACATAATAATAAATTCAATTAAATTACGACACACACGTAATTTAAAAATACCCAAATGAATTAAAACTCCTCTGGGTGGCATAAGTTGGTTCGCTAATTCTCATATCAACTTGGTTATCTTCATTAGAAAAATCCTCTGGGTGACACCGAGTTTTATTCTCGACACCATGGATATTGTTTCTTACAAAGGATTCCGTGTTCATGGATATTCATACGGTTGACTCCATGTGTGTGATGACAGCTTTACCCCATCGGTGGGCTTCGAGACATAGGTGTACTCTAGTATTTTCACTAGGAGGATGTGGAAGGAATGAAGTGTGTCAAGGCTTGCAAGGGCGTCGAGTCATTGTGTAAGTATTCAGTCGTGTCCATTGTAATAGCGTACTTAGTGAACTTGTGGCTAGGCCGTACGAGATTTTTCCCCTTGTGGGTTTTCCTCGTACATCACGGCGTTGTGGTTGTGTTTATTTTATCTAAAAAATTTATCTAGGTGCATGCTTAGGTTTAACAAAATAAAATTTGGTTTCATTTAATTGGTGCTTAATTAAATTGGATAATTTTAGTGTACTTTAGTTTAAGTCAGAATAATTAATTTGGCAAAAAATTAAGTTTGGTTTGATTTGTATAATTTAGAACTTGAATTGAAGTGTTGTTTTTGTAAGTGATAATTTAATTTTGAAAGAAATTAAAATTTTGAATTTTCCAGGAACCTATTCTCCAACAAGTGGTACCAGAGTGGGTTATACTAAGATATCGCGCGATCCTTAGTTTTAAGAACTTTTACATATATATCATGATAGATCCATTTAGGTTTGAATATGAAAATATATCATTTTCAAGGTTTATTATTTTTTATGGTTCTCTCTACGCGTACCGAAAATTGCGTATAAAAGTTAGAATGTCTGATTTTCCCATGCTTGCACATGACTCTTCACTTGATATATCTTATGGGTGATTGCTTGCATGTTTACGTACACTAGGTGTGCTTCATGATATATGCTTACTAGTTGTATGTTTGTTTGTCATATTCTATTCTATGCTTCATCATATATATTTTTCTAGAATTATGGCATGCGTATCTTTTGTATTTTGTCTTTGCATTTATTTAGTCTTATTGAAAAATTTAAAAAGATTTTGTTGGTCCTTGGAGTAGTCCTTGTTTTTTTAAACTTTGTTTAAAAAATTGAAAACTCAAAAATATTTCCTTTTTGTGTATTTTAGTTTTACACATTTTGTGTGGCATATCCTTGTATTTGAATCCTATATCACTTTTCGCTTCCATGTGGCTAGTACTTTTGATTATGAATTTCAATTCTTAAAGTGTTCTTTATCATGCTTGCATGGAGTAGTTTGACTTTGATTTCCTTCATGTGTTCTCTTTTTATATGGCTCCTCACACACATGCACGATCTATTTTCAATGTTAACTTCACATGTATATTTAAGCTTTGTGAGATGTTCTCCCATAAAATTTTCCATCTACACGTTTTGTGACTATGGATGATTTATTCATGTAAAACCTATGCCCGTGAGATTTATTTGAATTGTATACAAAATAAATGAGGGTGCACGGTAAAGGGCTACGAAAGGAGAAAATCTCCTCGGTGTGAAAGCCACTGTTAGAAAGAGCCTAAAAAGTGTGGCATTAAAAAAAATATCCAAGGCCAACATAGTTTAGTTTGATATGATCATTCAAAAGAAAAGAAAAGAATTATTATTTATGAAGGATTTTGGATGGATATATCAATGGCTTTGCACAATGGATTTGTGGAATCATCAAAATTATAGACTTATGTGCATTGTGATTGTTTGTTCTTTGAGTTCACTTTATCTTGTCACATGAGGCTAAATATAAGTTTGATAAAGTTTTGCAATCAAATAGAACTCCTTGAACATATTTAGGTAATTGGGTCATAATTCCTTTGTCTCTAGTTCACACCAATTCATTCCGTTTACCACATGTTTATTTAGACACAGTTATGCCATATATGAGTATGGAAATCTTATTATGTTTAGTGTCTTGTGTGGTGCTTATACCTATATATATGTGCGTGTGCTTCATTGATATCTTTTTCATATATATATATATATATATATAGTATAATTTTTTTAGTCTTTACTTTTACATATAATCCTTATATGATATTTACTCATATGAACATCTATCTTGTTGCATTTTTCATTGGTATCCCATGCTCATTTTAGTTCGTTATAGTTGATATAATTTTGTTATCGCATCATTGTTGATATATATTGTTCCTTCTATAGATTATTTGTTCCTATGTTTCCATGATTTTTTTGTGTCTCTTGTATCATTATACGCCATTGCATGATATACTTATTTTTCAATTGTGATTATCCATTGTTTCATTTAAGGGAGAATTGAATTAATCGAGGAGAAATGTGTTATTTTATGCACCTTAATCTTTGTTTATTCCTGAACAAAAAGGGGGAGATATGGTATTTAAACCTTTTAAATTAGGAAGATCTAACTTAGGGGGAGACATCTTTCTTAGGTAGATAATGTTAGACAAAGTTGGAGGATTTAATATTTTATATTCCCTATGTGTTTAATGGTGTGTTTAAGTGTGCATGTTTTCATCTATGCGGTAATTTTTTTAATGTATAGGTTCTTAATATATGTGTTGGTTAAGAATTTGTATTTTTTATTTTTAGGTGGGATTATGTCTTTTAGTTGAGCATGACAACCCATAGAATTTTTATTTTGATCTTTTTTCGGAATAGACAAAGGGGAAGATTTGTAAGGACAAATTTCCAATTAAGTTAATTTGTAAGTGTTGTCTTAATTCCGGACAAAACTATTTGATTCATAGGATAGAAGTTTGAGACCTTTCAAGCCTATGACGTTGGAGTTGAAGACATAGCGGCCAAGTCTAATAAATATCACATCATATGTCATGTTTCTTGCCATGTGACGTCATCAACTTTCCAAATATCTCCCAGGTATAAATGCATATGTTATATTGAGACTTGGATATTTATTGGGTGTCGTTTATTGTGTAAACATGTTTTAATATAATAATTCAATTTTTTAAAGAAAAATATAAGTTTTCTGAAAAGTTATTTGAACGACCTCGTTCAAACGAGATTTCCAGGTCGTTCGAATGAGGTATCTAACGAGACTACGCTAAAATCTCATTTAATTTGTTGTTTATTTTGTCATTCTAACGAACTTCATTTTTGGAGCTACAATATTCTACTTCGATTTTCCATTCGAATGACATTGCTTTTTCGTTCGAAAGACCGGACAATACTAGCAGTTTTTAAACAGTTTTCTTTAGTAACTCCCCACCATTTTCCCACCAATTCTAACAGTTTGGGAGTTAACTTTTTTAGATGAGTTTTCCCACATTTTGAGACTAAAAAAATCTATACTAAAAATCCTTTGGTTTTTTTGAATCATAAATGATTTAATTTCCATACAAAAATAAGTTTACACCCATATTGTTTTTATGATCCAAGTTTCAACATGGATATCTACTAATTCATCCATCTTTCGTTCAATTCGTACAATGCCCAGAGACCTCTGCTATTTTGGTTGAATCCTTGGATAAGTATATTTCTTGGGGACAATTGATGAATAGAAATCTTGAGATGTTTTAGCATTCTCAAAGGTAGGATATTCACAACCGATCCCCCATCTATCATGATTCTTGTTATCTCCAATCCATTAAGGTATCCTGAAAAAAGCCCTGTTATGCTTAATGAGTCCTGGTTTCAAGTAATCGTCATAAACTTGATCAAATCCAAACACCCAGCAAAACTTGGTTCACTACTTCTCATTTCATATTGGTCAACTTCATTAGAAAACTCCTCTAGGTGGCACCGAGATTTATTCTCTACACCATAGAATTTTTTTCTTACAGAGAATTTTGTGTTAGTGGATATTCATATCGTGGAATCCATGTGCGTGACTATAGCTTTGCCCCATCGGCGGACTCCAAGATGTAGGTGGACTCCTGCGTTGTCACTAGGCAGAGGTGGAAGGAACGAAGAGTGTTAAGGCTTGCAAGGGCGTCGAGTCGTTGTGTAAGTGTTATATCGTGTCCTTTGTAATAACATACTTAGTGGACTTATGGCTTGGCCATTCGAGATTTTTTTCGTTATGAGTTTTCCTCGTACATCGTGATGTTATGGGTGTGTTTATTTTATCTTGCAAATTCATCAAGATGAATGCTTAGGTTTAATAAGATACAATTTGGTTTCACCACAAAAAGTAGTTTAATTGGCGCTTAATTAAATTGGGTAATTTTAGTATACTTTATTCAAGCCGGAATCATTAATTTGGCAAAATTCATGTTTGGTTTGATTTGCATAATTAGAACTTGAATTGAAGTGTTTTTTATAAGTGAAAATTTAATTTTGAAAGAAATTAAAAAATTTGAATTTTCCTAGAACCTACATTCCAACACTATGATATGTCAATAATGGAAATATTTTGGTCCACTCCCCTTTTGAATCTCCACCGAAGCTACCCATTGTCCTACAGATAACTTCTCCCTCTCAAGCTAACTCTTACACTTAAACACACGTCATGTTAGAATATGTGAATAATCAAACTACATAGGCTTTGATCTCCTGGCTGCACTAGTATATAGGCTCAATACTAAGTCCATATCATGAGCATAAGCCTAGACAATATGTCTCATGATATATAGTCCCTATGTAAACTATTTTATCTCTTACCTCTTATACTCAAGACACTCACACTAGCACACATACCAAGAATAGTTATGGTTTTGGACTATGACCAAGGCTTAGAGTCACGAATTTGGTCCGTGACCATAATTTCGGGTAATGGTTTTTTGGCTGACATTAAGATTATTACTTGGTCACAGCTCAGGACAGTGAACACATGGTTAGGATCAGAACCATCAGCTTACCCATGACCATTTACCATGTTGTTTTGATGGTCACGGTCCCCAACCGTGACAATTAATGGTGGTATTTTAATATTGGTAATGGTCTTAAACCGTGACCTTAGTTGTGACCAATTTGTTCACTCTTTTGTGTTGTGAGCACAATGAGTGACCATTTAAATTATATTAATATATGGTTACGGTTTTAGCAATAAACATATTTTATTATAATTTAAATTTTCACCCCTTTATTGACAAGGCTCAAAATTGTGACCATCGTTAAATATAATAAAAAATTAATTTTAGTTTTTTACCTCCTAAAAAAATCCTGTACGTGTTTTCAATCTTGTATTCATTTTCATAAATAAATATTTAGTCATTGACTTGTTTAAAAAAAATTCATTAATTATTAAGTCACTAATTAATCCATATATCAAAAAGTAATAATACAACACAAACCGTTCAACGCAAATAATAATTCAACTCAGGCTTGTGGATGTCCACACAACATCGCAATATATTTATCAAAATTCATTGCACATTGTGGTTGTCCACCCAATGCATACTATAATGAAAATATAGTCATCCAAAATGTCAATCCAATACACGTTGAAGAAATGCTCATGTGGATACAAGTAAATTCGAAATCAGTGTTGCCTACCATAATATCCGAAATAGTGTGATATCCATGTATTTTCAAAACAAAGTCACAATTATTCTGTCACCACTACAACTCAAAATGTCATGAACATTATTACAAAGTCACAATTTCATTTTCACAAATAACTGATTGCTATAACCAAAATAAAAGGGTGAACATTATTAATCATTATAAAGCGGTCAAAAATGATATGAACAATAACATAAGGACTTAAATCCCAAAATGAGTAGGCCTGTAAAAATTTTAAAGTTTTTCAAATGGTAATCAAGGACTTGAATCCAAATCTGACTTTGGGATGCCTATAGCCAAAAATGGTATCAAAGTCCATGTAATTGCCTCACGGGGAGCTTCGTGCTCAGAAAATCAATGACTAAACAACATAGGGATAAATAGGATGATGGCGTACTAGTCATGAGACTTGCACTATTTCACGTCATTTATTTGGTAGCTTAAAACCTTGCCCAAATTATGTGAATAACTATTCAGTGTCTTCAAGTTTAAGAACATGTCTATGAGGATCTTATTCTCACTAGAAGTCAAAGTGAAAGAACCCGCGAGGATTGTATTTCTTCCTGTGTTCGGATCAGTTGTTAACCACATTTTTTTTATTTTCATCTCCTTTAGATTACCCTATATCCATCTTTTGAATGAAAACTATCCAGATATGTTCTTATTAGGTGTTCCGTAAAATTCTTCTTCGTGTGCATCATAACAATTACATGCCTTACACGGTGCTCTTTCCAATACATCTAGTCAAATAAGATTGATTGTCTAGACCATGGATTCATTTTATTAGGATCTTTCGAATCTTCACTAGCTTTACGCTTTTTGCTTACAAACTGGGGGTGTTTTCCTACAAACTTATTCCTTGAAGTCGCATCCTTCGACTTCTCCTTGATTTGATAAGTAGAAAGTCGAGTAGGTTCCATCATAAGCACATTATTGTTCGAAAAAAATCTACGATGACGGGTGTGAGTGATATTAATAACAATAAATGATTATAAGCAATCGTGAATGAGGCAAGGAGTAAAAAAATCTCACAGAAACGGGATTTACATGGTTCAACAACTGTTTACATCTACAAGGCATTTCTCTTTGTATATTAATTCTTTATAACTTGTAAACAAATAATCACATGCACCAATACCCCTAGGTGAGGGTCCTATTTATAGCAACATGATTGGTTAAGTTATAATCAAACTCTTCTAGTTGTTGGTTGGCTCATTTCCTGATTTATGGTAATCTCCTCCGACATTAAAGATAACAAGATTGAGCTCTCCATGTTTATATCATGTGATATTAATATTGACTTGAGTGTTATGCTCTATACTTCTGGGTTGGGCCTTTCTCGGCCGCTAGAATTTTGGCCATTACGGTTTTTACCCCATAATTGCTCCTAATATTCTTTTGGAAAAAATGGGTCACAGAATTTTGTATTCTTGCTTCACCCAAATGATTGGTCAGCCCATGAAGAATTAGCATTGGTTTTTTTATAGGGGCATGGTTGTCCTGAGTTCAAAAAAGAATCGCCAATTGCATTAATGACCTTGGACTCTGTACCATATGATTAGAATCTTGGGAATTTCCTTCTTTTTGATCAAAAAAACTCTGCACCATCATTTTCATACTTTCTTTCATTCAAAAAGATCATTTGGAGTGTTCGACTTTTCAAGATTTCTCTAAATTCTCCCTGTCTTTGCTTATTTTTTTAAGTTTCATAACTTCTTCTAATCTTCTTTATTTTTGTTGAGTAATCCTTTCTTCGATTTCTTCTATCAAACATGGTTTAGTTAATGAGAGGAATGTGGGGGAATTTAGGAAAATAAATTCAATTCCTTATTATGTAACGACTCATTGTGCTCCAGTCCCTAGAAATTTCACCCTCTCAGTGGCTAAAGGGGGAATTACATTTCCTCCAAATCAACTATTCCTAGAGTTTTTTGATTTTTTTGATTTGTATCCTACCCAATGTGCCCTAAGCACACATAGAATTTTAAATGGATTCCATCTAATGAACAAGTTATATGGGACCAAAATAGGAATTTCAGAGGTCGGATACAATTATTCCTGGTCCCACACCACTGATGGGATTTTATATCTGAAGGTGAGGAAGGATAAAAAATTATTAGTTATTAAACTTCCTGATTCAAATAATGGTTATTGAGATCATGGTTTTATTGGCAGAAATTGGCAATATCCACAATTTTTAAAGGGCGAGAAGTAGGGTAAGTTTTTGTGATCGAAGAGGGGAAGTGACATAAGTTGGATTTTATTTCTCTTGTATAGAGATTTATTCAATTGTTACTAATGGATTTTTTCCTTTTCTTTTGTCCATATCGATCAAAGAATCGAGATCTTTCAGTTTCTCACTTTAATAGGGAGAATCTCACAAAAATCTGAAATTTAAGAAGGCCTTGGTCACTAGTGGTGATCATCTAAGATCATCATTTTTCCTTCTGGAGTATAATAATTCTACCAGTAACATCATAACTCACTCAATATATACAATACCTAAGGTTCCTCGTCCTTCTACAAGCGAGAATCTTTCCACTTCCTACTCCTTTGAGGCTTTAAATTTCGAGTCCATTCCCGCAGGTGAGGACAAGATAATGGCACCTAAGATAAGGATCTTGCTAGTGGATGATGATGAAATGACGAGTGTTTCTCCTAGGGCTAAGGGTACCAAGAGGTATGATCCTAAGGGTTCCTCTACCCCTATATCTATGATGGATATCTCAGTCCGGGAGAAGAATATGGAGAAGACTTCTTCTTATTCTTCTTCTTCTTCTTCTTCTTCTTCTTCTTCTTCTTCTTCTTCTTCTTCTTCTTCTTCTTCTTCTTCTTCTTCTTCTTCTTCTCCTCTACTACTCTTTAAAAGGGGTAACACCCATGGTCTTGGGTAGGCCCACCAAGTAATGTTTGTGGAAAAAATTCCTTCCTTATCCCCAAGCCTGTTAAAGGGGTTGTTCTCACCCATGACAACGAGCATGTTGACAAGATGACCCATGATCAACTATCTTCTCACGCCACTGAGGAGATATCTCCGGTAATCATGAATTTCCTTTTTCACATTGCTGTTTTTCTCGAGTGTTGATACTTATCCAACTTTTAATTTATGAAATTTGTGGTTGTCTTTATTGCCATTCTGGATAAGCAATTCGAGCAGCCCAAGGTGGATAATTCAATAATTTCCTTGAAGAATTTTAAATATGCTCTAGTAGTTGCTAAGAAGGCCTACGAGGTAGAGAAGATATTCACGTACTTGGTAATGGATGACATAAAGGATGAGCTTGACCATCTAAAGGTATAATATAATTAGTCGAAGACTGATCACGACCAAGCGGTGGTCAAGCATGATTGGTTAAAAGAAGAATAAGCTAAGTCTATTGTTGCTGCTAGGGATAAGGGCTACCATGCAGGATACAAAGAGGCATTTGATAATGCCAAGCGTAAATTGGCTTTCATTTAGTAGTCCAACTTTGAAAATGGTTAGGATACTACCCTGACAAAGGTTAATATTTCAGCCGAGTCAGAGCTCTATGGAGAGAACAATCATAGTTCCCATCCAAGGTCGAGAAATATGGGCAAGCAGTTCCCACATCCGAATTGGGCGATTCTAGGAAAATCCGAGCAAGTCCCAGGATATTTTATTGTAGGTCTAGAACTAGTTACGGATGATAAGTTCTGGGGATCTTTTTGTACCTTTCATTTTTTTCTTGCTTGTAATGGCCCTACCTTATTTTGATATTTAATGAAATAACTTTCCAATGTTTTTATTTCATTCTTTACTATTATTGAGAATTGTTCTTTTTATTCTTGTACCCTAGCAATGTTCATATGGTGACCTTATTTGCTGGTAACTTAGATTCGCTCCTTAGTTATGAGGATGGTGCTCTAACTCGTCATGCCTTTATCTCTATTCGGAAGGCTCTTAAAAAGATGACTAGGGCATAAAAAAAGTAGTCTACCTTGGTGGTTAAGTTAAAATATGATGTGAAAGATCTTGGTGATGTTAGTATGTTGATGCAAAAAGAAGTGAACACTTTGAAATGGAATCTCACCGCGACCAAAAACATTGGTGATGTTAGGAAATTTTTACAAACTAAATATGACTCTCTCAGGAAGAAACTCGCCAAAACCAAGGAGGACCTGGAGAGGGAAGGAGTTGTGAAGATGGGGATTACTCATGACATAATAAACATTGTTATCTCTTCATAAAAGGTTCTCAAGCGGCATTAGTTGACGACTATGACGAGGGATAAATGGATTCTCCAATTAAGATAGATAAGGCAAAGCAACTAGCTTACAAACATGATTAGTTGAATGATTTAAGGATCCTAAAAGTACCAAAGGACTCTAAACTTTGGTATGAGTACCAAGTTTATTGCCCTATGTATCATAATCCCACTTTGGAAGCGAAGAGTGTTGGGTTCCCCTAGATCCCATTAATCTCTAACTAGATAAGGATTATTTTTCATCACATTAAAGTGATGATGAATTATGACTATGTCCCGACGATCATCGAAGAGAGACCCCTGTAGAGATGATTTCTCTTGAAAGATAGAAATTGAATTGATTTTATCCTTTTTAGATATGTAAATGATCTTTACTATAACTTTATGTAATCGACAAGTTGTTTGTATAAATCAACATTTTACCTTTTCTTATTTCGTTATGCCAAGCATGTGTTTTATTATCATGTCTTCCCTTTTAGGTCGTATCGTCACACTACCTTAGGTCTAGAGTAGACTCTGGCAAAAGAAACACTTGTTTTAGGGCCATCCAAGGTCAAATTTTCTTAGCACTTAAGGATCCCCATAGGTCTATTATTTACCTAGGCAATTTGTGAGTTTTAGTGTTTCACAACGAAGACCTTGGGACCTTGAGTTTAATTGTAATCAAACTAAGGTGATATTGATCAATGTTTTGACCATCAACTAAGGTGTAAGCCTTCAACTTTGGACCAATGTTAAATAGTTAAACGAACCACTTGGGTCTTTATTATGAAAACTTAGAACGTATTATGAGCATCATAAATTCTAGAATTGAAAACTTGCAAAAATTAACTAAGTTGGAAATAATTCAGAAAGAGAAAATTCAAAAACAAAACTTCTTGAGGTTGGTTGCATTACATGCCCTTAGTATCTCCCTACCCTCCATTATTTTTAAATAGTAGGATCCTCTCTAATGATCTTGAATGGTCCTCTCAATTAGGTCCTAACTTGCCATCTGAAGGTTTTTTAGCATTACCTAGGACGTTCTTGAGGACGTAATCCCCGAACTTGCTGTACTTCTTAGCTAGTTGTTATTTGTAAGAGTCCAACTTTATCATGGACTGCTCCCTTAGCTCTTTATCTAGGTCAAGTTCATTCATCACCACTTCCTCGTTCAGATCCTTTCAGTAGTGGTGCTCGTCATTGTTACCAGACCAACTTCCAAAAAATTAACAACCTTCATCCTATATGTTAGGGATAAAGGCATTCCCCTAGTAGGTATTTTGGGCGTAGTACCATATGCCGATAGGACGTGAGGAAGCTCATCCACCTAAGCTTCTTTTACATTCTTTTCTTTCATGCCACCGAGCACCATCTTATTAGAAGTCTCTGCTTGATCATTGCTATGAGGGTAGTCCATAATGCTAAAGTGATGATTGCTGATATGGTTATCACGAAAACCTTAGTTAGGTCTAATTTCAAACTACATGTCGTTATTCATGGAAAGCGTCCTAGGTATGATGAATGGTGTCACGATATTCCTCTAAATGAACCTAATCATATCAGTGTCCATAATGTTTGTCAATGATTTCTGCCTTAATCCATTTTGTGAAGTAGTCTGTATTGACTAAGAGGTATTTTCAATTTGTTCATGCTATTGTGAGTGGACCTCCAATATCCAAACCCCACTGTGTGAATGGGCATGGGCTTGTTAGTGAGTATAAGTTGTTAACTGGTTGATGGAGCAACGGGGGAACTTTTGGTATTTCTCGTACTTTTAAAAGTAAGAGGTTGCTCCTTCTCCATATAGGGCCACCAGTACCCTTCTTTTATTACTCGAAGGGTAAAAGACCTTCCTCTAGCGTGGCTTTCGTAGATTCCATTGTTTAGTTTGTATAAAGCATGGTCGACATCACTTGGATATATGCATTAGAGGTAAGGAAAGTAAAGGATCTTCTATACAGTTTTCCTTCGGGTGCTAGGTAAAATTGCATAGTTTTAATCTTGACTTGGTGGGCTTGGTTTTTACCAGACATTACGATGTCACTTTATAGATAAGTGATTATTGAGTCAATCCAGCTGGGACTTTTCTACACAGTGAGAATTCGTTCGACAACCGCGGGCTTCGGGATGCTGGGTTTAGAGAGGAGCTCCACTTCAATGGTTCTTATGAGATTGTAGTTCACTGCTAACCCTAAGGTTGGTAAAGCATAGTCATGGCTATTATGCCCCCAGATAAACTATTGAATGTTTGCTTCCTCAAATTTCTACAATAAATCATGGGCGACCTGTCGGTATATTACCATTCATTCATCATTGGAAATGAAATCTCCCTTAACTTGGTTATAAACTAGCTTTAAATTGCAGTATATATCATGCTAGCTTTCCCTCATCGAGCTAGCTTTGCATAGTCTGGCGATATGGGCTTCGAACTCAGCCTCATTATTGGATGCCTCAAAACCAAGTTTGATTCCTTGCTCGATTATAGTATTGTCTAGGGAGATTATCACAATTGACACTCCCCCCCTAAGAGTTGGGGGAATTATCCATACAAAATACCTATTTATGAAATGATGGATCTCCCCTTTCTTTAACTGATCTGCTATCTATTGGTCGTTTGGCTCATATTCTCCTATAAATTTTGCGGTGAAATCACCCAACACTTGAACCTTAATCATAGTTCTTGGTTGATAGTGTATATCAAATATCCCAAGTTCGATCGACCATTTAGACATTTTATTAGAAAAGTCAGCCTTTCGAAGGATAAATTTAAGGGGAAAGGATGTGATGACTATGATTGAGTGAGCTTCAATGTATGCTTTAACTTGCACGATGTGACGACCAAAGAATATGCCAATTTTTCTAAGGAGAGATAATGTGGCAAGGCATCTATGGGTGTTTTGCTGACGTAGTAAATGAGGTATTGGCATCCATCTTTTTTACAAATTAAAGCCGAGTAGACGGCATGATTTGAAACTTCGAGGTAGAGATAAAGAGGGTTGCCTGGATCCCAAATAGTTAGCAGAGGCTGTTTAGGACATGATTTATTTAAGGGCCTTTGAGAATTCCTAATTCCAAGTGGAGGCTTTTTCCTTCCTCTGTATTTAAAAATGGTCGGCATCATTCGGAGAACTTTGAGATAAAATAGTTAAGGGCTGCTAACATCCCTGCTAACTTTTGAATCTCGCGCAGCGTTTTCGGAGGTAGGACGTTGTTGATCGCAACTATTTAGTCATGGTTGGCGTCAATACCCCTCTTGCTAACCAAGTACCATAAGAAATTTTAGTATTGAACCCAAAAGGATCATTTGGATGTGTTAAGATTCATTTTGTAATGCTTGAGGATTTTAAAAGTATTCATTAAATCCTTCATATCATCGGGTTTTATTTTGCTCTTAACAATCATGTCGTCGATAGGCACCTCCATCTTTTCTCCTAATTGTTGCTTGAACATTTTTGTAACCAGTATTTAGTATGTGGAACCTATATTCTTAGGACAAAAGTCATGACCTTTTAATAATATAAGCTAAGAGTGGTTGTAAATGAAATTTTGTCTTGGTTGGGGCCAAATAAAGGGATCTGATGATACCCTAAATATACATCTAGAAAAATCATCCGCTCATGGATGACTGTGGTGTCGACTAGCTAATTGATCTTAGGCAGAGGAAAACTGTCTTTGGGACAGGCCTTATTGAGGTCGGTGAAGTCCACGAACATTCTCCACTTACCGTTACTCTTTTTCACCACTATTGGGTTTGAGAGCCATTTTAGAAATTGAACTTTTCTGATATACCTTACCTTCAGAAGTTTTCCCACCTCTGTTTCCATGGAATTTTTTTTCTGTGGAAATTCAGCGAGCCTTTTGTGCTATTGGTGGATATTTTGTTCAATGGGAAGTTTGTGTCATGCGACTTAGGGACCAATCCCAGGCATATCATATGGATTCCATGTGAATACATCTTTATTTTGCTTCAACAAGGAAATTAACTCCCTTATCTCTATTTCGGGTAGTGTGGTGTTGATCAAGAATTTCCTTTTTGGGACGTGTCTTATTAAAAGTTATCTACTACAATTTCTCCATAACCCTATTTTCGGGGCTAACTCTTGTCTCTTCCACCCCTAGTCTTCTCCACTTTAGTTCCTGTTTGGATGGTGTGTCTCCATCTTAAGACGTTTACGAATGACCTCGATTTTTTCTTCACTTGTTTAGGTCTGATGAAAGAAAGAAAACACTTCTAAATAATGGCCTGATTGCCTATGATTTTCATTACTCCTCGCTCTATAATGCATTTGAATTTTTGGTGGTAAGTAGAAGGAACATTATGAATGGCATTAAACCACCCTCTTCCAAGAATGTTATGATAAGGTGAGTCAATATCCACCACCAAGAACTTAATCAACTTTGAGATATTACCACCCTAATTGTTAGGGCCACCTTTCCCAATGGAATAGTCATCTTTATATTAAAGCTGACTAGAGGAAATGTCTCTTCCTTTAAGTCTTCCAACATTAACTTGAGCTTGTGAAAAATATCCAAGTACATGACTTCAGAGGAACTCCCTAGATCGATTAGAAGCTTATCCACATCCCAGTTTAAAATCCTGAAGGTAATCACTAGTGCATTATGGTGTGACGTCCTCACTCTAATCAATTTGTCTTTCGTGAAGACTATGTGCTAATTTTAGTTCACATCCTCTGGTCACCCATGATTATCGACTAGGCTTTTGGTAGGGTCAATTTGGAAGGCCTCCAAAACTGCACTGACCTTCTTGAGCTCTATTTTAATTAGGTTTCCTTGGAACTTCTTGCGATTTGAAGCAGCGTGAATAACAGAAAACTCAAGCCCTAGTTTTTCCTCCAAAATATTATCCAATTTTGGATTAGTACTGGGGACGATCTTCTCAGCTGTCTTCTCAAAGTATTCATTTAAGTGACATTCATATTCTATATTCTAGATGGGATTTAAGGCCTTAAAATTCTCCGTCTTGTGCCCATTCTCCTTGTGGTAAGATCATCTGAGAGCATTATTTCTCTTTCTTGGATCACCGCTCATTTTCTTCAACCACTTGAGGAACTACTAGTCTTTAATCTCACCCAAGATCTTATCGATTTGTTCTTTAAAAATCATGTTGATTGCATGGAAACATTTGTACGGGTATGTCTTGTCCCCATTCTTAGATCCTCCGTTATGCTTTTCTTCCCCTTCTTAGGGGTAATCTCCTTGTTGTTTCCCTTGGTCGCCTTTGCGCAAATGTTATCACCTTAGGCAAGGGCGACCACATCTTCCACCTTAATATATATTTCTATAAATGACATAAGATCATCAATGGTGTCTGCATCCTCCTTTGTAAGGGAATGGTGCAATATGGAGTTATGGGGTAGGCCTAACTTGAATGATGTTACATTAACTTCCTCCAAGCAATCTTTGACTTTATTGAAGATTTTCTAATAGCACCTGGCATAATATCATAAAGTCTTATGAGGTTTCTTCTTCACGGTGAGGAGAGAATACATGCTCTTTGAGTGAGAACTACTTATAATAAAGTGAGTTATGAAGGCCTCCATGAGTGACTTGAAGATATTAACCAACCTCTGACGTAGCCTTTCAAACCACTTTTGCACGACAACTCCTAGTCTAAATGGAAACATACGACACATGAGGGCATCGTTATGGTTCCACATAGTCATAACTTTCCTATATTTACGCACTTGGTCTATAGGATTGGTTTTCCTATCGTATATCTTAATCCTTGGGGTGGATAACTTCTTTAGGGACCTTCCAAATTAATTTTCCTCGAAAAGGGGGACTACATATGAGCAATAAGTTTGCTCATTTCTAGCTCCTTTATGGATCTAGCCCCATAATTAGCTGGGTGTTGATCTATCACCCTTCAGAAAAGACTTTGGATGCCATGTCTATGATATCCTTCATCTTGGTTTCCAGTTATCAAACGACTTCTATGCTCTGAATGACCCTGATTGTGACACGAACCCCTTCCTCGACTGAGAGTTTTGCTCGCCTGAGGTCTAGGCATCCGACCCCAATGCTTGCATTTATTTACATGAAGCTCTCACTCCATTTTTTCCAGGCGTCATTGAAGATGGACATTTTCCTCCACCTAAAGGCATGTTTCCTCCTCTTATTTATGGAGTCATTGCTCATAAGTGTAAACCAGTCATGACACTTTGCTGAGCTGGCTTGCTCGTTGATCTATTGAGAAGGTTACCCTTGTGGGAGAAATCGATGATAGTTGATGACTTGGTTCCGCTCTAAATGGATCTCGGAACTGACTCTGTGCAATAAGAGTCTGGTTCGCTGATCACCGATAACAAGTGCACTGTGAGGGTGAGACATTTCTTAACTTATTACCTTTGATTTACTTAGGTAAAAGAATCGTTTATCATAGAAGATGACAATTAAGACTGAAATTAATCATAATAAATGATTCTATGCAATGGGGAGCCAAGCAAGGACTAAAATAATCTCACAAAAAAAGGGATATACTTGGTTTGGTAAATTACTACTTCTATGAGTTTTTTCTCTGTGTACATTAATTCTTTATAACTTGTAAACAAATAATTTCATTCCCTAATGCTCGAGAGTAAAGGCTCTATTTATAGTGACAGGAGTGGTTGAGTTATGTCTAAACTCTTTAAGTTATTGGTTGGCTCATTTTCTGATCCATGTTAATCTCCTCCGAGATTATAGATAATTGGATTGATCTCTCCATGTTTATCTTATGTTATATTAATATTGACTTAAGCAATATGATTTATATTTCTGTGTTGGGCCTTCCTGGGCAGCTAGAATTTGGGCCATTATGGTTTGCACCCCACAATTGGTATAACTCATCTTACCATTATGATATAGCCAAGTGGATTCAGTTTTGTCCCCATAGATGGTACACCCATAATAACCATGAACATTATAACTAGACAAGGTCCCATAGGCAGAAAAGTCATGGATCTCCCATAACACTATTAATTTATGTGTGAACTCTTTAGCCATATGAGAATCAAATTCCCTCATGCCTACATCCCATAACTATTTAAGTTCTGCCATTAACAGGGATAAGAAAATATCAATACCGTCATCGGTATTTTTTGGCTCGGTTATCAACAATGATAATAATGTGAACTCTTTTCTAATGCATAATATTGGAGGGAAACTTAAAGGCTTCATGAAAACTTTTCAATAACTCTCACTAGTGATTAAATTACCAAAAATATTAAATCCATTGATTGATATTGCAAGACAGATATTGAGTGATTCCTTGGCAAATTTAGGGAGTCATACATTCGAAAGATTCTAAATGAGTGAATCAATAAGATGAAACATGATATTCCCACCCACCTCATCTCGATCATGCCATGTCATGGAATCTATTATCCACTGAATAGTGAATTTTTTTAAACTTGGTTCAAAGGGAAAATACTTCTATATGTTATGTGGAACTTGAGAGCACTTGCAAAAATTTGCAAGTTTGTCTTTTCCACTCTCATAAACAAAATATCTTGGATCATTTCATATAAGAGACTCATCTTTCAATTCATGTTCATTTTGGTACAATATGCAATCGTACTTGCATGCATGAATATATTTATACTTAGAACCCAAACCCTTTAATATCTTCTTCATGCTTGGATAACTATCTGATAATATATTCTTTTTCACGAGAATGTCTTTAGCCCACTTAAGAATTTCGATTACGATATTTCCTAACAAACCATACTGAATCTTCAAATTATGAAAAGAGATTATTTTGTACAATACCAAGTTATCTTCTTTGTAATTTGTATACAAAGGTCTAGCCGCATCAGGTTTTAACCGTATATATTCCCAATCTTCAGGTAAATCAACATCAACTTGTTCATTTACCTTGTTATTATTCACATTATCCATATCCATAGTTTAGTGGTTTTGATGTTGGGGGACACATTAAACATCATCAATTAGGATGTTCAAAGGGTGATTTGTTAGAGAATCATTCACCACTTCCACCTGATGGGGTTCCGTTACATAGTCCGGTACTGGTAATTCTTCTGGAATATATGGTATATTTTTTTTACCCATGGCATGTTAATATGTTATAGTATTTCAACATACCTCACATTAGTAAATGCAACTCAACGCCTTCCAAAGCTTTAAATTTATTGTTCATACAACGATTGCACAGATACAAAATATTATCGTTATCAAGATTTCTATCGACATATTTAACAAATTCGTGAACGCCCTTTACATAATTATCAGAGACTCTATTACTCTTTCCCATCTACTCTTTATATCGTGGTAAAACCATTATACAGTCTTAAAAATTCATGTCACCTATACAAATAGGTTAAAACAAAGGTCATGTTGGATACATGAACTCTCAAGTTATAATTCAAGCAAATACATTCATTCCAAGAAAATTCATTCAACCCGAGAATTCAATAAATATGAAATAAAACCAAACAAATTAAAATGTCATCAAACCCTAAAAAATTATAATTACAAACTTGTTTTGAAATAAAATTACAAATTAAGATGTTAACAAATGTCTTACATAATTAAAACATTGCAAACTTGTTTCGAAATGTGATACGACGCAAATATTGCGTATTTCACCCGTTAACCTACGCCTTATTAGCCCCCTTGGGTATCTTAATCCCTATACTTATGCTCGTTAACCAGACAACCTCGGATTTCTATGCTAACATGTTTTGCAGGGGTTAATTGAGCTTTTGTAGGTATTTGGATGCTTAGTATGAAGTTCAGACGCTTTCCGAAAATGTTTCGTCGACTTTTGCAGCTTCGGGGGCATTTTAGTAATTCCATCATTCGGGTTTGAATACCGAGATCTTCACATAAGTTGAAGCCCTTTGATTTCTCTTCGCGTGGCCACCGACGGTGCATGATTCCAAGTTGTATCGATGGAGTTATGGCATTTTTAGGATGGTTTTTACTGTAAAAGTACACTCAAGGTCACATTCAAGGGCATTTTAGTCATTTCATATTTTGGTTTTTAGCCTAATGTCTTCTTGGATGTTGTAGTCCTCTGATTTATCTTCGCGTAGCCTCCGACCGTGCCTCATTTCGAGCTATAACGAAGAAATGGCGGCATTTTCCGTAAAACAGGACAAAGCTGCAGATTCAGACCTGTTTCTTGCGAATCGATTCGGCCCAAAACCGAATCGATTCGAGTTGCACCAGAATGCCAGATATTTTCTTCCCCTGTTTCCAAATCAATTTGGTCCTTTCCCGAATCGATTAGGCTACTGTAAAAGTCCGAAAATCTTTATTTTTAAGTTGGTTTTTGGTTGGGTATATAGGGGTAAACATTGTATTAAGTGGGGGAACGTTTTTAGATAGTTTTAGGAGATAGAATAGTTAGGGTTTGGGTGATTTGCTTGGTTCTTCTTCATTTCTTCTTGGATTGACACCCCATTTGTTGTGTAAGTTGACTATTCATCATCCTCACCATTAATATAGCTTGTATTTCATTCATTCTTGCTTTGATAATTAGGTTTACATGCTTTGTTAATTAGTTTACTTGCTTTAATTCTTGATTTCTTAGTTTAATTTAGTTTATTTCCATGTCGCGCCCTTAGATAAATAGGGTCGGGATTTCGTTCCGCCATTTACGGGTTTGGACCTCGAAAGTTAGGGTTTCGTGTAAAATTGCATTTAATTGAAACCGTGTGTATTAAAGTTGGATTGTTATGCGTTTAACTTTATTTGTCACGCAACTTTAGTTTTTATAGCGATAATCCGAATTTAATCCGCGTGTGACCATTTTTGATTAATGTTTAATCTCGCAACTTTGGCTTAAATTCCTTATTGCATGATGTTTATGCTTAATTGAAAATGATCGATTAAATGTTTTCGAATCGAAATTCTAATTAGTAGTTGTTTAGCCCGTGAATGTGTGTATGCGATCCCGATCCTCTCTTTACTTTTGCGTAGCGTAACTTATTATTTTTCTTTTGTCACCATTCCCAACCATCACCTTTTCATTTATTTATTTTACACTTTTATTCCAGAAGTAATTAAACAATTAAAATCTAAAATTCGATCACTCCCTGTGGATTTCTTACGATACCCGACTTACCGCTGTGCTTGCTTGTCAAGTGTAGTAGTAGCTTAGGTTTTTTGTATCGCGGCGGCGAAACACACAATGATTGTGTCCTCACACAAACACACTTTTTTCGCTCGGTCAAAATGAAATGTTATTCATCGCCTAATCCTGATCAAAAATGAATTTGCCAGACAATATAACAATTTTGATAATATTTTAACTACGGCCCTTCACTGGATTCAACATGTAGAGGCTTATCTTCGCAACCATCAATACTTTATCATCCAATATATGAGCCTCACTCACTACCAAAGGGCGAATGTGGATCGGAGTTTTAGCATTCATGGAAATGAGCATACATATGCCAATGAGCCTACTATTCGACAAGTACTTTAAGCGATACTCCTCACTATAATCATCGTGTATGGATGATGATAATCAATGAATTGTTTGTGGATGAGGAACTTAGGAGGGTAAACCGTGAGGCATAGGATATGGGAATGCTTGAGGAGGTATATAGGATAAGAAATTATGTTGTTGACGAAACAATTGGACCAACTCCTTGATTTCATTCGTCAGTATATTTCCTAAGTCCCTCCTAAGTTTAACATTTTCCCTTAAGTCCTGGCCCTCTCTTCTGCCTTGCCCGACATATGACTCTTTAACTAAGAGATCTTGTCCAACTGAGTATAATCTGCTGTAATTTTTTACTTGGCATATGAGAGCCCACACCTCTTGTCCTCCCCCTTTTGTCCTTCTTAAATTCTATGAATAAGGCATATGATTCAATGTCATAAGGGTTTCACTTGAACTGACTGCCCTTCATGCATTCTTTGATTTCCTGTAACATATAATATTTATGATACTAGCATTATTTTACCATAAGGTGTCTATATATGATGACTAAATTGAAACTCACCGGTTAATCCGACATGAAATTACATGTTGATCAGATTACTATCTTTACCTTATTCAGAGTCCCCTTGGTCCTGTCCATCCATTCACCCTTTAGATCATCATATTATTTTCCCTCTGTTTATAGACATCCACGTTTTTCCCTATTATGTTTATTTTTCTCCCTCTCGATCATTTTTTCCTCCTTGGCTTATTCTTCAATAATTTATTCCATTGGTCGATGGGTATTTGAACATTTGGGGGAACTCTTCATTCAAACCCAAAATATTATAACTCGATGCCCTCTTCGGGAGAAAAATATTCTAAAGGTATTTTCAATAGGTTTTCATATGTTCACCTACTCGGTAAAGATCATTTCCTTATGAACCGGATGGAAATGTTAAAGTTTTACAAAATTGATCCGACATGTCATCCTTTATGGCAGTATCAACCTTCTTTCAGTTATATGAGCCCTCGATGCCCACACTCATCTTTTTGAGAGACAAATAATGGGCTTCAAAATTATGGACATTTGTTTTTTTACACGTAGCATTATTCCCCAAACTGAAGAACTTAATGGGCTTCTTATTTGCTTAGGATTCCTTGGTAGGGGGAAGTAGGGGTGTTGCATTAACCAGATTTTCTTAAGTATGATGACTCGAATATGGAGTGGTAGACAGAATTTGAAGGAGAGTAGAGTATTTTTGACCCACGGGTGATGAGAATTGAGGTAAGGGAGAAGGAGAGTATCAAGTTGGTGGTGTTCCGTCATTTATTTACGTTCCAGTTCGACATTGCATACAATTACATATAAAAAATTTAGTTACGAATGTACGCAAGTAATGTTTACGACTATATATATATCCCTTTTCAATAACTTTTAAAGCATGCTCGATGTGTCTGATTCCCATTCAATGAATATTAGTTTTTAAAAATTTATGAAAATTTTCACTTGACCAGCTGGGTAGAAGCGTATCTGTGATTGATGTATAAAGTTCCTTGACAATTAACTCGAAAACCTCTATTTTCCAAATAATTCACAAGCTCATTTTTAATTTGCATATATCGCGAGACATCACAATCTGAGTGAATGCTCTCTTTGCGGAGTTGTATCCATAATGGTTGAATTTTTTTTAGCCTTCTTAAACAGTGCACCAACATCAGCGCTCTCTCTGGATTATGAAGGTGAAATATATTATCTACTGCTTCATCCCAACATTCTAGCAAGGAAAACACAATATGATCGAATAGATAAACTTGTGATAGATCAACTTCACGATTTGTAAGGTAATTAAATTGTTCATTTTTCCTATTCTCGTACTTGTAAAGAAGAGTTCCCCCTGTATGGTGAACAGTACTAAAACATATTTTAGTTTGGTCCAATTGCAACCACTCGTAATCTTGTTGAAAGTAATTATTACCGTGACTCATTTTTCTTGAGAAAATATAAAGGACAGAGTGAATATGAGTCCTAGAGGTAATGGCTCTAATTAATCATAAACTAATTATTATTTTCTAATCGATAAGTCATAAATAAGTTCAATTTAACTTCATTTTAATTAAATTAATCCTAAAATTACTATTTGTCCACCAAATGTGCAAGCCCTTCCAATAATTTGTGTTCACCATAGGGTTGTGTTTCGGTTGGATCGGATAGAAAAAGCATGCTTCGAAAAAATTTCCGAAATTTTCGGCAAAAAAATAGATTATGATATTTTCGAAATTATTTTTTTTCCTGATTTTGGAATTTTCGGCAAAATAAGAATTTTTGGCATAATCGAAAGTAATTAATTTTTGGCAAAATTTGAAAATTTGGTAGTTTTTTCATAAAAATCAGAATAGTTACAGTATTAAAAATAATTAATTTTTAATATAAATATTGACTTATTTAAAAAACTACAATTCTATATTCTTTTATTGTAATGGGGTTCAGTTTTAAAAATTAATCCATATAAGAAATTTCTAAAATTAATCCATATATGACATTTCTAAAATTCCAAGTTACTTTAAATTTTTTATTACTTTCAATGTTTGGAAATAATTATTTCGGAAATACAAAATAATTTTTTGTGGCCATTTAATTTTTTAAAAGTAATTTTAATTGATATCAAGTATGCTTAAATATAAAAGAGTCTTAAATATAGTCCAAATGAGTCCTAACATAAATTTCATACAAAATAATCCTAAAAATGTATTACACGACCCTGCTTATATAGTTTGAAGTGGTTCAAGAAATAGTCAAAATAGTCCGTCCCAACTTATAATTTGTATAAAATAGTCCAAAAATAATTATAAAAATAGTCCAAAACAATCCAAAACAGGTACAAAGCTTCCAAATTCAAGTATCATCCATTCCGCCCTCCATTTTATTTCACTGTTTTACAAAAAAATAATTATTAACCAACCAAACAAA
Organism: Sambucus nigra; assembly: GCA_949130495.1. NCBI lineage: Eukaryota > Viridiplantae > Streptophyta > Magnoliopsida > Dipsacales > Adoxaceae > Sambucus > Sambucus nigra. The sequence continues at coordinate 343,118,651 of OX422211.1, forward strand.
CTATGAATTTGAAAAATAAATGTTAATTGTAAAATGTAAAGTAAATGTCAACAATACCAAAATTTAACTAGTCGATCCAAGTGATAAACCTTTGATCTCCTCTAGCACAACTACAATGAAAATGAGTAAAACGAATAGTTATTTATTTTCAATAAAAAATAAATGTATATATTGAAATAAAATTTGGAAAAAAATATACAGTTTTCAATTGCTTTTATTGTATCTTCAACACAAAATGGGAGTAAAGGACTCCTCAGGAAATTTTGCATACATAACAAACATTCCACAATGAAAGGAGTTGAAAAACTTAGAAATCGATTAAGAACCCAATCGACCATACTAAAAGCGGACTTTGATGCAACCGATGTCACGAAAATGGATAATACATCATGGGCCATTACGACAAGTGCGCGATATGTTGTAACTTTTTTCTTTCCCCCAAGCAACAACATCAAAATAATGCTCATCATTCTCCACAACACCATCATACAAATACATTTTCAAGTTATTGTAAACGTCTGCATAGTCCTTTCTCTTCAAAATACCTCTAAACAAGTCTTTTGCCTTAGGTCTTTTAGTTACTTTTTCTTTAAGATTTGAGTATTTGGGCACATCACCTTTATCATGGGGGTAAAAAAACCAAGACCTGCATAAGGTGTCTCTCCCTCTTTATAGTGATTATAATTTCGGTTCATTAAATCTTTTCATTTTCCCACAAAAACTTCTAATTTGTAAGACCTTTCTACTTTGGAAAAATTGGCAGATTTATCCAAATGTGAGGAGTACCAAAACTCAATAAATTGTAATTTATATATAGGATCCAACACTATTGCAACAACCAATATTGGGTTAAGAGAATCAAAATTGCCATATTTGTCAAATTTTACATCCATTTTAATAGCCATGGAATGAAACCATTCATTATCACTATCTAAATGATCCATTAGAGGGTCTTTAACTTGAGTTAGTTCATCAAAGTATGTACTGGGAGTGACATATTGTGAAACCGACACACGCTTTGTAAATTCATAGAATTCTTCTAAAAAAGTGTGGAAAGATTTTAAATTTCTCGAGTCACTATCATCCAATATACCTATGCTGGGGTCTACCTCATCCAAACGATCAAATACACTCTCAAACTTCATTATGAAATTTATCATTAAGTATGTTGAATTCCATCGTGCCTTAACACCCAATCACACAACCCTCTTTGTTTCTAACATTTTGTTCACAACATACTTTTTAAAGAGTTGCATACGTGAGGGACTACTTCACACATATTTGACACTTTTCTTAAGGCGATTGATTGTGTCTTTAACCTCCTCAACTCCATATCTCATGCCAAGATTTAAGACATGTGCAAAACATATAATATGAAAGAACTCACCCCCAATAACAAAGTGTTTATTTTATTTAATCTTTTTTTCAAATCTACAATACATGTGTCATTGTTTTTTGCATTATCCGGAGTGATAGTCATTACCTTTTCTAAACCCCATTCCAACAAACAACGCTTCACTGCCTTGAAAATTTCCCCACCCTCGTGTGGATATGGAAGTACTCGAAAATTGATGATTTTATTATGAACAACCCAATATCTATCAATAAAGAGACCGGTCAAAGCCATATAACCAATATTTTATAACGAAGTCCACATATCAGTGGTGAGACATACTCATGTCATCATCACCATCCTTGCCTTAATCTCATCATATGCGGTCGAACACATGGATTCTCATTTTCCATTCTAATCTATTGTATGCATTATTATCATTCAAGTTTAATTCCTTAATGTCTCTCCTAATAATTTCCTCTCACGATAGCTTAAGGCAACCACTTTTTCTTTTACCCTCCATTTCCAACAATCTTCCTTTTGTTGTAGTGGCATCTACTGGTCTACGTAACACATGTCCATACCACTTAAGTACACTTTCTCTTAATTTATCGCTAATTGTAGCTACTCCTAACTTTTCTATCACATATTAGTTTTTAATTTTATCCTTTCTAGTAATTTCGATCATCCACCGGAGCATCCTCATCTCACTAACATGGAGACTTTGTTCATATTTTTCTTTAACGCCCAACACTCTGCCTCATACAGGGTCGCTGGCCTAACAACTGTTCTTTAAAATTTTCCTTTTAATTTATTAGTTATCCTCTTATCCAATAACACCCCACTTACTTATCTCCATTTCATCCAACCAATCGATATTCTACTCGTAACATCCTCATTAATATCCCCATTACTTTATAATATTGAACCTAGATAATGAAATTTATTAGTTTGGTTTATCACTTTTTCTTCAATCTTTAACATTATGTTACTCGACGCTTCATTATTAAATTTACATTCCATAAATTCCGTTTTATTTCTACTAATTTTTAAGTTGCATTACATAATTTTACGAGAGGCATACTCGTGTATTAAAATAATTAAAATATTCTTTCAACTTGGTTCTTTCCTCGTGATATATGATTAAGCAATCCTTAGTTAGTGTTGTCCTACCAACCACATGAAATTTAGGTTGCATATCTGCATAAAACATTCTAAACCCTCCATTTTCCAAGTGATTAAAAGGTAGGTGATTAATGAATACCATTATTGTTAAAGATTTGTGACATCTATCTTGGTCAAATCTCTAGTCGGTTGAGATCGTATCACGGAAATAATGGTTTGTGTCATGATATCGCCTTCATAAATGGGAAAATATTTACATCTTTCTAAAAGATTCAACAATTTGTTAGTTCCCCCAGAAGTCGGTGCAAGTATTGTTACATTGAAATACTTATACTCGCAACTACCAGAATATTTTTTTGTGCTCTCAATCAAGTGTTGTTCAAAATATTCTCATACTCCCGATGCTTCATGATGCCCAGCTAAACCAGATTAATTGTATCTTTGTTTTTTTATTAATATTATCAGGGTTGGTTTTGGTACTTACTCCAGCACTTTCATTCATTGTTGACATCTAATCAAATTCAGTAAAGAGATGATACCTATATTGAGCAAAAAAAATCCAATTCAGCAGTAGAAGTCTCACCCCAAAAAATTTCCAGTTGAGCAGTAGAAAAATATAGTTACTTAACGAAAAAAAAAACAGATCCATAAAAAATAAGTTAAATACCGGTTCATATTGAACAATAGTAAAAATATATAGAGCATGCATTTAAATAACATAAAAACATACAAACATAACATAACAGTTCAGAACATAAAAACGTATAAACAAATAGCAATTTAGACCATAATAAATGTAAAAACAACATGCATTTTATATTGCAAACAGTATGAAAAAACATAAAATGGTGTTGTACAAATAGCATGCATTTTATATAGCAGAATACAAATGGTGTTATACAAAATGCAAAAACGTATAAAAAACTTCAAACCATAAAAAACGTATAAAAAACTTCAAATCTATTTTATATAAAAATTCCAATTTATTTTATATACATTAAACATATAAAAAAATCATTTTTCTTCTGAAACTATATATGTTTTTGCTTAAAACTTTAGATCCGTGTTCATATTTGCATAGAATTTCAGACCCATGTTCGTTTTTTCATCAAACTTCAGATCCATGTTCATTTTTGAATAAACCTTCAGCGCGATGTTAGTTTTTTCATTTTGTTGTTGAAATTGTTTTTTTCTATTATCATATATATTTCATACATACCAGTCACTAAAGGGGAGGAACGTGCAGAATGAAATGAGGAACCAAGAGGGAGAGATTCTTTTGTTTTAGTTTAGGTGAGAAGCCCTAAAATCTAAGGGTTGTTATAAGAGTTGTGTATTAATCTAATGGCTCTTAGTTGAGGTGTGAAAGTAAAAAACGGTATATATATTTTTAAAGGGCTAATTTTTGGCAAATAAATAAAAAATTATAATCAGGAAAATAATAGGAAAATATTTCAAAAATTCGGATCGGATATAATTTCAAAATTTTGGATTGACAAAAATAAAAAATTTAAATTTTGAAAAAAAATCGATTTTAAAATTGGAAATCGAAAAACAAAAATACTTTCCAAAATCATAAAAAAAAATTAGAACGGAATTTGGAAAAATCAAAAATTCAAAAGAAAAACACTGCCCTAGTTCACTCAAATAACAACCACTCAAGGAAGAGGTGAACACGACCACAACAACTAATCAAATAAATATATGCATTAATATTCATTCGCATAATATCAATAAGTCCAAGTTAAGTTCATTTTAATTAAATTAATCCTAAAATTTCCATATATCCACCAAATGTACAAGCCCTCCCACCAATTTCTATTCACCCAAACAACAACCATTTAAGGAAGGGGTGAACATGACCACAACAGTTAACCAAACATATATATGCATTAATGTCCATCCAAAAAATATCAACAAGTAAAATTTAAGTTCACTTTAATAAAATTAATCCTAAAATTACTATATATCCAACAAATGTGCAAGCCCTTTCATCAATTTGTGTTCACCCAAAAAATAATTACTTAAGGAAGGGTGAACAAGATCACAATAGTTAATCAAACATATATGTGTATTAATATTCATTCCCATAATATCGAAAAGTAAAATTTAAGTTCATTTTTAGTAAATTAGTCATAAAATTACTATGTGTCTAACAAATGTGCAAGCCCTTTCATCAATTTGTGTTTGCCCAAATAACAACACTTAAGGAAGGGGTGAACACAATAAGAACAGTTAACCAAACATATATATGCATTAATATTTACCCGCACAATATCAAAAGGTTTAATTTAAGTTCATTTTAATTAGATTGGTCCTAAAATTATTTTGTGTCCACAAAGTATCAACAAGTCGAATTTAAGTTTATTTTAATTTAATTAATCCTAGAATTACTATGCGTTCACCAAACATGCGAGCCCTTCCATGAATTTGCACTTATCCAAACAAAAAACACGCAAGGAAGGGGTCAACACGACAAAAACATGTTAATCAAGAAGTTATAAGTACAAATACAACTATGTTACATAAAACAAAAGATAAGTAAAATAAGCTAAATGAAAAAAGCACTTAGAATAAGTTGAGATTCAATAATTGTTCTCCAATTGGATGTGCATATGGAATGAGAAGAAAACATGTCACCATATTATTTAATCTAAAACATTAGCAAATTACTTTATTCTTAACATGTAATTTATATATATCATGTTACTCAAAACTTTCACTCAGGTAGAAAGTGTGTATATATATATATTCAATTGTATAAAAGTAGAATTATATATATATATATATATATATATATAACGGAATCAACTTTATAATTTCACTATTCTAATGCGTATGTACCCAATTAATCTAACATTATACCCAATTTCGTAATTATACAAAATTTTAATTTTAATTTCATGTTTATAAATAACATTGCACCAAGTTTCTGATTTATACCCAATTTTAATTTCTTATTTATACAACAAAATGGGTCCAGTTTTGAATTTATACTCAATTTACATAAACAGTAAATTAATCTAACACACACACATACACACACGTATGTATATATATATATATACACAAAGAGAGAAACACACGCAAAAATACACAAATAAACCCTATGGTTGGAATATATCACACACCAAAACTAATCTAACATAAACACACACACACACACACACACACACACACACACACACACACACACACACACATATATATATATATATATATATATATATATATTACAAATACAAATACACAAAACACACACACGCACACACGTATATGTATATATATAGTAACATACACACTAACTCATATAAATACACACACTAACAAGCATATATATACAAAATGAGAGAGAGAGAGAGAGAGGTGGATGAGTGACGAAGAGAGGAAAAGAATCGTCGATGTAGAGAGAAAGAGAGTGACCAGAGATAAATCGAGTGAGATAGATAGATTAGTAATGAAATAAAATTCTAAAAAACGTTTTTTATACCCAATACATGGTCACGATTCCAGGGTCCTAATGAATGATCACGGCTAGAAATTATGACCCCTATGTCAGCCTCACCCGATTATGAACCCAAATCGTGACCATTGGGCTGACAAATCTAAATTAAATGATAGTCACTATTATTGTACCGAAAATATATCCAAAGGGAGGCTGAATTGGTTATACGTGATTAATGGAAATTTTAGAAAATTACTTAAATTTGAGTAAAAATTAATTGTAATATGTCAAATCAATTTATAAGTACACAATTAATAAAATAATTATGTGTACTTAAGATAGAGAGAATAATTAGACTTTGCAAACTGGGTTTTTAACAGCCTATGCCTACGTCCATGCTTGAGATGGTGCTTGAGAAGTTCACTATCTTCAATTCACTTATGGCGTAACCAAAACCTCATAAGGAACTTTCCCTTCCAAACTGTAACAAATAAGAAGCTAAAATCATCCTTGCTCAAGCAGCACCCACATAATAGTCCCAAGTCATTAAATTTCTTGACTATCCGTAACAATGCCATTACCGTTCGAGAAGATGCAATGAAGTTAACCTTGCACCATAATAATAATTATAACAAAAATTAAAGAAAAGTTACTTTACTAATTTAATGGAGTAATAAGACTACCTTCTCTCTAAAAAAACAAGTAAATAAGTATTCCAAATATAAAACCCAAATAGGTATTGGGTTCAAGTTTTAGCACAAGTAGGTATTGTAAATGTAACTTAGATTAAGAGGGATTGGAAATGGGAATTTTAGGTTTAAGTGGGTTTTCTTACATCTTTGGATTACTAGAGTTTTAGGTTTTAAAACTCTCAAGTGGTATCTCTCTCAATAATGGGATGACACAAGGTAGTAGTATAATGGATCTTTTCTTAACAGGTTAAGTTGTAAGCTTTTGTTTTATGAAATAAAAGAGGGAGGTACGTATTTATAATGATGGGATGAGGTATGAGGCAACCAAAAATAGGTAGAGAGGTTGGAAAAAAAAATTAGGAATGATTAGGGTTTTGGATAGGAATGTTGGAGGATTTTACTAACGTTAAAGCATGAAATGCTGGAGATTTTAGTCGACTAAAACTCCTTTAACCTCATGTTTTTTTTAGTTGATAAACTACTTCCTAGGACATTTAGTTGACTAAACCTCATGTTTAATCGACTAAAACTCTTGAGTTTTAGTCAAAACGTTGTTTGGATTGGGTTTAAGCTTTGGGTAAGGTTTATGGTGTCTACGGTAGGTTTAAGTGAGTCTGATTTGAGCTTATACATGATAAAATAAGTTATTTAACTTTTGTACAATGGTTCCTAAAGTACAAAAAAGTAAAGTAATGGTTTCTAGAGCTTTTGAGCATTTTGTTGACTTGCTTGAAAATTTAATTAAGGGCTTGTATGGCTTACTTATTGTAGTGCTTGCATGAGTAGGATCATAATAGGATATGTTGGAAGTAGGATCTTTTAACGAGTTGATGTTTGAACATTTCATGGGGCATTCAATGGTTTTCATGCAATCTTTAAGTCCATCTTGTGATCTTCATTGTTTTTTGTTATGTTCTTCACTATCTTTGGTTGAGGGATTCATTGTCTTGCATGGGATGAATTGCATGAATTCTTGGATGAAGAGTTCCTAGTAACATATATCATAATATATTGAGAGCTTATTTTAATCTCAAGTACATTAGAGAGAAAATACTGAAGTTATGATCTTATATTAATCGTGTTGTCATCAAACAAAATTCATTTGGATTAAAATATATTTTGGTTTCACAGTCTTACGCTTTTTGATGATGATAATATAATTGACATAGTTTGAGAAAATGTTATGAAGTCTCCCCCTTTTTATGAAACTTTGATGTTTGTAAAAATTTTGTTTTGAAAATTACTTTTCTCAGCTTTAATTTTGCAACTTTTCTTACATATTTTACATTTTTCTGCCTCTTTGTCATTATCAAAAAGGGCGAGGGTCTATTTTAAAAAGTGTATTTTTGTTGTATGCACCGTGTAAGAGATTTGGATCCATATTTCTTGTCTTAGGTGCATGAACGGGTTTGCTCATGTAAAATCATGGGTGAAAACAATGTCAAATATTTAGCAAATAGTTCCTTAATTAATTTTTATGTACTTTAGATTCGATGGGTATAGTGTGGTGAATTTTAAAGTGTTGATAATATTCATGAAAGTAAAAAAGGGAAATATTACATATTATAGATAGAAAAACAGATTACAAGAGGAGTTATTAATCAAATAATTTCTAAGGATAAAACGGATAGTTAGGATAGTCAGGAAAATGTGATGAGGTAGGAAAAGTGAGTCCTTTTCCATCGATGGGGTGAAAACCTCCTGATGGACCAGATTCATTCGTATTGTCGAAGGGGTTTTGTGGTGGTATGAACTTCTCCATATTGATATCGAATTCCCCATTATTATGAAGCAGTTGGTCATAAGGGTTTGGGGATTGAATGGGGTATTAGTTCATTAAAGAATGACATTGGTTAGAATTTTTGTTCCAAAGATTGTATTGGAGGTTTACGTGGGTTGAAATTATATGGACAAATTTTCAATTCAGCCAATTTGTTTATAATTGGCTTAATTTTGGACAAAACATTCCAGTAGTAGGTTAGGCATTGTATTGTCAATCTCGTAAGATTGTGACATATTTGATGAAGATGTAGTAACCAAGCTTCAAAGATGGATACGCATCTTGTCATGTTTTGTTCCACGTTTGTCTTCTTGTTTCTGAGGATCTCGCAGGTAAAGATGTATTAAATAATGATCATTGGAAATTTATTTTTGGGTGCTTGTTATTGAAAATAATCATTTGGTACTAGTTTGAAATGTTTTTTGAGAATAATATTATTTTGAATTCGTTGGAACGAAGTTAGACTTTGTTTGAACAAAATGAAGATTTTATTTGAATGAGTTTAAGTTCTCATTGGAACGAATTGAGTTATTTGTTATAACGAATATCTAACGAACTTCAAATGTACACACTCTATTTAATAATAAGGTACATGCTGGAAGCTAGTGAAAACATCGTTATAAGGAATATGCCTGTTCGTTTGAACGAGACTAGTTTTCATTTGAACGAGACTAGTTTTCGTTTTAACGAGACTAGTTTTCGTTTGAACGAAATAAGCATTTCGTTCAAACGAACCATAGGATTTAGTTCGAACGCATCGCTTTAAAATTTATGTTTTACTATTCATAGGCGTGCTGGACTCGGATTTTACAAGAAATTTTGGCAAAAAATGTTTTCCTATATGTTTACTAAACTTCCAAAACCTTGTTTTTCCCAAATCATTTAAAGATCCAAGTTCCACTTTTCTAACGCTTTAAGATCTTCGTTTTTTGAAATGAATGTTTATTTCTCTCATAATCTCGATAGAGAAAAGGTTTTGTATGGTGGACTTCGTACTTGGCTTGTTGTATTGAGGTGAAAAAGCGGTGATTCCATGTTTCAATTTCGTAGACGGTTATTAAGCCTCATTGGTGGATATCGAGGTGCGTGTGGATTCGAGTGTTGTGGAATCTTTCATGGGTGGACTCTTAATTTGTACTTTGTAGGAGAGGTTGAAGATAAAAGAGCGTCAAAGCTTGTGAGGGAGACGAGTCATTGAGTAAATCAACTGTGTAGTCTTTATAAAACCTTATCATACTAAACTTTTTGGTTGGACTATTTGAGTTTTTATTGTTATGGGTTTTTCTTGTACATCAGCGTGTTGTGTGATTGTTTTAATTATTTTATCTTCTTATCACCTATATGCATGTTCTAGGTAAAGAAGATAAAATTTGGTGAATCGATTTTTTCACAACAACTCGATTTAAATTGGTGCACAAGTTTTATTGGGTTTAATTTGTTTAAAGTTTTATTCTTCAAATTTGAAAAATAAAAAAATAGACTTTTGGTTGCTCGAACCATCCCTGCCGAGGCGATCGAACGTTTTCAAATTAGTTTCAGAGTAGGTTACACTAAATTATTGTGTGATCCTTATTTTGAGTGCGAATTTACTTAACATATCAATTTTTTTAAATTGGTATTATGGCTAGAACACTAAGTTATCGGCTAGATCCTTGTTTTGTACTATTTAGGGTGGTCTGTTGTCTCTCTTTCTTTCATCTATATCTAATTATTTTCTCTCTCAATGAGTCATCAATGTGATAAGTTGTTCGATGCATTTAGCGATGATGGTGACTTCGATATTCGAGATAATTATAATAAGCTTCATAACCATGCTGAAACATTAGCTCTTCTGAATTTAAAGTTTTCAAAAAAAATTAAATTTCTTGTAAAAAGAGAATTTGTATTTTAATTTTTTTGTAAAATGTTCAAATTCAAAGCGATATCTTTCGTGAGAAGCACCTCGACATGAACCGTGATTTTAAAACTATAATTTCTAGGGTTAATGAACATGCTATTAAGGTTAATGTTAAATTGATTCATGATTTGAAGGCACGTGAGAAGACTCTTAGGTATTAGTCTGATTGCCTTAAGGGGGAGCGAGACAACCTTCTAGGAATTGTTGAAAATTTTATGAAGGAGTCCCTAATATCTAAAGTGTCTAATTTAATTCTTGTGTCTAGGATTTTGAGGTTAAAATATGATTTGAGAGATTCAAGTACTGCAGGTAGTTACTGGCTTTGATAATTCAATTGTTTCGCTACTAAATCCAAGACCAATGTTTATTTTTGAATGTCAACCACATCCCAGGACATTAGAAAAGGTTAACCCAAAGGTCCTATTCCTCATAATGTCTACAAGTGCACGTATTACGGTAGAAAATGTCACATTAAACATTTTTCTATGATCTTAGAAAAGACACTAGGAAGTCTAAGTTTAGTGTCCACATGATTTTCAAAACCCAAGGCGTGAAGTATTCATCCATTTTGGTGGCGATAAATGTTAGATTGATTAATACTCTCATGCTTGAAAATGACTCATCACATGCTATATCATGTGGGTGGTTGCCTGCATGTTTGTATACACTAGCTTTTGTACTTCATGATATATTTGTTTTCTAGTTGTATGTTGTTCGAGTCTTTTGTATTTTGATTTTTCAGTTATTGGGTCTTATTGAAAAATACAAAAGATTTTGTTTGCGTTTTGAGTTATTTTTCTTAAATTAGTCTTTTTTTGAAAATTTTTAAAGAACTTAAAAAGATTTTTATTTTGTATAGTTTAGTTTCACACATTTTGTGTGGCATATTGGTGTATTTGAATGCACTTCATTATATGTTTTCATGTGACTAGGATATTTGGTTATGATGTGGATAGTTAGATTGTTCTTAATCATACTTGTATGGAGTTGTTCGACTTCAATTTTCTTTATGGATTCATCTTTGCATATGACTCCACACACATGCATGAGCTCTTTTGAATTTTAACTTCACATGTTATATTTGAGATATGTGAGATATTCTCCCATCAATCTTGTCATCTATATTTTTTACGACTATAGGGGAATTGAGCATGTAAGAACTATTTCCCATGAGATTCTTTGAACTGTATTAAAAATTGGAGGGTTCACAGTAAAGGGCTACGAAAGGAGCGCATCTCATTTGCGAGAAAGACACAGTTGGCAAGAGCTTAATTTAAATATTAGAGTTAATAAAAATAAAAAAAATTCGAAGGCTAACAAGTTAGTTAGTTTACTTGATTTTCAAAAATGATATCTTTAAAATAATTGAGTGAAAAGAAAATATGATTTATTATCAATCTTTTGAGAGTGTTATAGTTGAAGATCAATGATTTTTCACAATGAATCCTAGTTATAGTTATCATGCCATAATGCTATTGGTTTATAGTATCCTCAATATTATAGGATTGTTTGCATTGTGCTTGTTTGTTCATAGAGTTCACATTATCTTGTCACTTGATGGTAAAGCTTAGTTTGACATAGTTTTGATCTTAAATAGAACTCCTTGGACTTTTTTGAGTGATTGGGTTATAACTAATTTGTATCTAGTTCACATTTATTCATTCCATCCCACATGTTTAGACACATATATACTATATAGTGTGTAAATCTTATGTATTTTGTGTCGAGTTTTATGATTATTTATACCTACATATATGTGCCTATGTTTCATTGATATATTTTCCTTATTTATATATATGGTATCATTTGTGTTTTGAGTCTTTGCATTTTCATTTAATGCATGTTTTCCATATGCGTTATCTTTTATTCAAATTGGTATGCCATACGATCGTATTAGTATCTATTATTGATTGTTTGAATTAAATACTCATGCTTTCTTATGTATTCAATTTGGTATCCTATTTGATTCAATATTGATATTTTTTAATTATTGTTTGGATTATTTGTGTTTGTGTTGCCATGTTGTATTTTTTTTGAACTTCACATTGTTGCAAGATATTATTACTTCTTCCTCAAATTCTCTTGATACTATATGTTCACACGTTTAAAGGAAATTTGTTTTATGGAAGAGAAATATTTTATTCTTTATTACTTTTTCCATTATTATATCAAAAGGGAAAGAAATGGTATCTTCCCTTTCATGATTAGGATATCTTTATCCTAAGGGGACACGTCTTATTTAGGTTGGTATTGTTAGACTTGCATTTGAAGGTATATTTAAGTGAGATGGTTTACAACATGCGAAAAAGTTTTTCAAGCGAGCAAAGATACTCAATATATGTGTCTGTCAAGCATCTGTACTTTATCCTTTTGGGGTTAGAGGATGAGTCTTTTAGAGAGCTTAACGGTCCATAGGTGTTTTTATTTTACTTTGATCCCAAAATAGCCAAAGGGGGAGATTTGTAAGGATAAATTTTCAATTGAGTCAATTTGTTTATAATTGGCTTAATTCCAGACAAAACATATGACTAATAGGTTATTCCTTGATCTCATAAGCCTATGACATGTTTGATGAAAACATAACGAGAAAGATTTAAAGGTCTATATGCATCGTCTCGTTTTTTTTGTCACATTTGTCTTCACACTTTGGGTGCTTTCTTCTGAGTATTATTTTTTAGAATATCCTAAATTTCACTAACCTCGTTGCAATGGACTACTTTTCCTACAACAACATTCTCTATATAAGAGTGTAATACTATCATCATTTAATTATTTAATTCATATATCTTTTTGATACTTAATATGTCTAAAATGGGTGATCTATTATCATCAATTATTTTCTAAGAAAAGTAATCCAAAGATTGATTAATATACATGGTTATAGTTTTCCAAAATTTAAAATATTCTCCTAAAAACATGGGAATGTCATTTATTTTAAAAAATATTTGGGATATCTTGCCATTTTAAATTTTAATATTAATACTCAAAATATACTTTTCAAAATAATTATTTATGAGCTAGGCTCTGATACTAATTATTGGCCTGTAAATATACCCAAGGGGGGTGAATTGGGTGTATGGAATTAATGGAAATTTTAGAAATATTCTTAACCTTGAGTAGAAATTAATTGTAATATGTAAAATTAATGGAGAAGTAAATAATTAATCAATAATAAATATGTGCAACGAAGATAGAGAGAATAATAAAACTTTGCAAACCAGGATTGGGCCTTTGCCTACGTTCACGCCTTCCTATGATATTTGGTATTCCTTTGATGCCAATGACCGTTTGTCCGCCTATTCGGATGCTGATTTGGCCGGCAATGTTGATGGTTGTTGGAGAACTTTGGGTGGGTGTTTTTACTTTGGGAGTTATCTTGTCTCTTGAATGAGAAAGAAGAAAAACTCCATTTCTTTATCCACAATGGAGGCCTAGTATATAGTCACCGGGAGTTGTTGCACATAACTTTTATGGATGAAACAAATATTGGAATATTATTGGATTTCCCAAGGCACAATGACTATTTCATGTGATAATACAAGTGCAATTCATATATCCCCTAATATGATCCAACATTCCTACACGAAGCACATTAAGATACGTGAGCATTTCATCCGTGATCTTATAGAGGAGAAGGGCGTGTCCTTGAGCTTTGTGATCACCGAACACTATATAGTTGATATTTTCACAAAACCTTTAGACGCACTTAAATTCGAGAATCTTAGAAAGTCTTTGGGCATTTGTTTCGTTAATTGAGTTTGGGTACTTTATCTAATGTAGGGTGATTAACATGTTCATAACTTTTATCCCTATTGATATATTGTATTTAGATTGTATATCTATGTTTATATATGCTTTTAGTTATGAACAATTGTGAAAAAAGCAAAAAGATTTTGGGTTTTTAAGAATACGTTTGAAAATTTTGAAAAAAGTTTTTTTTGATAAAGTTTTATAAAAAGACAAAAAGAGTTTTGTATTTTTGTTTTTAACTATATAGGAATGTGCATTTAAGATGTTCGAATCACCCCTACATTCAACCCATTCATGTGACTTTTCCAAGGTGTTTTGAGACATGGATTCGTTTCTTTAGTGTGCTTAATAACGTGTGATTAGCATTTCGTTGTCCTTTAATGATTAATTTCTTCATGCTAGTCTCTTTATTACCTTTATTTCGCACGTTCATGACATTTTTAACATTATACTTCCTTATCATGTATCAAATACATTATTATCATATCAAAATTGTTTAATAACGAACCAAATGTACTAGAAATAAGTTGTGCTTTTAAGAACCATTAACTCTATTTCGTTTTCCAAAAAAATTGTTCAGCAATTTAGACCATTTAATGGTCGTAAATGCATAAGAACCATTGAACGGTCGAAATTGCATATTTATACCATTTTTTACAAATCACCTAATCTCAACGGTATTTTTATTGAGTTTTTTGATTAAAAAATTGGAGATGATCTTCTCACCGTGGAGATCATATCCATGAAGTTTCATTAAAACATTAATTTTTTTTACTATTTTAAAAATGGTATGTATCGGGGTCTTCACCGTAAGGAGTCGTTACATGAGGGGGCCTCTCTCTCTATATATATAAAGAAAGAGAGAGAGAGAGAGAGACTCACCTACATCAGACTCTATACATTACACCTAATTTTAGGCTTTAAGATTTTTTTTTCAATTTTTTTATTTTTCTCTTGAAATTAACATTCCAACCAACCCATATTAAAACAAATTAGGTCAAAATATAATTTTTTAGCTATTTTTAAAAAATTCACAAAATTTTGTTGGCAAAGACCCTTATATATAAGGTATATTTAGCAGTTTTTTTTATTGATTTTTTAAAAATAGCTACAAAATGTATTTTGACCTAATTTTTTGAACATGGGTTCATTGAAATGTTTATTTCAAGAGAAAAAATAAAAAAATTGAAAAAAAAAGTTTTTTAGGGCCTAAAACTTGGTGTGACGTATGGGTGATGTATAGAGTGTGATCGAGGTGAGCCTTCTCCTATATATATATGTAGGCTCTCATACATACCAAGTTTACATATTTGTTGGTGCAAACATATTTTAATAAAATATTAGAAAAAATTGAGTTGATATTTTTATGTGATATTTAAACATTTTCAAGGTACCCATATAAAAACAATCAGCTCAAAATAATATTTTTTGCTATTTTTAAAAAATCGGTCAAACTTTCATAGCTTTTAAAATGCTTCAAAAGCTGTAAAAGTGTATCTGATTTTTTAAAAATAGCAAAAAAAGTTATTTCGACCCGATTTTTTTACTTGGGTCAATTGAAATGTTTAAATACCATATAAAAAAATTCAACTCAATAATAATTTTTGTTTTCTATTATAAAAAATTAGTCTGTAAACTTATTATGTATGAGAGCCTAAGTCTCTCTATATATACGGATGGTCTCAGGTACGGACTCCTTATTGCACATAATCTAGTACATACCATTTCTTTAAAATAGTAAAAAACAATGAATTTTTTTGTGAAACTTCATTGATATGATCTCCACGGTGATAAGGTCATCTCCAATTCTTTTCATAAAAAAATTCAACAAAAAACCCATTGAGATGAGGTGATGTGTAAAAAAAATGGTATATATATGCATTTTTTACCGTTGAAATTTTGAGTCTGTGCCAGCAACTTGATTAATTGATTTTTTTTATGAAACTTCATGAATATTACTATGACACACGCCTATTTTAACGAAGGGTGACCGGTCCATCATTAAAACAAACAGTGTGAAGAGTATGCACGTGTGTTCAAAATAAGAAATAATATAATTAAACACAGTTTAACCCAATTAAAACCTAACCATGCAACTAGGTGTGATTGAATAAGATGTAGAACATGCTAGTATGATCAAAAACACACAATTGAGGAAAAATCCCCCAAAGGGGCAAAACCATTTATTTCACTATAATTTTGTAAGGTAGGATTTACACGAATTACAATGAAATACAAGAGTGACACAGAATTACCCTCAGGCGTCAGATCTGTAGTCAGCGGCTGGAAGTTTCCCTTTCCAGGAGGGCAGCAATGAAGAAGAAGGACGGTCTTCTCCACAAGGACATGAACAACAAAAGAGTTTGTGTTCTAGGGTTTCAAAATGATTCACAAATGATTTGGAAATTTGTGTGAATCAAAACATGAGTTTGGTAATTCACAAAAATGAAGACTTTGAGTTTAGGAACTCTGAAAATCGTGTGTAGAAGTCTTTTTAAACCAACTCCCCGTAGTGGGTTTATAAAGGAATAACTTGGCCTAAAAAATCTGAACACGATCTGTTCAACTTTATCCCAGGCGGACCGGTCTGCCTCGGATGCGGACCGGTCTGGGGGGTCGGACCGGTTTGTTTTCTCAAAGCCCCTATTCAGTTCGTTACCAGTCCAGGGCCTACTGGATCTTCAGCAAGAGGATCGGTCTGGTAGAGGGGCGGATCGGTTCTTTTAATTTGGGCGGACCGATCCGGTCTGTCAGAAAAATAATTCCTTTCTTCTTTTGAAATTCGGATCCGTTGATGACGATACGGTCTTGATTTTCTTCAACGGTGTAACGGCTTATGACATACAAATTGATAATGGACAAAAATGTCCTTATAAATATCCCCCTATGTCTATGCCGGAACATACATAAAACAAACATCCGAATTATCAAATTACAAAGTGCTTATATAAATCTACACTTCCATGAACCCAAAACTGGAACGATACAAATGAATAAGACTTCATCGTTTGCTCTTCGAATCTTCAGGAATCTTAATGCTTTTTTCATCAGGGTGTGCAATTCAGATATCATCAATGAAGTATCTACACACATGAGAAAAAGCAAAATACCAAGTGACGTATCGAGTTTGAAAAGAGATAAACATAGATTTTAAATGATGAAAGCATACTTTATCGAATCTCAAAAACTCAAAACTCCCCCAAAATATGATAATTCATTCTCCCCCTTTTTATGATGTCCCCAAATAGGCAAATTAGAAGAATAAATCAAACAAGCAAAGCCGGGGTATCACAAGGAATAAACAACTAAATTTGAATTTTTAAAAAATTTTCAAACAAACAAGAACACACCATGGATGAACACAAAACAACCAAGTCGATGA
This sequence comes from Sambucus nigra, assembly GCA_949130495.1. Classification (NCBI taxonomy): domain Eukaryota; kingdom Viridiplantae; phylum Streptophyta; class Magnoliopsida; order Dipsacales; family Adoxaceae; genus Sambucus; species Sambucus nigra. Next base: position 343,136,055 of record OX422211.1, read on the forward strand.
TAGCGTAAATGAATGGGTGTGATCAAATTCGATAGGAAAATCAATGCATACAATCATGACAAATGTGCACGATGAATATCGGATACTCCTAACAAATGAACTCAAATGCTTCCTTTGGTGTAAGTAAAAATGGAACGAGACATTGACTTAAACAAATCAACAATTCAAAGGTCAAAGTGATTTCCACACCAACAACGTCCAAAACGAATTTCATGCTTTTTTAGGACTTTCAAGGAAGTGCAAACCCATTTAAACATTCTCCAACCAAACTCCCTCAGATTTATATTTTTAATAGAGGCAATCTAAATTCTTAAACTTTGGAGAATTGATGGTGAAACCTATTGGCCCATAATTGGCATGAATTGCTTTTTATTGCCTTTACAATTTTTTCGAGGCTCTTTTAACCTCTTTGGACCTCGGATAATAAAATTCCTCCATTTTTAGATCCTGTTTAACGGTGGCTTTTGCGCAAAGGATAAATAATTACCTTTCGTATCTCCTCCCCGTTCTCAATAAAACACACAATCTCACCAAAACGGTTTTACATGCATTCCAATCTTGTCAAGTTTTATTGCATATTGGACGTTGTATAGACATAATTGAGATGATAACACTCAAGCCAATATGTGATAGACAAGTACAATAATCAAGTATAGCCGTGCATGTGTGCAATAAAGGATATAGGAGTCAAACATGTAGGAAAATATCACTAATTACATCTCAAAGACTCCAAATAATGTAAAGCACATGGATGAAATGATGTAGCATCTCAAATCTCTATCAAACAGTCACATGGATAAATGGAATGAATTTTGTGACTTGGCTATCTTAAATGATCATCCATAAAAGGTGCAAAAGAAGAAAAATCTTTTTGGATTTTTCAAAAAATTTATCAAAATAAAATCTTTTTTAGCTTTTCTAAAATTTTTCTAAAAAAGAATTGTAAAAAGAAAAAAGAAAACAAACTAATGATAAAATCTAGCAATAGGAATCAGATGATATGATAATGACAATGCATCCTATGCTAGACATGGACCAACCCGTCAGTAAACTGTGCAAATCCCCAAAGACTTCCTAAGACTCTCAAATCTAAGGGCATCTAAAGGTTTCATGAAGATATCTGCTAACTGACGGTCGGTAAGAACGAAACTCAGGGATACGACCTTCTCCTCAACTAACTGACGTATGAAGTTCTCGTGTAACCTGATGTGCTTTGTGCGTGAATGTTGGACGGGATTGTGGGATATGTGTATCGCGCTTGTGTTATCACAGGAAATGATCATGGTGTCCTATGAAATCCCATAATCCTCGAACATTTGCTTCATCCACAAGAGTTACGTGTAACAACTCCCGGCGGCGATGTACTCAGCCTCCGTAGTGGATAAAGAGATGGAGTTTTGCTTCTTGCCCAGCCAAGAGACAAGAGCAGAACCAAAATAAAAACACCCATCAGATGTGCTCTTACAACCATCTGCATCCCCGGCCCAATCGGCATCTGAAAAGGCGGACAAACGGTCATCGGTATCAAAGGAATACCAAATAACGTATGAGAGAGTCCCACTTATGTATTTGATAATATGTTTTAGAGCGAGTAAGTGTGACTCTTTCGAAGATGCCTGATATCGCTCACAGACTCCAACATTAAAGGCTATATCGGGACGACTAGAAGTCAAGTAGAGAAGACTACCTATCATACTACGATACAAGGTTTGCTCTACGTCCTTGCCTAAAATGTCCTTACTAAGCTTGATAGAAGTACTCATGGGTGTACGTGCATGCTTAGTGGAGTCTAAACCAAATTTCTTCACTAGGCCTCTAGCATACTTGGATTGGGAGATGAACATCCCATCCTCTAGCTGACGGACTTGGAGATCGAGGAAGAAAGTAAGCTCACCTACCATGCTCATCTCAAACTCACTTTTCATCTCTTACTCAAAGTGGTGAGCATGCTGAGAGCATGTGGATCCAAAGAATATGTCGTCCACATAGACCTGGGCAACCAAAATAGAACCGTCATCTCTCCTGACGAACAACGTCATATCCACTCCCCTTCTCTTGAAGCCACGGGCTAAGAGATAGGATGTAAGCCTTTTGTACCAAGCACGGGGTGCTTGATTCAAACCATACAAGGCTTTCCTCAGATAAAAAACTTGCTCAGGGTGCTTAGGGTCTTCAAACTCTTTTGGTTATTCCACAAAAACCTCCTCCTGTAGATTGCCATTCAGAAAGGCACTCTTGACATCCATATGATATAACTTGAAGCGCAAATGACATGCGATGGCAAGTAGTAAGCGGATGGACTCGAGCCTCGCAATAGGAGAAAATGTTTTTCCAAAGTTTACACCCTCAATCTGTGTGTAGCCTTGAGCGACCAACCTAGACTTGTTTCTGATTATGGTACCATTTTCATCCATTTTATTCTTGAATATCCACCGGGTACCAATCACATTAGTCTCACTAGGTCGGGGGACTAGTTCCCAGACATTGTTCTTTTTAAACTGAAGCAACTCATCCTGCATAGCAGATATCCAGTGTTCATCCTTGAGTGCTTCTTTCTGATTCTTGGGCTCGACTTTGGACGTGTAGCAAAAGTGGCAAACGATGTTTTCTAGCTGAGCACGAGTCTTGAACCCTAGAGTGGGATCGCCAACAATGGAAGAAGGATCATGACTCTTGCGAACCCAAGATGGTGTGTCCCCTAATATAGGAGTAGTGTCCACAGAGTGTGGGTGAGGGACAAGTAAGTCACTCTTAGAGAAGTCCTCATCCTCACACTGTAGGTTAGGATCAATAGCGATCGAGGGTTCGTCACCTTGCACGGTGACGTTTATTGATTCCATAACCTTAGAGCTCTTCAGGTTAAAAACCCGGTACGCTCTGCTATTCGATGAATATCCTAGCAATATTCCCTCGTCGCTCCGGGAGTCAAACTTTCCTAAATGATCTATATACCGTAGGATGTAGCATTTAATCCCCAAAACACGGAAATATGCAAGGTTAGGTTTCTTGACAGTCCACAATTCATAAGGCGTCTTAAGTGTGTGTGGACGCAGGTAAACCCTATTCACCGTATGGCATGCAGTAGACACTACCTCTGCCCAAAATCTCCTTGAAACCTTACGACCTAGAAGCATAGACCTAGCCATTTCCTGGATCGTTCTATTCTTTCTCTCAACAATCCCATTTTGCTGAGGAGTTCTCACAGCATAAAACTCATGTTTGATCCCGAGGCTATCACAGTAAAGATGTACCTTTGCTTCTATGAATTCAGTGCCATTGTCACTACGCATCCTGTTAATAGTGACACCGTGTTGGTTTTGCAGGACACAACACTTGATCATTAAAAACTCTATCGCATCGAATTTCTCTCTCAGAAAACCTACGATGGAGTATATGGAGAAATCTTCTACCATCACGAGGATATACCTCTTACCACTCAGTACGAGTAGGACCCATAAGATCCATGTGAATTAGATCAAGAACTCGGGAGGTGGTAATGGAATGCAACTTCCCTTGAGGGCTCCGAATTTGCTTTCCCAACTGACAAGGTCCACAAACCGTGAAAGTTTACTTTCCAAGAGATGGTAAGCCACGTACTAGGTCCTTTTTTACTAAACGAGTCAAATCTCTAACGTTCATGTGACCTAGATGTTGGTGACACAAATCCATAGGAGTGATCGTGTCGCTGTTGCAGATAAGTGAGGATGTGGGATCAGTCCCATAGCAATTATCCTTTGTCCTCACCCCTTGCATTAAAAGTTTACCAGCTTGGTTATATAACTTACAAGCATTCCGATCAAACTTTACGGTAAAGTCAGTGTCGCACAGCTGGATAATGCTGAGAAGGTTTGCTTTCAAACCTTTGACGTACAAAATATTTTCTAGCTTAGGAAATCCAGGTAACTCGACAGTACCACGTCCTATAATCGTAGACTTTCTCCCATCTCCAAAGGTGACTCTGCCATCCTGATAATCCTCAAGAGATGTAAAAAATGAGGCATCATCTGTCATATGTCTGGAGCACCCATTATCAAAATACCACTGTGAGGTATTATGTGCTTTGAGAGCGACATGAACAACAAAGGCCTTTTATCTTTCTTAGGTACCCAAGAAGTGGTGACCTTTTGTTTTCCTTTGTCGTTGTTGGTTTTAGCTGGAATGTGAGAAGCATTCACTGACGGCAAAGACATCCATCGAAATTCCTTCATCAAACACTGAGACGTGGAAGTTAAAAACTCAACACGCTCTCTCAGACTGGCAAAATCATCAGAATGATGTGGTGGAGCAGTAGTACGTCGAGCCCGACCCAAACTATAACAAAACTCCCTGAGGTGGCCTTTTCTTTTGCAATAAGTACAAAAGAACACAGTTAAAGGCGGACCTTGGTTTGCTTTTCTTGATCGAACTCTCCTTCGAGGTTTTTGACGATGGCCATAAGGAGTCGTAGTAAACTCAGGAACTGGTCCGGGTGCAATTTGGGACATGGAGGCACCATCATAACCTATTCCCTGCCTATCACCAAAACCTAAAGCGGGGTCGAGGAACATCTTTTCTATTTTCCCATATATGTCCTCGATTTGTACCTTGACTTCCCGGGCTCTCTCCAGATCATGAGTAAGCTGGGCAACAAGGGCTTCAAGTTTCTTTCGAGTCTCCATGGAGGAATGAAGCTCACTCGTAAGACTAGCCACTTGTTTAGTCAATTCCCCTCTTTCTTTCTCAAAAAAACTTTCTAACATACCACAGGCAGACTCTCTCTCTCTCTCTCTCTCAGTGTGGTGCAGGTGGAGGACACTTTCTCTCTCATCTCTTCTAATTCTTCTTCCAACGTAGTGATCCTAAGAACTAACGCTTTGTTACGCTTTTTAGTTTTAAATGACTCATTATATAATTCGGCGTAGGCGCATTGAAGATTACTCTCGCTCTCACTTGCGTCATCCTCCCCCTCACTTGCATCGCTCTCACTGTCGAGGTGTCCCTATGAAGTAGCATCCTCATCGTCGTGAGGTGCACTAGGAGTACTCACATGACTAGCCATGAATGCGGTGAAGTTACACTCATGCGGTGACTCATCTCCCGAGTCCACCGACTCGACCTCACTGTCGTCACTAATGGTAGCATTAAGGACAACCTTGCCCTTTTCTCTATTCAGACGAGTATCACACTCAAACGCTCTATGTCCCCTACCGTTGCACTCATAGAATCTCTTACTGTCTTTCTTAGGAGCATCTTTATCATTTTTCTTTTCAAATTTATTTTTCTGAAAATTTTTCTTATCTTTAAAATTTCCACTTTTCTTAAATTTGAGAATTTTCTTAAAGTTTTTAGCAAATAGAGCCAAATGATCTAAGTCAAAATCACACTCAGAATCAGAAGTTTCACTCTCTTTCTTTCTAGATGACTCTACTCTCTTTCTTGCCGTCCCCTCACTTTTTCTCTCTTGGGCATTAAGTGCAATTCCCTTATCTTTAGACTTGACAGATTTAGGGAACATATCAATTTCATAAGTTTGCAAGTCTCCTACAAGTTCCTCCAATTTTAGCGTATTTAAATTACCCATAGAATTTAGCACAGTGACTTTAGGGATAAAATACTTAGGCAAAGATCGAAGAATCTTTTTCACAACTCTTGCATTACGAATATGTTCACCAGGATTAAAGCTAGTATTACCAATATCAGATAGCCTACCATAAAAATCATCAAAACATTCAGTTTCAAGCATGGTGATGGTCTCAAATTGAGTTGTTAACTTTTTCAATTTAGATTCTTTCACAGCATTAGTTCCTTCATGGGTAAGTTGTAAAACATCCCATGCCTCTTTTGACGTGGGGCACGTCATGATACGTCAGAACTCATCAGGAGTGATGGATCCGAAAATAGCACTCAAACCCTTTGAATTAAAAGAAGACCATTTAAATTCATCTTCTGTCCATGAAGTGACAAGTTTTAAATTGGTTATGTTTTCAACAGTGACGGAGGGAGGTGTCCAACCTCTTTCAACTAGAATCCAAACACGTTCATCTGTGACCTTTAAAGCAGACCTCATGTGGGCTTTCCAATATGCATAGTTAGTACCGTAAAAAACTGGCATCTTACTATATGATTTCTCCATTGAACACGCACTTTTTCAAAAATCAATTTTTCAGAAAATTGATATCTTAGAAATTTTTTTGCGGAAACTAGGAATACACGATAGATTAGCGTAACCTGCTCTGATACCAATTTGTGAAGAGTATGCGCGTTCGTTCAAAATAAGAAATAATATAATTAAACACGGTTTAACCCAATTAAACCCTAACCATGCAACTAGGTGTGATTGAATAAGATGTAGAACATGCTAGTATGATCAAACACACACAATTGAGGAAAAATCCCCCAAAGGGGCAAAACCATTTATTTCACTATAATTTTGTAAGGTACGATTTACACAGATTACAATGAAATGCAAGAGTGACACAGAATTACCCTCAGGCGTCGGATCTGTAGTCAGCGACTGGAAGTTTCCCTTTCCAGGAGGGCAGCAATGAAGAAGAAGGATGGTCTTCTCCATAAGGATATGAACAGCAAAAGAGTTTGTGTTCTAGGGTTTCAAAATGATTCACAAATGATTTGAAAATTTGTGTGAATCAAAACATGAGTTTGGTAACTAGGAACTCTGAAAATCGTGTGTAGAAGTCTTTTTAAACCAACTCCCGTAGTGGGTTTATAAAGGAATAACTTGGCCTAAAAAATCTGAACATGATCTATTCAACTTTATCCCAGGCGGACTGGTCTGCCTCTAATGCGGACCAGTCTGGGGGGTCGGACCAGTTCGTTTTCTCAAAGACCCCATTCGGTTCGCTACCAGTCTGGGGTCTACTGGATCTTCAGCAAGCGGATCGGTCCGGTAGAGGGGCGAATCGGTCTGTAGGTGGACCGATTCTTTTAATCTGGGCGGACCGGTCCGACCTATCAGAAAAATTATTCCTTTATTCTTTTGAAATTCGGATCCATTGATGACGATACGGTCTTGATGTTCTTCAACGGTGTAACGACTTATGACATACAAATTGATAATGTACAAAAATGTCCTTATAAACAGGAATCTCATCTGGATCATCCTTAACATCATTACAGAAAACATTCTAATTTACTAACCACCTATATTAAATTAAGAGTGTGTTAGATTTTATCTTTTATTAATAACAACATTTGGAAATTGAATACGATAACCAAACCATCCACACTGTAATAAATAAGAATCCATCACTAGATAAATCATAAAATAAATAACACCAAATAAACCATCGGTTCACAATACAAAAACCGAACTATGAGTTCATGAAATAAAACTGAATCTACTAATAAATAGTCTGATACAACTAAGTAAATGAAATAGTCGAAGGGGCGACATGCGCAAATGAAATAATTGAAATTGAATCCTACTTTTATAATGAAGCAACAGAACGTCTAATCGAAATCCTGCAAGCATCCACAAGTGCTGCAGCTATGAATTCCTGGAACATATCATCAAGCTTAACGTCCCTGTGGGTGGACACCTAAAAGGTTTTGAAAATATTTCAGACACGGGTTAGAGCCTAAAACATTTGAAAATATTTAGCAAATATTTATCAGAGTTTAAAATCAGTTATTGATTACACATGTTAGTTCGACGTACACTCCCTTGAATTCCTCACCTCTCAACTAATGTTCACGCCTAATGTATCCTACCTAGCTATGGTACCCAACCCACATAGGTCTCCTCAATAATTATATATCCACTATTAGGTTTGGCTCCCCCACACTTCCCATACAGTACGCTACTTATTAAGTCCTCAGTTAAATATCTTTTTAATGTCTCCCGTACCGCCCATACAGTACGCTATCTTAACACTAACAATTAACATGTCTCGTATGTTATTATTAAATACAATTAACATCTCACTTATATTATCATTAAACCATTTCATTAAGTTGCTATACTTAAATAATCTTTTAGATATATGCTATCTAAGTTTACTACCATCACAAACTAAGTAGATTACCTCATAATTAAATCACTTTTAGATATACACTATTTATCCTTCCTACATTACACATAAGTAGGATACATCACCCAAGTATATATATATGTCTCACACACACACACACACACTATATATATATATATATATATATAGTATCTCCTGGACTGACCACCGCAATGCACACTTACATACTCTGCTATCAAGTCAATGTACCTCTCATATCAAATCAAGGACTAATGGTTTAGCATGTCTCCTCGAACCTAAAATCAATTCAACATATATTGGAGGCGAACATTTGTTTTAAGCCCATGGGTCATATACATACCTAACGTACGCAATTGACCTCCACTACTATCATACACTCCGATAGTCATAGAACTTTGGTTCTATGTTCTGGGGAAAAAATCAAGACCTAACTAGAATCGTCATGGTGGGATCGCCCTCTACGCGGAACCTCTGAGATAGCAGGCAACGTAAGTATGTTCACACACAAGTAAGAACATAATAGGCATACACACAACTTATTCATATGTCGCACATAGGCATAAACACAACCTATAAATATAATCCATATAAGTATACACCCAACCTATAATATAGTCTGTATAGGTATACACACAACCTATACATATAATGTGTACATAATATATCTCTTGAATACTGAACGTACTATCGATATACGATTATAACTCCCTATCGTATTTTCTAGAGTATTAATCTCTACTTGAAGGAATCTAGTTATCCCTTAAGTAATTTCAGTAGTTAATTCACTCATACACTATTGGTCTACATCATAGGTTCACTCATACTCTTCGTGATCCGTTCTCATTCCCTCAAATTCATTAGTTTACAATTCATGTCCAATAGATATTCACTTTAATTCTCTCGTTATGGCTAAGACTAAACCCCACATTAGGCCTACTGTAATTCAATATATCCATGATTAAAGTTTATATATGTCCCAAAAGTTCCCACACTAATTATTCACAAATTCAAGGATTAAACAAGGAAATTTGGGCAATTATGGGTAACTGAATCGACTCGTAAATTTTCTGGCAGACTAAAAACTCTGTAGTAAAATTTCGATCTCTCCCTCTAAAGAAATCCAAATGAACTCTTCAAATCTCATTGGAAATACAAGATATATACCTTTATAGAAATCTATCGCTTGCACTCTAATTCTAAGGACAATTAAAATGACATACGTTTAAAGTAACATAAAAAATTCTAGCATATTACTATATTGACAGATAAGACACCCTATAGTAAACCGTCGATTACAACCTCTATAGAACTCCAAATGACTTGATTAAAAGCTCATTGTAAATCTAAGACATAGAACTTTCCATACATCTATGGATAGAACTCTATCTAATTATAATTAAAATGGCATATGTTTAAAGTCATGTAAAAAAATCTGGGAGATTAATATCTTGTATTCGTCAATTAAACCCTAAGTCATTCAAGATTCATGGTATTAAAACAAGAACCTATAGTGCTTACATATTAATCATCAGATATATTCTAATTTCATTTTATCTTCACATAGGTATTCATTCTACATGTAATCCTACACCGAATCATGAGTTCTATTCTTCTAAATCTCAATTACATAATAAAAATCATGAAATTGAAAACCCTACACTACATGGGTATTATAAATTCTTTAAAAACATGAAAGATAACAATTTCCTTTGATATTTAGGTCTGAATCCGTTGATAGGATGATATAACAGATCATCCATCGCTCGAATTTCAATTCTGTCACGTTCGGGGTGAGAATTGGTGTAGGAAGCCTTGATTTTCTTCTACTCTTCCTCACCTTTGGCCTCTCTTCTATTATTTTTATGTTTACCCTAGAATTTCACTCAAAGGGACGGACATAACGCTTATAATTTTGGACTTCCATCTACCACAAACTCCCGAATGCTCGAAACGCCTTCAAACGATGGCGATTTGGTCTAAAATCACCCCGGGACCTTAACCATACACCCGGGTATACTATTCCGATTATTTTGACCCTTTTAGAATCAACCGTGACTTCTAGATCATCATCCAAATCATCTATAATAATTTCTTATCTTGACCTCATATGGTGTACATGCTCCCCCTGGGTGAGGTCCCATACAGTCCCATCGATATCACTCACTACGACGTTTTATAATTATTGCACAAATTATTCCACCCACAACAAATCCTTATTTCTAAAAAAAATTTAATTGAATTACGGCCTACTCGTAATTTAAAACTAAATTGAACTAATTACCGAATTAATTAATTTCAAATTACTCTGAAATACGAGATGTTACATACTTCCCCCCTTAGAAATGAATTTTGTCCTCGAAATTGGATAAGTCTGGTACTAATAACTTCATATACTCCCTTATACCCTTACTCTTAAGATCACTACATACATTTTTACTTCTCCTGATCGTGGATAATTCAAAAAGGATTCGACTACCCAGGGATCCCATACACCCTATACCCATGAATATTCGCACAAATACTACTCAGCTATACTAGCCTTAAATCATAATATAACTATTAACTCCCAGTTATAACTACATATATGTACAATAACTAAGGTACTAAACCCATGTCCTAATGGACAAATTTCTCCCAACTTCCAACGTTCGCTAAGTTTCATGCATGGGATGTCTCGCAAAGCGAAATCCAAACAAGGACCCCCCCCCAATACACTACTACCTAACATTGCTAATCCTCGAGATCCGTTGGCCCTCAGTCCATAATAGTTACCCCTAATTTTTCATCCCCTGACATAAAATTCTACTCATCCACTCTCATGTCACTAAGACGACCTACAACATAGCGCTCTAACTATCACTAAGTTCTCATCGCTATATAAATAACGAGCTAGATCTCTCCGCTCGAGAATGAATACAAAACACCCTGGAGCACATCAGTAAAAAGTCCCTATGCACCGGGATAAAATATAACAAGATAAAATACTCACCGAAGTCTATGATACAATACAATTTATATATGTAGGCTCGGTCTTCTTTCAGGTGATGCCTCGCAAAACAATATGTCTCACCCTGGAACAACAAGGATGATAGTCTTATCACACAATCTACTACCGCTCAAACCCCTCGATATCCAGTCACTACACGAGATCATAATAAACTCTACTTTCCTAATTCTCTTAAAAGTAAAAATTCATAATATAAAAATCTTCATAGTGACCACACCAGCTCCCCTACTGGTGACACCAAAGAGTTTCGCTACCCAACGGTAAATACATTCATAAAAACCAGGCCAATATCACCAACGCACCCACTAAACCCGACTCACACTCAAATTTTAGTGTTAAAAAACATGCCCACGTCACCCAACTAATATCTTAATTATAAGTATAAAACAAAAATACTACCTCCATTTTCCATCTGCCTCTCCTGATTGTCGGGTCCCTGAACATAACCCTTATGTAGGAACTGACCCATGATCTGTTATAACGGTTCTACATCTACGACTCCATCATGTATTTTTCCCCTGCCTCGCTTTAGGCAATCCTTTCTTTTATGCCATACACATCCATAAGTGAAATCCAACTGTTCTCTTGCATGCTGGCCCTATCTGAAACCCGGACTCTCAGGTTTATAACTTCCTGGATGAAACCTCTTGGCATCATCCTATTATTGGTAATCTCTCCCTCCTGCTCCACCTTCCTAACTAGATTATCCCACTCTCTTACTTACCTTCATGTAAAAGCGTTGATCCTGGCAGTAAAGTAGTGCAACATTGACGACATCAGTATAAGTTTCCAACACTAGGTGTCAATCAAATATTGCCCGATCCTCTAGGATATTCCATCCATAAACTTCATCTTTTTCCTCTCTTCATTGTTTACCTCATTTGGTACAAAGTTAGCCAAACGAATGAACTATTCCTCGTATGCCACCGTCCGATCTCCCTCCACCACATCAATGAACTTCTTCCTCATCTCTGTCTCAACGGATGGCAAAAAATCTTTGTGATCAAATCGCACCCAGAACTCTGAAATAGGCATCGTGTCTCTCTCCTCCATAGTGGTAACTGTCTCCCACCACTATAATGCTTCTCTTACCAGCCTAAACGTGGCCAAAATCTGCTTCTGTACATCGCTACATTCAACCATGCGAAGGTGGCGCTGAATATATTTCTTCCATTGGCACTCCGCAATCACGTATGAGCTACCATGAAACTCGGGTGGATGCCCTTCTGAAAAGTCTCCCTAACTTTTTCCCAAATAGATGGCCTCGGGTGAGTCTGAACTACTGGTGCCACTAGCAGCTATGGATGTGCCTGAGAAAAGTGAACTGCCATGGCAGTTGTAGTTGCATTGGCTGTCTGTGCCATTATCTCGGCCACCTATGTGACCGTCACCATCCCTTGCGATGACTGTGGTTGTTGTACTTGTGGCTCCTACTGAGCCTCCCTCTCTTCACAAGTCATCATCGTTGCTTTAGCTGGTCATTTTCTCTTGGGTGATATCTGAAATTAGATTGCGTTGTATGAGTTCACAGTACATATATCTATAATAGCATAAAGATGTAAATGCACGTACGTAAAAGAATACAACTATCCTATTATAAGGCTCTACATCAAAGAACGCTACGCTAAAATGTAAAAGAGCCACACAGATTCTAAGGATACTAGAACCTGATGCTCTAATACCATTTGTGACACCCCCCCTATTTTAACCATGAGTGATCATTCCTTTATTAAAAAAATAGGAACCTCATCTGGATTATCCTTAGCATCACTATCAAAAACCTTTTAATTTATTACCCACCTATGTTAAATTAAGCGTGTGTCAAATTTTATCTTTCATTAATAACAATATTTGAAAATTCAACATGATAACCAAACCATCCAAAAAGTTATAATAATATGAATCCTCACAAGATAAATAACTTAATAAATAATATTGAATAAACTATCGGTTCACAACACAAAAACCAAATTATAAGTCCACGAAATGAAACTGAATCCACTAATACATAGTCTGATACAATTGAGTAAATGAAATAGTTGAAGGGGTCACATGCCTAAATTAAATAATTGAAATTGAATCCGGCTATAGTAATGAAGCAACGGAAGCATCTAATCCAAATCCTTCAAGCATCCACAAGTGTTGCAGCTACGAATACCTGGAGCCGATCATCAAGCTTGGCATCCCTGTGGGTGGAAACCTAAAAGGTTTTGAAAATATTTTGCTAATGGGATAGAACCTAAAACATTTGAAAATATTTAGCAAGTATTTATCACATTTTGATTTTAGTTATTCATTACACATGTTAGTTCAATGTACACTCCCTTGAGTTCCTCACCTCTCAACTAATGTGCACGCCTAACTTCTCCTACCTAGTTATGTCACCCAGCCCAACTAGGTCTCCTCAATAATTATCTATCCACTAACAGGTTTGGATCCCCCATAAAACCCGTACAGTACGCTACTCATTAAGTCCTTAGTTAAATATCTCTTTAACTTCTTCCTTACCGCCCATACAGTACACTATCATAACAATAATAATTAACATATCTCGTATGTTAATATTAAATATAATTAACATCTCACTTATGTTATCATTAAACCATTTCATTAAGTTTCTCTACATAAATCATCTTTTAAATATACGCTATCTAACTTTACTACCATCACATACTAAGTAGATTACCTCATAATTAAATCACTTCTAGATATACACTATCTATCCTTCCTATATTACACACAAGTAGGATACATTACCCACATATATATATATATATCGAGAGAGAGAGAGAGAGAGAGAGAGAGAGAGAGAGAGAGAGAGAGAGAGAGGAGGCTCCCTCCGGTAAGGACTCCTTATGGTGCAGACCTCGGTACATACTATTTTTTTAAAATAGTAAAAAAATGAATTTTTTGATGAAATTTCATGAAAATGATCTCCATGGTGAGAATATCATCTCCAATTTTTTTAATCAAAAAATTCAATAAAAAAAGGTTGAGAAGAGGTGATATGTAAAAAAAATGGTATAAATATGCATTTTTAACCGTTGAAATTTTGGTGATCATCACACTCACTTTTTGATTGAATTTTTTGATGAAACTTCATGGATATGATCTTGTCAGTGAGAAGATCATACCCATGAAGTTTAAAAAAACAATCAATCAAGTGCTTAGCGCCAACCCAATATTTCAACGGTTGAAAATGAATATTTATTCCATTTTTTTACATATCACCTCATCTCAACAGTTTTTTTATTGAATTTTTTGATGAAAACAATTGGAGAGGATATTCTCACCGTGGAGATCATATCCGTGAAGTTTCATAAAAAAAATAATTTTTTTACTATTTAAAAAAAATGGTATGTATCGGGGTCTGCACCATAAGGAGTCCTTACAGGAGACTTTCTGTATATATATATAACCTCCTGCACAGGCCACCACGATGCACAGTTGCATACTCTGCTATCAAGTCCATGTACCTCTCGTACCAAATCAAGGACTAATGGTTCATCTTGTCTCCTCGAATCCAAAATCAAATCAACATATATTGGAGGCAAACATTGTTCCAAGCCTATAGGTCACATACATACATAACGCACGCAATTGACCATTAATATTGTCGTACGCTCAGATAGTCATCGGACCTAGGTTCTATGTTCTAGGGTACAAATACAGACCTCACTGTAATCTTCAAGGTCAGATCTCCCTCTGCACCGAACCTCCGTGATAGCAGGCAACGTAGGTATGTTCACGCATAATAGGCGTACACACAACCAATCCATATGTCACATACAGGCATACACACAACTTATAAATATAATCCGTATAGGTATAAACTCAATCTATAATATAGTCTTTATAGGTGTAGACACAACCTATAAATATAATCCATACGTAATATATCTCTCGAATACTCAATGTACTATCGATATACTATTATAACTCTCTATCGCATTTTTCCGAGTATTAATATCTACCCGAAGCGACCTAATTACTCCTAAAGTATTTCAGTAGTTAATTCAATCATATACTACTGGTCTATATCATAGGTTCAGTCATACTCTTCTTGATTGTTCTCATTCCCTTAAATTCTTTATTTTACGATTCATGTCCAATAGGTATTCGCCTTAATTCTCTCGATATGGATAAGCCTCAATCCCACATTAGGCCTAATGTAATTAAATATATCCATGATTATAGTTAATATATGTCCCAAAATTTCCCACATTAATTATTCACAAATTCAGGGCTTAAACAAGGAAAATTGGCCATTTATAGGTAACCAAATTGAGTCGTAAATTTTTTGGCAAATTAAACACCCTATAGTAAAATTTCGATTTCTCCCTCTACAGAACTCCAAATGACCTCATTCAAAGATCATTGGAAATATAAGACATAGAAATTTCCATACATCTATGACTCTCTCTAATTCTAATCACAGTAAAAATGGCATACATTTAAAGTAACGTCAAAATTTCTAGTAGATTATTATGCTGACAGAGGAGACACCCTATAGTAAAACGTTGATTACCCCCTCTACAGAACTCTAAATGACCCGATTCGGAGCTCATTGGAAATATAAGACATATAACTTTCCATACATATATGGATATGACTCTAATTCTAAGTACAATTGAAATGGCATATGTTTAAAGTCACGTAAAAAATTCAAGCAGATTGACAACTTATGTTCCTCAATTAAACCCTAAGTCATTCAAGATTCTTGTTCTTCAACCAAGAAGCCCTCAAGATTACATATTAATCATCACATATATTCTAATTTCATTTTAACTTAACATAGGGATTCATTCTACATGCAATACTACATCAAATCATGAGTTCTAATCATCTAAATTGCAAGAACATAATTGAAGTCATAAAATTAAAAACCCTACACTAGAGGGGTATTTTAACTTCTTCAAAAACATGCCAGATAAACACTTGCCTTTGATATGTAGGTATGAATCCATTGATAGGATGATATAATTGATCTCCCCTCACTCCAATTTCGATTCTGTCATGTTAGGGGGTGAGAATTATTGTAGGAAGCCTTGATTTTCTTCTCCTCTTCCTCACCTATGACCTCTCTTCTATTATGTTTGTGTTAACCCAGGATTTCACTCAAAGGGTCAGATATAGCACTTAGAATTTTGGAGTTCCATCTACCACAATCTCCAATTTGCCTGAAACTCCCTTAAATGATGCTAGTTTGGTCTAAAATTGCCCCGGGACCCAAACTATACACCCGAGCATACTATTCTGACTGTTTCGACCCTTTCGGAATCAACTTTGACCTCTAAATCATCATTCGAGTCACTCTACAATAATTTTCGATCTCGACCTCATATGGTGTACATGTGCCCCTAGTTGAGATCCCACACAGTCTCATCGATATCACTCACTTCGACGTATAATAATTATTGCACAAATTATTACACCTATAATAAATCCTTATTTCTAAATATATTTAATTCCATCAAATTATGGCACATGCATAATTCTAATGAAATCGATTAATTAATTTCAAATTAATCAGAAATACAGGGTGTTACTATTATCTTCTCATTGTCGAGATCATATCCATAAAGTTTCATTAAAAAATTCATTCAAAAGTGGGTGAGATGACTGCCAAATTTTTAACAGTCGAAAATACATATTTATACCATTTTTTGCGTATTACATCATCTCAATGTTTTTTTTATTAAATGTTTTGATGAAAAAAAAATGGAGATGATGCTCTCACTGCGGAGATCATATCCCTAAAGTTTCATCAAAAATTCATTTTTTTTACTATTTAAAAAAAATAGTATGTACCAGGATTTGCACCATAAGGAGTCCTATAGGAGGGAGACTCTCTCTCTCTCTCTCTCTCTCTCTCTCTCTCTTTCTCTCTCTCTCTCTCTCGAGAGAGAGAGAAACTACGATGAGATGTTGAATAATTTTATTAAGCTAGGTCTTTATCTACAAATTGAAGAAAAATGAATCTCTTACTTTGAATTTTTTGTTGTAATTATAAAAAATAGTTTTTTTGTCTTTACTTCCATCTCCTAAGATTTTTTAGGCTCCCATCCCATATATTTTTAAAATATTATTAAGTCACATAACCATCCAAAATTACCCATAACTACTCTATAATCGCTCATCTTCCTTTTTGCAGAGAATGACACTTATCATATACTGGTTACAATAGGACCAACAACTAAAAAAATAAAAACATAGGAGCGGATATAGATAAATTTTAAAAAATAGGACAAAACATTTAAGATCCCTATAAATAACACCTAAACATCATTTTAATACGGATTTTAAATATTAATATATTTTGATAACTTAATTAAGGAAATTCTCATAGGGTTGTGTTGAAAACTTTATTTGTGGAATCTCATGCGAATTTAGAGTTTTTAGATGTTTGAAGATTAGATTTTGAGTTAACATTCAACTTGAGTAATTTATTTTTTAAAATATTAGATAGCCTCAGAAAATTAAGATTTTTATTAAGTTGTGTAACACGTAATTTTAGATAACTTGTATGTTTTGAGTTTTTCCATAAACGGTTGTTTAGACTCATGAAAAAATAAAATTCATACGTAATAGATTTATTCAGTTGGTGTTGTAAAACTCTAGTTTTTAGCCTCTAAAAATGCTACTTTTCCACGCTTCACATCAACTACTGTAAAATGACATTCCCGAACTACTCTATGTTTTTGTATTTTTCCAAACATGTCATTTCTAGGATGATTCATGTGTGTTTTTACTACAAATTTCTTTTACTTAGTATAGTGACAATTATAAATTTTACCAGGCATGTGTAAAATAAAAATTATTAATTAGATTTATTTGAAATTGAGTAAGTTTCATATGGATATGATTATGTTACTATTATAATAGTGAGAATGTATATAATGAGTTGTGTAAATTTATATGTTGACATTGATAATGTTGATTTTAAAATTTATGAAAATTGAGTTTTGTTAGGTTGATGAACCTTGCAAGTTGATATTATGGGTTATTGATTTAAGATCCTTGAACCATGAATCTGGTAGGACTTTCATGGGGACTAACATCTTTACATTTTTATTAAAGAAAATATTTTAACTTAATAAATGACAAACTACATTTAAAGTTGATTTAGAAAATAAAAGTATTATTTTATTAGGGTAATTTAATAATATGATTTATTTTTAGAAATTCAATTAGGAGTGTTCACCATATATTTCAATATGGTTTTTGGATCAAAGGGTAATTCCCCGACCAAAATTTAAGGTTCACCCGTGGGTCAACCCGATCCGGTCTGACCGCGTTAGGTATGGAGTGATTTGAAACAACCTAGATAACTTTTCTAATCCATTTGTATTAATTATATTAATCGAGTGAGAATTGAATTTCGTTTGCCAGGTATATAAACATACTAATAACAAGTGGAGAACCCATTAGGCAACGCCTTAGGGTTCATGTAATAAGAGTTACTAGCGTAAATAATATTAATAACTTACTTCCAAAATGCTCGCGAAAGATGAAATGTCGATTAACATACTGTAACCAAAGGAACGGGATGAGCCATTTCCCTATGAGGTTCCTAATAATAATGCAATAGGATAAAAGAATGGCATAAAGGAACGGATCTGAGATCATACATTAACTCGAATATAGATTCAATAACTAAAAAATGCATGCATTCACCATGTTTTATTCAAAATATGACCTTTAACTTGGGTTAGAAGCCATTAACCCTCATACTCGAGTCTTTACAATTTTATTACGATAAAGTTCCTTTAATCCATTAATCTACACGATTAATAAGCGAGGAGTCATATTCTTTTATCCTTCCTTTATGTTACTCTAGTTTCTTCTGAAATTTATCCATTTCAAATTAAATCTCTATGTCCATGGCATTATCTAGAAATAACATTTTAATACACAAACACACATAGTGTTTAAGGCTTATTTAAATGTATATCCTAACTCGAGCTTATGACTTCTATAGGTCATTTAGGAACCAAATTATGGTATTTGTCATTTTATTTACTTTAACTTATTAACACACATTACCGTGTTGACTCACTACATTCTTTAATTAATTATACCATGGGTTTATCAAATCTCAATCGCACAATTGCCCGTAATTTCTTGATATTCCATTTAACCCGGAATATCACGTCTGTACTCAATTATTAAACGTATATCCTTTCGGAATGTACCAATTCCATATTTTTTTTCATTTAACTTCTTTTACATCATGGACTTAACTGTATCCCATTTATGTTTATAAGCTTTTAACGTCTACCAAACATGTCGCAATTGTTGCCTCCCTAGCTAGTGACTTTGGGTCTAAGTTGAAGTCGCATCCTAGGGATCCGAGCCCTTCTTAAATTTTGTGGTACGCCTTTGTGAAAACACTTTCACTTTACATTAAGTCCATTTACTTACTGTCAAACCATTGTTATTATTAAAAACACCCGGTGGGGTACTAACGGCGGGTTACTAATGGCTAATAGAGATTATAACTTCTATAGTTGTTGATGAAAGTTTATTATATTTGTATCACGTCTAGATGTGAGGCACGCACGGTAGGGTACTAACCCTTAACTATGGTCTCATTATAGAGATGAAATTATATGGAGGTCATGTTGGTATGTGAGGAAAAGTAAGTTAGTAACATTTAATCATGGATTCGATAAAGTAATTGGATTATGTGGGACTTCCAGCGACGGAATGTTTCTGGCGAAGACATTCATGTGTACATCGTAATGGTATGTGGAACACCGTGGGGTACTAATCCTTAGGTTTAGATTGGGTGCGGTGAGTGGGTAACATATCATTCATCCTATGTGTGATCATCCACAAAAAAAATAATATGACCACTCACATCATTCACGCATTCATGATTATCATTGGCTATATAAGGAAATTATAACATATGACTATCAAAAATCTCATCGCGTTCATCCTTGTTTAAGAGTAAGGACTCATACAAAGTCATGGCTATATGTTCCTTAGACTGATATTGAGAGTTGGAAGGAGGCTTATTATAAAAATGATTAAATTTATAACATTTATGTCATTTAATATTTTATATATAAAATTTTAGTTTATCATTGCCACGTGGTCTATTATGATTTTTTGTACCTTTTAAAAATTGTACCTTATTTGTAGAAAACTTGTTTTTGAACTTAACAATTTTCTTTAAATGTTTGCTAACTAAGATAGTCCATTTAAACTATTCTCAGTTTACTACACAATATTTCATGTATGAGGATAGGATTAGACATTCCTTTATGAAATAATTTTTGTGATCAACCTTAGGAGGGAAATACCTAATGATTTTCATAACTATGTCTAAATGAACATAATATAATGAGAATGCAGGGGATATATGGATTCACTTGTATCTTAGATCACACACACAAAGATTTACTTTTTATAAAAATTATCTTAATTTAAATTAAACTGAACATGCACATATGATGTGAAGCCAAATTCAAACCAAACGTCCAAGCCAACTAGAAAGAAGAAAAAGTATAGGAGAAATCCCTTTCGAGCAAAAACTTTAATTCAACACTTTTTAAGACTCAACAGAATACAAAAAAATTACATACAACTTGGTTCTCCAATAAGATTAATGATATGATGTCTTCAAATATTTAAGAAAAAATGATTTAGTCAAGCCATTACCTATAGGAAACAATTCTTCCCTCGGTATCTACCGTTTAGCTTTTAGAATATGAAATTATAATCTTCTTCGGATGTAGATCCGCGACTCCAAAAATCAGCAATAGAGAAAAATCTCTACAAGGGTTTGAAACTCACATTCTGTTCTGCTTGATTGAGAAAAGTGATCCTAAAATATCTAAGGGGTTTGGATGAAAAAATTATAGAGTTCAATCACAAAAAACTCTAAAAAGGCTTAGAAATAAATGCATCTCCACATCTCTATTTATAGGTAAATTTGTTACAAGTAGATAGGGATTAGAGATTGCATTTGATCTATTTTTGAAAACAAAAACTCGCATACTCGTTCAAATGAATTTCCACCCCATTTGAATGAAGTACCTATTTTTGTTCGAACCTCTTCCAACGCGACTTCAAATGACATTCCAATGCTGACCAAAAAGGCAATGCATCAGAATTCATTTGAATGAAGGAAACTCGTTCTAACGACCAACAAGAACTCTTTCGAACGATATGTCAAGTCGTTCTAACATACTAGAAAACTTTCAAATATTTTCGTTCGAACGTGTTTCAATGTGACTTCGAATGACATTCCAGTTCAGACCAAAAAAGTGATGCATTATAATTCATTAATAAGAACTCGTTTGAACGACATGTCAAGTCATTCTAACGAACTAGCGAGATTTTCTAAAAAACTTTTAAAAATCATTTTAAAAATATTTTGAAAACTTTTAAAATAAAACTCTTAAAAACTCCCTATGAATATTAAAGCTTTACTAAACCACCTCACAACCCTTCTCAGGTAAAGTTTTAACTAACAATCTTTAATTTTTCCAAATGTCACTAACGATTCTTCTATCCAAAGACTTGATAATGGTGGTGCTGGTGGTGCTGGTGATCAGTGAGCGCCCAGTGTTTAGGTTTAGATTAGAGGGAGATAGATTAAAAAATGGCGAAGTTTTTGAAGCCAAACAAGGTGGTGGTGATGCTGAACAGGGGAGTCGTGCGCTGCAAAGACGTGATTGTAAAAGCCTTCGACGATGGCACTCGTGACCGCCCTTACGGCCACTGCCGTCTCGCCAGCATCATGAAGTACCCGAAGAAGGTCATCCGCAAGGACTTCTCTAAGAAGATAGCCAAAAAATCGCGCGTCAAGGCATTCATCAACTACAATCACATTATGACCACTTGTTACACTCTCGACGTTGATCTCAAGGACATCATCACCATCGACGCCCTTCAATCCTGTGACAAAAAGGTCACTGTCGCTAAGGAGACCAAGGCAAGGCTCGAGGAGCGCTTCAAGATCGGGAAAAACCGCTGGTTCTTTTTTAAGATTCATTTCTGACTCACAAACTTAGGTTTGCTTTACTTTATTCTTCTTTGTAGTCGATGATACAGTTTATGTTGTGTTTGGATTTCTGATTCAATGAAATGGTTATTAAAAGACAAAAAAAATGGTGATGAAGGTGCAATGGGGTGTAACGGGATACACCAAATAAAAATAAAATAACGAATTATAAATTTTGCTCTTATAAATCTCCCCATATGGATATTCCGTTACAAAACTCAAATCGAATCTAATTTGACCCCTAAGACTAATACAAAAAATGCCCTCCAAAACAAGAATCAGAAACGCATAAATCTATATGTCTTTAACTGAAAGTCTTTACCTTGTGTGTTCCATGAAATCATCATAAATCTAGAATCTACGAACATATATGAGACAAAAGAAACACCTTGATGAATACGATATTTTAAAACAACATAACAACTCTCCCTCAATTTGTTCTCTCTCTTTTTATACATAATATATAAAGGGTTAGAAACTAAGCATGATCTACTATCATCCCCCGAATCCAAATGAAATAACAAAACAAAGATAGACAATAGGGCACGTGCGATGAATTTCCAAAAGGCTACTTGCTATTTTTGAAATTGTTTAATTTTTTCAAGTATAAAAAATATATGAATAAAAGATACATATAGGTACAAATACAGCACGCCGTGGAATATCACTAAAATATATGAATTATGAAAGTGGAATGAAATTGTGTGAACATGTTCCACGGAAAAATCAACATAGGCATTCATAATAAAGATGCACGAAGTCAATGAGATACTTCTAAAGAACCAAATCAATTTGAACATTAGGTGTAAGAATGTTGAATATAATGAAATTGACTCGACTTATCCAACATTCCATGAATTAAGTTCTTCTCAAAATAATATTGCCCAACTATTTAATGTTTTTCCAAAGAGTCCGTTGTGCAAACCCATTGATCTTATACTTTATAACACCCTCAAAATCTCTCATATTTAAGAGTTCACTCTCAAATTTTTGAAGATATCATAATGCTCAAGTTATTGGTCATGTGGTTATGAGGAGGTTATTCTTCCTCATTTTTAGCCTGAGTTATGATTATTGATCTTCAGTACCTATGTGGATGAATCCTTGGTTTTGGGAATTTAGAATATGGGTTGTATCATTTTCATTTACCAATTCATCCCAATTCCTTTATGGAATTTGGGATGACTTTTCAAAACATTAGTGACCTGAATTAGTTAGAGGAGAATTATCCTCCCCGTGTGTTTGAGCTCCGTGATTAATATTATCAACAATCTGCGAGTGACATGGAGTGGATCAATTTATTTCTAATTCCACATTTATAGGCTTAATGTGATTATCATGCGATTGATTTTATGGTGGAATAGACAATAATTATCGTGATTTCTCTAACTCCCAAATCTTTAAAGACTATAACACTATCTGTAATGTAAGCTTCATCAATTATGTTTAACACATTAAACGAATTGTTGACCCATGTATTTTCTTGGAAATTTTGATCAATTGAGTAAGATTTGTTGGAAAAGACTCCAACATATTATGGTTTTAAATCAAATTGGTTCCTTTGAGAATCGTCATGCAATACACTTTTCCTTTTATTAATATTATTTTCTTCAGTAGTTTTTCATTTACCAACTTCATGAGAATTGTACTTGGTATGATTAGAAGCAACTCACACATTCCTTTTTGTTAGAAAATATGTATGCAATGGCAGAAATGAAACTCTTATATTTATAACAATAATGTTAACTTCAATACAACAATATAAGCTTTTGAATGCAACTCTGTTGAACTTCAAATTAAATATCAAAACTTCAAGGCATGATGTCACTTTTCTAAATACAATATTTTCCCCCACCAAGATAATTCGGTATACAAACGGAAATCCGCAAATCCATACCCAAGATACAATAAAGTAATTGCACTATCTGTAAATTGTATGTTTAAAGACTGCCCTTGGATGTAGCAGCGAAGAACAGACAATCAAGTTCTTATTCTTTTTTTTTTTAACAAAACAGAATAAGATAATTTTTGTATCTCCTGAAAATCGTGAGTGAGTAATTGTAGGGGTTGGAAAATCTGAAACTGGGTTAATATGAATTATTTCCAATTTCAAAATTAGTAGCCTTTATTTATAAGAAATGAAAGGTTGGGTCTCAAGAGTCATGACTGCTGAATTTAACTGTCTTAATCTATCCCGAAATGGTGTGATTGTTAAATACCAACCTGTATGACTATTAAATACCAACATGTATCACTATTAAACACCAACATGTATGTCTATTATATACCAACATGTATGACTATTACACACCAATTTTTACTCACTTATTTTAAAAATCTCCAACATTCCTCCACTATTTTCAAAATAAGTTTTGTAAATCTTTGATTGTCTGTAAAATTGTTTATAACTATTCGTGTCTCATGACTTGAACCAGTACCCTATAAAAATTCGTTAAGGCTAACTGATTTGCCCAAAGTATACCCTCGTACTCGGGGACACTAACCTCGGCTTACCTCACAGCCGAGTTGCCAGGAAGCACACAACAACCATTAGAAAGGTCATCCTACTTAAGGTCGGCTCCATATTGTACAACCTTGGTTGGGAAGCAGCCGAGGTCTGCAGCATCTTATGGGTTCAAGCTATTGCCATCATCATACTCTATTATTATGGGTTCAAGCTACTACCATCAGCATCTTATGGGTTCAACCTCGGCTGGGAAGCAGCCGACACTGGATCGAACCTCATATCTAACCTCGACCAGTCTCCCATATCGAGATCATGCTTATAATTGACAGGACAAAGCTGAGGTACCATCAGATAATGTCACAAGTCCGAGCACAAGCAAGCACATGGAAGATATGGAACACGTGCCAAATCTGTTATAACCAAATCATTCCCCTCACATTAGGGAATATTTGGTCATCATTCCTAACATGCGTCATAGCTAGGTGTCCACTTATGATTAGCGTATTCAACTCACACATGCTAATGGCATGCTTGGGGGTACACAACACCCCCCAAGAACTATAAATACATGTCTCCTGCTACGTTGGAGAGGGATCCATAATTGAAACCCTAGCGGGAGCTCTACAAAAATACACAGTAGAGAGAGAAAGTGAGAGATCATATCATAGGCCATTAGTGCCCTCAATCTAGTGAAACTTACTCATGCACTCACAATGGACATAGATCAAATTGGCTGAACCACTTATATACCATTGTTTCTCCTTTTCTACTCAACTCCTTCTACTAGATATTTACTTTTGTGCTCCATTATTATTGCTAGCTTGAGCTTTCAACACCTCATACTGGTGGTGCTGTTTACATCATCATCAGTTTGGCACCGTCTGTGGGAAAGAGAGGATTCTTATCTCCCTCCTTCGTTGTTTGACCTCATCGGAGACTCTGGTGGTGCACCAATCCTCCACTAACGCATGGAGCTATTTCACCATTGAAAGAGATCCTTAAAGGAATCAAGCTCTCTAGTGTTTTCATTTATAAGCTCTACAGTATTTTTCCATGGCACCAGAGTTACCACCTCCACTATCTGGTGTTGGAGGGCCCAATTCCAAACAAGCGCCACCCCAGTCCGAGATGGCTGAGGTGGAGGCATCCTTGAAGTCCTTAGACACTACTCAACAAGCGATACAGCAGTTTCTCAACTCAGCTAGAAATATTGATGAAACCACCTAGGGTCTCACTGTAGATAATTACTCCGACAGTTATTCAGGGACAACATGAGTCCAGAAGACCACCCCAGGCAACACAAAAAGATCTACATCCTCCTCAATGACGGAGCGACATTGCTGACCCTAGGCGTTTGCACCTGGGGAGGCAAGGAAACCCTTCCCCGGAGGACAGGTATGACAATATAGAGACAAGAGACGATCCAGCTAACTGTTAGGAGCCATATGAGGTCTCAACCAACACTATACATCCTATCCAGTAGAGTCGATGTTAAGGTGTAAGACGAGACTGCAATGGCCGTCAAAGAGGTTCTGCTTTTAATCGGTTAAGTAGAGGGTCGAACTTCGAAAGACTCAGCCCAGTCAATGACCTGTGAAAAAGGTTGTCTAAGTCCAAAAGCATCGTTGGATCACGAAGAGAGGGTGGAGACTGTCGGCCACATCTTGGCCGATGCCCACATGGCCGAGATTGTAGTCAGGGGGAGGTTAACAGCCGACGTTGTGCTGCAGCTGGGGAATCCTCGATTCACCCTTTGGAGGTGGCCGGGGATAACCTCGACCGGGACGATGTTACTAAGCCATGGAAAGACTCTAGTCAAATGCTGGAAGAGAAGATATGGGATCTCATAAAAAGTTGAGACCCATTACGTAGGGGGTACTAAGAGGGTTCACCATTTGTGGCAAGGATTGTCAACTTCCCAACCCCTGCCAAATATAAACATCCAGTGGTGTCTCCCAAGTATGATGGAATTACCATCCCAGTCCATCATATTGAGATGTACTAGTCTGTAGTAGAAATTTATTCCATCTCTGATGAGATGAGGTGTCGAGCTTTCTCAAGCAATCTAACTAGGGCTGCACATATCTGGTTTACTTCTTTTCCTAAAAATTCAATTGAGAGTTTTGAAGGTTTGGCCGAGCAGTTCATTCACAACTTATATTTTGGGGAGGCCTCATAAGAAGACTACCCATTTGATTTATGCAAAGCAAGGGAATAATGAAAGACTATGAGACTATATCGCGAGGTTCAATAAGGAAAAGTTAGAGGTAGAGGACTATGAAGAGAGTATAGCCATGACAACCCTCATTGGAGGACTTCAGAAGGGAAAGATACTCTAGAAGCTTATTGAAGACCCTCCTAAGTCTATGGTCGAACTGTTAGCAACATCTGGAAAGGTAATGAACGCAGAGGAACCAATGGTTGCGAAATATGAGGATGAGAATGCAAGTAGCAGTGGGAAGTTCCAGAAGAAAAATGATGGAAAGAAGAGGGCTACGTACGACAAGTTTCGGACTATACTCCTTTAACTGTGAGTTGTAAACACATCCTCAACAAGATAAAGAATGAAAGGTCTCTGAGATGGCCAGAGAAGTTGAGGGCTCCTACACATAAGAGAAATAAGAATTTATGGTTCGAGTTCCATCAAGATCACGTCCATCTAACTAACAAATGTTTCTCCCTGAAGGACAAGATTGAAAAAATACTGAAGTCTGGAAAGATGAGAAAGTACGTGGATGATAGAGCCTTAAAGGGTGGCCAAGCCGACCTTAGAAGGAAGAGAAATGACAAATTCTGGGAAGATGATGCCTCCGATGATGATGACGATGACCCTAACCTCCCACCAAAGGATGATAATGTCCCAGTAAAAAGAGTCAACATGATCTCTTTTGGTGTGAGCACTATCTACGGGGGAGAAGAAGGAGGTGGTGCACAGGTAGCTGATCACAAGGCTCATGTGGCAGAGGGTAAAGAAGTAACCAAAGTCGAGGTTATGAACTTAGCTTCAACAGATGTTAAACTTGAGAAAAAAAAGAAGGTAGACATGGACACCCTGGTAGTCGGCTTCTCACAACTTGATTTTAAGGGTATCTTAGCCCCTCACGATGACCCTCTAGTAATCACCATAAGGGTACATGGATGTGAAGTTTAAAGGATTCTTGTTGATGGAGGGAGTTCTGCAAACATTGTGTTTTGTTCCTGTTTTAAGAGCTTGGGTCTCAACCGAGCAAGGCTTGTCCCTTATTATCACCCCTTGATTGGCTTCAGCGAGTAGAAGGTCCATCCATTGGGAATGTATGAAATGGATGTGAGAATGGGAGATGAATGGCCTAAGAGGTTGGCCCGAAAAATCAATTTCTTTGTGATGGATGAAAATATCTTATCAACCTACAACCTCATCATGGGATGAATGGCCCTCAAGGAATTTGAGGTCATTCCTTCAACGGTCCATCAGATGATAAAATTCCCGAATCCCTATGGAGTAGTGGAAGTGCAAGGTGACCAAATGTCAGCGCGGGAATGTTATTTTAACTCTGCAGAAGAGAGATAGGCTCATAAGAGGGCAACAACCACTTACAATATTAGCACCCTTGATCCTAGAGACGAAACAAAGCAAAAAAAGGGACAGGCTATGGAGGAGGTAGAATCCATCATCCTCAATGAGTACGATCCAAAAAAACATCCAACTCGGTAAAGCCCTAAAGCCTGAGATCAAGGTGGAGCTAGTGAAGCTGTTAAGGAAGAGACAAAGTATATTTGCCTGGAGCCATGTAGACATGCCATGTATTGATCCTGAGATTATGTGTCATAAACTCAATGTTATTGAGGATGCCAAGCCTATTAAGTAGAGAAGAAGGATATACTTAAAAGAGAAGTACAAAATCATCAGGGACGAGGTTCGAAAGCTTGAAGAGGGCGAGTTTATTAGAGAAACTATATACCCTGAGTGGTTGTCTAATCTGTCATAGTGCCTAAAGCTATTGGGAAGTGGAGGATATGTGTAGACTTCACCGATTTATACAAGTCTTGCCCAAAGGACAGTTTTCTCCTGCCTCGTATAGATCAGATGGTGGATGCCACAACAGGACATGAGATCATGAGATTCATGGATGCATATTCTGGGTATAATCAGATCTTCATGGACTCGGTTAACTCAGAGAAGACAACCTTCATTATAAACAAGGGGACTTATTGCTACAAGGTCATGCCCTTCGTCCTGAAGAACGCATGGGCTACTTACCAACATCTTTTAAATAAGATGCTCAAGGATCAGATAGGTAAAACTATGGAGGTCTACATTGACAACATGTTGACCAAGAGTCTGAAGGCCGACACTCATATGGCCAACCTCGAAAGAACTTTTGATACCGTGAACAAATACAAAATGAAGCTCAACCTGACCAAATGTGTCTTTGGGGTCGAAGCTAGAAAGTTTTTGCGCTTCATCGTCAACCAAAGGGGAATAGAGGCTAACCCTGAGAAGATCAAGACTTTGCTGGAAATGAAGACACCCAGAACCATCAAAGACATTCATAGGATAACCGCCTGAGTGGCTGCACTTAACAGGTTCATCTCTAGAGCTTCAGATAAATGTCTTCCTTTTTTCAAAGTTCTTCGAAAAGCCTTCGAATGGAATAAGGAATGTAACAAAGATTTTAAAGAGCTTAATTCCTACCTCGGATCCCCCTACTCCTATCTCATCCAATTTAGGGTGAAAAGATGTATGTATATTTAGCTGTCTCAGAGTCAGCCATCAGTGTTGCAATAGTAAGAGAAGAGGGTGGCGTACAGAGACCAGTGTACTTCAATAGCAAGGCACTCCAAGGTTATGAGCAGAAGTACCCTCAGATGGAAATATTAGCCTATACTTTGGTACATGCTTCTGGGAAAATAAAGTCATACTTCCAAGAACATTCCATGATCATCCTCACTGATTCCCCACTCAGATAGGTCCTCCATACGCCTGAGAAGTTAGGAAGGTTAATGACCTGGGAACTTGAGTTATGGAGTACAATATTGTTTACCAACCCAGGGTTTCCATCAAGGGAAAATCACTCGCAGATTTTATGGCCAATTTTACCTGGGATGAGGCCAAGGTTGAGATGAGTCGTGAGGCTGCAGATGACCCAGTAGAGAGGAATGTCGACCAAACTTCGGACGAGGCCGAGACAAGTACATACAAATAAAGAACAGTTGAGAATGAAGAAGAGAGATACCTATTAAAGTTAGGGACCCTATCAGAGGGAAACTTCTCTTCAAATGAAACCATCTGGAACCTCTTCGTTAATGGCTCATCCTGCGAAAAGGGAAGTGGAACAGGGTTGATAGTGTCGACACCAAATGGTATAGATATTAAGTATGCACTGAGGTTCAACTTTAAAGCCTCCAATAACGAGTCAATGTATGAGGCATTAATAGTATGTCTCTCTTTGGCAAAAGCCCTCAGTGTCGGTCAGCTCATAGTCCACAGTGACTTAAGATTGGTCGTGAACCAAATCCTAGGGGTATATGAAGCGAAAGATGAAAGGATGGCAAGATATCTAAAGAGGGTGAGATCGATGCTAGAAAGATTCAATAAAGTAAAAGATGAATAGGATACCACGGCTAGACAACAGTCGAGCTGATGCACTCACGAGGTTGGCTTCAGCAACAAGAACAAATATAAGGAGAATAGTACCAGTTGAGATTTTGCTCAAGCCAACCATTGAAGAAGAAGAAGAGTTTTTTAGACCTTGCCTAAATCTTAGTATGGGATCCTCGTGGATGGATCCTCTTATCAAATACATCAGAGAGGGATAACTGCCAGAGTCAAAGTTAGAAAGGAGAAAGTTGTGGTTCAGAGCCACTAAATTCTCTATTGTGCGAGATGGCATGTAAAAAAAGTGATTCCTACTCCCTCTTCTCAGATGCGTTCATCCTTCAGAGGTTCCATACATCTTATAATATGTGCATGAGGGATCTTGTTCAAGCCACATTGGAGGAAGGTCGTTGGCTAAGAGGATAATCACCCAGGGGTACTGGTGGTCGACCTTGGCCAAAGATGCAACTGTGTATGTAAAAAGATGTGATAAGTGGCAGATGTTCTCCATCATTCCCCATCAGCCTTATCAACCTCTGACTTCCATCACCTCCCCTTGGACATTTTTAGTATGGGGCATTGACTTGGTAGGAACCTTGCCAAGGGATATAAATAACTATCGGTATTTAATTAAGGCAATTAATTATTTCTCTAAATGGGTAAAAAATGAGCCAATGATCACAATCACTGAGCAGAATACTTTCCAGCTCATGTGGAAGAACATTATATGTAGGTATGGCCTTATAAACACCCTCATCTCAGATAATGGAACCCAATTCAATAATGTTTCCTTAGAGAAGTACTGTGAAAGGGTAGGGATCAAGCAATTCTTCTCTTCCCCTGGCCGACCCCAGGTGAATGGTCAGATTGAGTCACAAATCAAATAATCCTTGATGGGATAAAAAAGAAGTTGGAAGAGGCAAAAGGAAGATGGATAGAAGAGGTATATGTTGTGCTTTGGGCTTACAGGACGACAGTGAGGACACCCACAGGGGAAACTCCATTTAGGTTAGCCCATGGCTCAGAGGCTATCATCCCAACAGAGATAGGGCTTCCCACTTATAGAATTCAGACATATGACCCTCGAAGGAATGAGGAAGAGAGAAGACTTAATCTTTATTTGATTGAGAAAAGAAGAGAGGATACAGAGATAAGATAGGCAACCTATCAGCACAGAACCGCAAGATTTTACAATCAGAGGGTAAAGTCAAGGCTCATAGTTGTGGGAGACCTAGTCTTGAGAAGACGTGGCAGCAAACCAATAAACTCCATCCCAATTGGCAGGGTCCTTATAGAGTAATTGATGAGGTTGTACCAGGTACTTATCGGCTAGAAAATCTTAAAGGAGAACCTGGAATACCGACCACTTGAAAAAATATTACTTATGATGTTGCAATTATTTTATCTTTTTAAAGTATATGTATCTACTCATACAAAGAATGTCAATGAGAAAATAATAATGTTGTGTTTATGCCTTTGTTCTAATGTATTTAACATCATTCATTTGGTGAAATTATGAGGTGAAACAACATTAACTTGGTGACCTTAGACCTTTAACATCATTTATTTGGTGAAGTATGAAGTGAAACATCATTAACTTGGTGACCTCAGACCTTTAACATCAATCAATTGATGAAATCATGAGGTGAAACATCATTAACTTGGTGAACTAGGACCTTTAACATCATTCATTTGGTGAAATCATGAGGTGCAACATCATTAACTTGGTGACCTTAGACCTTTTAACATAATTCATTTGGTGAAATCATGAGGTGAAACATCATTAACTTGGTGACCTCAGACCTTTAACATCATTCATTTGGTGAAATCATGAGGTGAAACATCATTAACTTGGTGACCTCAGACCTTTAATATCATTCATTTGGTGAAATCATAAGGTGAAACACCATTAACTTGGTGACCTCAGACCTTTAATATCATCTATTTGGTGAAATTATGAGGCGAAACATCATTAACTTGTTGACCTCGAACCTTTAAGATCATTCATTTGGTTGAATTATGAGGTGAAGCATCATTAACTTGGTGACCTCAGACCTTTAACATCATTCATTTGGTGAAATCATGAGGTGAAACATCATTAACTTGGTGACCTCAGACCTTTAACATCATTTATTTGGTGAAATTATGAGGTGAAACATCACTAACTTGGTGACCTCAAACATTTAACATTATTCATTCTGGTGAAATTATAAGCTGAAAAATCATTAACTTGGTGATCTCAGACCTTTAACATCATTGATTAGGTGAAATTATGTGGTGAAACTAATAACTTGGTGACCTCGGAGGCGAAACACCATTAACTTGATGACCTTAGAACTTTAATAATAAGTGTATGTTGTTATTTGCTTTTATTCCAATTAGTCAATTTTTATAATATAGTGGGCAAGTGAAACATCATAGACATAGAATAGCAAAGAAATAAGTAAAGAAAGGGGAATTTCATTCATATGAAGCATAAAGGTTATAGCATATGAAAAGAAAAAGGTTACAGTTCATACAAAAAAAGGGTTACATAAAAGCTTCACAAAAATGGATGACATGAAGGTGAGACACTCAGACCTCGGTCTGTCCCCCGACTCCGGCCAACCCATCAGCAGCAGGGTTAGTTGGATCAGGATTTGGATTGCTGACTTCAACGTCATCATTATGAGCGCCATCATTGGTCTTAGTAACCTCTAACTGGATGGTCTCAGCTGGACCACCCTCCTCAACCTCCTGCAAGGCTTGAGCAAGCTGAGGATTGGAAAAATTCGGACCAATAAAGTCCTCAACTGACAAACTTCCAGAGATGGCGTGTTTCATGGCATCCCATTGGCTAGTTTCCTCAATTCCCCTCTCTAGATACTCAAGGCTGAAGCTAATAAACTCATCCGAGGTTTGATACTCCTTGATGATCGTCTCTGAAGAATCTTCCATAGCAGCCTTAACAGCAGTATAAACTTTTTATTGAAGGTTGTCATCCTTTGCCTTCAGATCCAGGGTGTGGTCTTCCTTAAGCTTAATAATATGGTCAACTCTCTGCTTTAAATCTTTCTTAAAGTTGGCATTCTTCCTCTGGAAGTCAGCCTCAGCCTTCTCAGCATCCCTACCTTTCTTGATTAGAGGCGGTCTCTTTAGTGTATAGTCGGCCAGACGATGAAGAGAGAGAGAGAGCACGCTATAAAAAGAAGAATTAGACACATTAGTAATAGTGTATTGCTAAGATCAGAGGTAACACTTGAGAAAAGTTATAAATAAATACCTGAACCGCCCTATGAACAACAAATTTATCCAATAGAGGAACTCCCATTACATGCAAGAAATGTTTGTCATCCTCGGCCATCATTTGGCTGAGGGCATGAAAGGCCTGAGTGCTATGGCCACTAACACTATTGCCTATCTTCAGCTGAGATAGACGAGAAACTAAAGGTTCGTCAGAAGAGATGGGGACAGCACGCTCAACAGTTGGAGCCTTGCTGGGTTTCGTGCGAGAGGAGTCTACAGTTTCTTTCCTCTTCTTTGTAGTGTCGACGGGGGCCTTCCCCTTCTTTATTGAGGAGGTTCATTCTTGCCACCACGCTTCTCCAGCATCTTCGTGATACTTGGTGTAGACATGTTCCAGAGATCATCTGAAATGCCTTCTGGTCTCTCTACAAAAAGAAAATTATCGGAGTTATTAGCTCAGATACATAAAAGGTACGAGACTTAACTTGGCATAAAAAAAGTTTTATTCTAGAACACTTACAAATCTCGGCCAATGGAACACCTCCAAAACCTGTATGAGACAAATAGTAAAAGGTCATCAAATGCTCGTACTTGATAAGATTTCCATCCTCGCCCTGACTACGAAGGTCCTCAACACTCTTACGATTCTCTTGGCTCAGTCCAGGGTTAGTTTTGGCTGAGAAAGAGACCTTGTCCCACCTTAGGGGAGTTATTGGGTCAAATGTTCCACAAGCCTTATTAGGGCCAAACTCCCAAGCCCCAAAGGCAAAGAAGAATTGAAGCTTCCAGTTATGGTTAGATGTATGGGTCACCAATAACATCTTCTTTTAAGACTTACTGTCTATGAAGTGGTAGTAGCCATGATGATTTCTAGAAGATGAGTGTATGTAGCAAGCTAAGAAAATCCTAACTGGAAGGTCGGTGTGATGAACCGCCTTCTAAAGGACGATAACCCCAATTAAGACCATTCAAGCGTTGAGGGAAAGCTGAGAAGGAGAAATATTGATATAAGTAATGATATCTCGGATAGTTGGGTAAATTGGAAGACGAAAGTTGAGTTTGAACATCTGCTCAAAGACGCAGAGCTCCCCCTCACGGCCCTCGAAGGCCCTCTCATCCTTTACAAGTTTCCATAAGGTTACAGAAAAAGGAATGGCATACAGATGCCAGAAGAGGAGAAGGTCGTATTTAGTGATAGAACTATCATATCGTTAAACTTTATAAGTGTTGAGTTCACTCCCTTCATCATCATCGTTATCATCAACAGTCTGAGCTTGAGCCTCAGAGGTGGCACCAGGAAAAGATGTTAGAGGAATGACCTTAATTGGACCATGAAAAGCTATGGTTGGTTCTAAGACCTCTACAGATGAAGACCTACTCGGTAAGATGAGAACGGTTAGAAACCTCTTCTCCCTCAGAGACTACCCTTCCATTGGGAGAGCAATCCATAGCCTCTTGGAAAGAGTCTATGGACTCGGTAGCCTCAAAAGTGGACATAGGTTCTGAAGAAGCTGACTCAGACATTGGCAAAGGAACCTCTGCAGGTTCAGGGTATATGACAACTAATGGTGGAGGAGAGATAGTTCTGAGTGGAAAATCGTCGGCCCTACGAGCCTCTTTCTAGGCTAACTCTATCTGCCTAATCTTTTCAAAGGTCCTCTCACACAGAGTTAGGAACTCTTTAATAAGTTTATATAAAGGTCTAAGCATTCGGCAGACGACACTACACTTGGGGATCAATCTCAAAGGGAAACAGGTAAAAAACTTAGGCTACCTAAATTAAAGATCAAAGTTTAGAATTCCAAAGGTTTTCACGAAGAACACTTAAAAGTTGGGTGACCGGAGAAGATGATCGTAAGGTCACCGGAGGGCAGAAAAGAGGGTGGTTTTAGAGAAATCAACCTCGTATCATCCTGGAATAGCCCCTAAAACACCTAACCACACCATTCCTAGCCTAACAACCACCAAATAGTGGTGGTTTTCTTCGTCGAAAACCGAAAATTGAAAATTATGAAATGTGCAAACAAACCCAGAAAATTGAAAGCAAGGAACAAAGAGGGTTACCTGAACAATAAAGGATGAAGAAGAAAGGGTTATAAACCCAAAATGACCAGACACTACACCAAAATGGGTAAATTGACACCCTTCCAGCGGCTAGCTTTATCACAGTCAATGACCATGACAAAAAAACACGTATTTTTTATCACGGTCATTGATCGTGACAAGTCCGTGACAAAGAATTATCACGATCCTAAACCATGACAAAACTTATCACGGTCAGGTATCGTGATAATTCTAACGAGCTTGTCCCGGTCCATGATCGTGACAAAAAAAGTTATCTCGCCCAGAATTACCACAGTCATTGACCTTGACAAGTTAAACTTGTCAAGGTCAATGACCGTGACAATTCGACAGATTTGGTGTAGTGAGGGAACCATAGAAACAGTGGTTATTTGGCAATGGAAGGTGAAAAAGAAATTTCACAGCAAGAGTGTGAAGGTGGGAGAAATTAGAAGAAGAAAGAGAAATGAGGAAATAACGGGTTTTAAACCTTCCTCAATGATGTGGCCCAACTCCCAAGGCACTCATCATTTACCTAGAAATCCTAAAAGGTACCGTCAGAGATGTCATATCTTAGGGAATGCATTAGCCACTTCAAAGAGTGACATGTGTCCAAAGAATCACTCCGAACCCCAAGACACCAAAAAATGCCTCTTCATAAACCTGACTCATATACCCCTTAGCCACCTACTAACACAGGAGACTAAGGTCTAGGGGTGATTTATAGGCCCAAAGTGTACCCTCGTACTCGAGGCCACTAACATCGGCTTACCTCATAGCCGAGTTTCCAGGAAGCACACAACAGCCATCAGAAAGGTCGTCCTACTTAAGGTCAGCTCCATATTGTAAAACCTCGGCTGGGCAGCAGCTGAGGTCTGCAGCATCTTATGGGTTCAAGATATTTCCATTATCATACTCTTCTCTTATGGGTTTAAGCTATTGCCATCAGCATCTTATGGGTTCAACCTCGATTGGGCAGTATCCGACACTGGATCCAACCTCATACCTAACCTCCGTCAGTGTCCGAGGTCGAGATCATGCTTATGATTGATAGGACAAAGAAGCTATCACCTAAAATCGTACTCATCTGGGCCGAGGTCCCATCAGATAATGTCACAAGTCCAAGCACATGGAAGACTTGGAACACGTGGCAAATCAGTTATAACCAAATCATTCCCCTCATGTGAGGGAATATTTAGTCGTCATTCCTAACATACGGCACAACCAGGTGTCCACTTATGATTAGTGTATTCAACTCATACATGCCCATCGCATGCTTGGGGGGTACACTACACCCCCAAGCACTATAAATACATGTCTTCTCCTACCTTGGAGAGGGATCCATAATTGTAACCATAACGGGAGCTCTGCAAAAATATGCAGTAGAGAGAGAAAGTGAGAGATTGTATCACATGCCATTAGTTCCCTCATTATAGTGAAACTTAATCACGCACTCACAGTGGATGTAGGCCAAATTGGCTGAACCACTTATATACTAGTGTTTCTCCTCTTCTCCTCACCTCCTTCTACTAGATATTTACTCCTGTGTTATCATTGTTATTGCTAGCTTGAGCTTATCAAAACCTCATACTGGAGGTGATGTTTATAGCATCATCACTAACCATGAAAGTATAGTAGACTTGTTATTAAACTAACTATCAATCTATATTGATAAGCTGGACTTCTCTACAAACATAAATCTTTTAGTTATTGATTATCTATATAAGCTGACACATGTATTAGGCCTTGTGTCTATACCTTGATTTCATGCATGCTTTAGAGTCAAGCCCAATTCTCATAGGAAGCGACACCACTTCCACATGCATATAGGTAAAACTATAATAGGTGTTTATGTAACTAAAACACCATAAGTCTATCAAGATCAAACTCATCCTCATTCATTATTCATTACATGTTCTAAGAACTTATCTTTGGGGTGTTTGATTTTTATAATTCTTACAATCACGTCATATGGTGTATTTTAATCATTGAACTCGAGACTTAAATATGGAAAATATCAAGTTGAGTTTCCATCAAGAGTGATTAATGTTAATGGGATTTAGTCCCATCCCCAATGTTGTCTTAAGCACCAGTCCTCTTGCAAGACCTTTTGTAAATGGATCAACTAAGTTTTGACTTGATTTTACATAATCCATTGTGACTTACATAATTATGTCTCAGTCCAATATGTTTAGATTTTCCATTGTATACTTTACTATAAGCTTTAGAAAGTGTATACTCACTATCACAATGTATGAATATTGGAGGCATTTGGTTTTTGCCAAACTGAAATTTCAATTAACAAATTCCTTAACCATTGCTACAAACTCAACTGTCATTGTAGAATCAGCTATACAAGTCTTTTTCTCTTATCCCCAAGAAACAACTCCTCCACCAAGAGTGAAAATCAATCCACTTGTTGAGGAATTATCCTCACTCTTAGTTATCCATCTGGCATCAGAAAAACTTTATAATACTGAAGGATATCGACCATAGTATATACTATAGTCCATAGTTCCTTTTAAATATTTTAATATTCTATTGATAGCATGCCAATGCAATAAACTTGAATTACTAGTATATCTACTTAATTTACCAATAACATATGCAATATCAGGTAGAGTACATGTCATAGCATACATTAAACTACCAATTACTCGTGCATATTCCAATTGTGAAATGGCTCTACTAGCATTAGGGGCAATCCTTTGATGTGGTTCAAAAGGTGTACTAACAAGTGTGCAATCAAACTGATTAAATTTCTTTAAAACTTTCTCAACATAATGAGATTGAGTGATAATTATATTTTTATCTTTCCTTATTATTCTCATTCCTAATATGACATCAACCACACCCATATCTTTCATATCAAATTTGGAAGACATAAAAGTCTTTGTATTATTATGCTTTCTAAATCAGTACCAATAGTTAACATGCCATTTGCATATAAACAAATGATCACACCTTTACCATTAGCAAATTTACAATAAACACACTTATCAGATTCAAAAATTTTATAACCATAAGAAGTGAAGACTTTATCAAAATTTCCATGCCATTGTTTAGGTGATTGTTTTAGGCCATGTAAGGACTTAATAAGTTTACATACTTTATGTTCTTGTCCATACATAATAAACCCTTTAGGTTGTTCCATGTAAATTTCTTCTTCTAAGTCACCATTTAAAAAGGAAGTTTTTACATCCATTTAATGAATTTCAAAATTATATATAGATGATAACGCAATCAAAACTCTAATAGTAGAAGTTCTATCAACTTGTACATAGGTATCAAAATAATGAATTCCCTCTTTTTTGTGTAAAACCTTAGCAACCAATCTAGCCTTGAATTTATCAATTGTTCCATCTATTTTCATTTTCTTTTTAAAAATTCATCTACACTTGATGGGTTTAGATCTTGGATGTAAGTCTACTAACTTCCAAGTGTTATTTCCCATGATTGAATCCATTTCATCATTTATAGCTTCTTTCCAAAATGCTGAATCTATCGACTTAATTGCCTCACTATAAGTTTGTGGGTATGTTTCAACACTAGGTGTGTCTCTAGTTCCTTCAACAAGATAGACTATAAAGTCAGGACCAAAGCTCTTTTATTTTCTAGGTCTTTTACTTTTTCTAATCTCTTCTTATTCTAGTGGTGGTGTATCATTTAATTGTGAAGGAGTATTTACTTCTTTTTCATTATTTATCCTAGGAATTGAAGAAAACCGTTGTTCATAAAAAATCACTAACCGTAAATCTATAGGCTTTACTATGTTGTGCATAACCTACGAAAATACACTAAACACCTTTACTTCCTAATTTCTTTCTGTTAGTTTCAGGTAGTCTTACAATAGCTCTACAACCCCAAACTTTAAGATAACCTAAATTAGGTTTTCTATTCTTCGATAATTCATAAGGAGTTTTCTTATTATCTTTAACATGTATTCTATTCAAAATATGACACGCAGTTAAAAGTGCTTCTCCCTAAAACCCTTTATTTAAACCAGAATAAGAAAGTATAGAGTTAAAAAATTTAGTTAGTGTCCTATTTTTTCTTTCTGTTACTCCATTTTATTATGGTGTATAGGGTGCATTAACTTCATGTATAATACCCATATCTTCACAAAATTAAGGAAAGTGATATTCACCACCTCTATCAGATCTAAGATATTTTATTTTAGTATCACATTGATTTTCAACTTCATTTTTATATGTCTTAAATCTATTAAGCACAACATATTTAGAGTTTAAAATATATACATAACAATATTTTGAAAAGTCATCGATAAATGTAGAAAAATATTTACTACCACCTCTAGTAGGTGTTCCAAGCAAATCACAAACATCACTATATACAAATTACAATAAAGATGTAGTCTTTTCTATTTTCGGAAAAGATAATCTTATTAGTTTTGTTTGCATGCATATTTTACATTTTTCATACATGTCATTCTCACATCTGGGAATTAAATTTAAATTCGCCATGAAATGCCTTTTCTTTCTATTAACATGTCCTAAACGACTATGCCATAATGAAAGACAATCAATGATATAAGCAGAAGAATATTTTTCATTGATGTTAAGCTTAAACATGCCCCTTTGCCTACAAAGGTACCATTTTTAGTCAGAATAAATTTGTCTGACTCAAATACAAGTTTAAAGGCAATCTTGTTAAGAAGACTTCTAGAAACTAAATTCTTCCTCACATCACGAACACGAAAAATATTGGTGAAACTAAGGATTTTTTCGAAAGTGAATTCGAGATCTACTATCCCTTTGCCTTTAACTGCAGCAGTTGGAGAATTTTCCATATATAGAACATCTCCTTCTAATGTTTCCGTGGCAGAGAATAAGCTCTTGTCCTTACATACACTCCTTGTGGCACCAGAATCAATCCACCAAGAGTTATCTTCTCCCAATATATTAGCCTCGGATATCATAGTAGCAAATTTTTGTTTTGTGTCTGATGACCCTCCTTTTTCTTTTAGTTTCTTGAACTCGTGAAAATCCTTCTTGAAGTGACCTGATTTATTGCAATGAAAATAATTTTCCTTTTTTCTTTTTCTTTGCTTTAGAAAGGTTTGAAAAATTCTTCCGCTTGTTATTCTTTTCATAATTGCCAAATTTTGGCTCATTTCCTTCCTCCACTATATGGACCTTAGAAACATAATTTTCCTGTTCCTCTTTACCATCTAGAATTCAAGACTCTAATTCAATTCTTAAATGAGCCTTTAATTCTTCAAGTGAAAGATCTTCCGTTTGGTGTTTGAGTTATTTCTTATAATCTTTCAATGAAGGAGGAAGTTTTTCAATTATGGCAGAAACAATTACATTATCATATATATTAAAATTTTTAAGTTTGCAATGATTTAAGATGCATTGGATGTCATGAAATTGTTCTGGAACAAGCCTATTATCATAGATTTTAAAACTTAAAAACTGAACGATAAGGAACTTGTTACTCGTAGCATCTTCCGTAAGCTATTTGGTCTCCAATTTGTCCCATAAGTCTTTTGCAGTCCCAACATTTTAGAACAAGTCGAACAAATTATCAGCAAGTGCATTGAGAATGTGATCATGACAGAGGTAATCATCGCTCTCCCATTTGGGGCATTTTCTAGTCTGTTCTACGGTTTCATTTTTTTCTTCATTTATTTTTTCTTGTGATAAGACATACACAATCTTCAATGTTGTTAGAAGAAAGTGAACCTTTTTCTGCCAACGTAAAAAATTACCACTATCAAAAAGTCCAACTTGACAAAGCCTTTTGTTATTTGTCGAAGTGATTTGGAAGAGTCTGCCATTTCTAATTACTGTACTTAGTTTTTTAGAAAATATGTATGCAACGGCAGAAATGAAACTCTTCTATTTATAATAATAATTTTAACTTCAATACAACAATATAAACTTCTGAATACAACTCTGTTGAACTTTAAATTAAATATGAAAACTTTAAGGCGTGATGTCACTTTCCTAAATACAGTATTTTCCCCACTTAGACAATTCGGTATACAAATGGGAATCCACAAATCCATACTCAAGATACAATGAAGAAATTGTGCTATCTGCAAATTGTATGTTTGAAGACAACTCTTAGATGTAGCATCGAAGAAGAGACAATCAAGTTCTTATTCTGTTTCTGTGCACAAAACATAAAAAGATAATTTTTGAATATCCTGAAAATTGTAAGTGAGTAATTGTAGGGGTTGAAAAATCTGAAACTGGGTTAATATGAATTATTTCCAATTTCAAAATTGGTAGCCTTTATTTATTGGAAATGAAAGTTTGTGTCTCAAGAGTCATGACTACTGAATTAGTCTCAATCTATTTTGAAATGGCGTGACTAATAAATACCAACAGGTATGACTATTATACATCAATAAGTATGACTATTAAATACCGACAGGTATGGCTATTATATACTAACAGTCACAAGCTTTCACACACCAACTTTAACTCACTTATTTTAAAAATCTCCAACACTTTTTATCATTTTACAGTTTAAAATAGGTGTCCCACACACCCAAAATATTCACAAAAGGCAAGTTGCTATTCTAACTCCTCCTTAATAGGTATATTACTGTTGTCTCCCTCCATAACTATAATTTTAGGAACCATGTAAGAAAAAATCAATTTCAACAAATAATCTAGAATAAATTCAAGGTGGGTTTAATTCTAAAAGGTGATCCAACACCACTAGATAATTCTAACAACAGTCTTGGATGCCAAAATTCGTCCACTAAATCGAAAAATCTCACTTGTACCTGATATTTGTCAGCAGAGGACTTCTTCTAAGAGTTCTTCTTTAAATTCTAGTTGGCCTAAAATTCTACGGTAAGGATATCATCTTCTACCTTGGAGTACTTTTTAATACGTTCCATGAGGTCATACATAGCTGGCGCTAACTTCTTAGTCAAGGACTGGTAGAGATCGTTCAATTTAGAGAGTCCAAACTTAAAGGATGATA
This sequence comes from Sambucus nigra, assembly GCA_949130495.1. Classification (NCBI taxonomy): domain Eukaryota; kingdom Viridiplantae; phylum Streptophyta; class Magnoliopsida; order Dipsacales; family Adoxaceae; genus Sambucus; species Sambucus nigra. Next base: position 343,178,367 of record OX422211.1, read on the forward strand.
CGACTACTTACTCATTTCAATGATTGATCTCGTTCAATAACTTCCTCTGGCATTGAGTGTACTACCTGAGGGACCCTCCTTTCTTTTGTTTTTGAGAGAGATCATCGAATCAACGTTCTTGACTACCTTATTGCTCGTGATGAAGCGAACCCTAAATTATTCGGTTAGCTCTCAAAAGGAGGAAATCGATCTGGGGGAAATTTTTCCAAATCACTTGAGATCGATCTATCCTAGAGTTGAGGAAAAAACTCAACACATAAGGGAATGATGCTGACTCCATCTAGACATTGTCTGCCGGTAGTGCCTAATATGATGAGCAGGATCCGTCTTTAGTCATATGTGGTAATTTTTGGTATGGAAAACTTATTCTATGGATTTGAATTCTGTATCTCTATAGTAAATGGAGAGGCTAAGCCATGCCCCAATGCTCTCCTAGCACTATCTATTTGGATTTTGTGCTAAATTTGGGTTCATCCTTCCCTCAAAATCCTTTTTTATAAAGTCATGGAGTTCATCACTCCCAACCTTCTTTGGATACATCCTTGGGTGGGCCGATATGATGTTATGTATAGACTGTACGGGCCAAACTAGTGCACGATTGTGACTAGCAGAGTTACGAGTCTGTGGGTTAGTGATATGACACGGATAAGATTGCATCCCGTGGTGGATCCTTGACCTGGAAACCCTATCAATTTGGTTGGATTTGTTATGTATATGGGAATGGATTTTTCCCCTTCCATGTCACTTTAGATTACGAGAACTCGAGTTTCACTCTTCTGATTTCCCAGTTAATTGCCTCCTTAGATGTGCAATGTCCTCATCATAATGATCCAACCTTCCTTTATAAAGACTGACGAATCGTGAAGTTGCTCTCCCCACAAATCATTAAATAAAGGTATTATAACATCAGTGACTAGGTCCTGATCTTCTGGGCAAGTTCCCCTCGACCTCAACTGCCTGGGAGGTGAAGGAGAACTCAAAGGTGTTTGCTCCCTCCAAAACATTTATATACCTCATATTGGATATGACTTCACGTGTACGAACGATAAGACCTGTTATCACCCATATTGCTATAGGACTGGCATTTTATAGTGGTGAGAATTCAGAGCTTTTCCACAAACGATGTCAAATTGTAAGGGTTATCGAACCCACAATAATGGCAATATTATGAATTAGCCCCAGGAATATGAATGTAGTAAAGATATATGACACTTATATATGTGGTTCAGCAGAATGTCTTGCCTATATCAACAGTAAGAGATAGAGGGATGTTTTTTATTGGAAAAATGATTGGAGTGCTAGGGTTACTAGATGAGAGTCCAATTCATCGTGAACAAAGTACAAATCAATACCCCAAAACAGGGTGAGGTCTTATTTATAAGTACAAGGTTCCTACAAATCTAGGTCTCCCTACATTGATCTTAACTCTGGGTTGATAGAGTTTTATTAGGATTAATCGTTTGTGATGTGTTATGATGTTCTTGGATTCTGAGTTAGCCCTTTCTTTATATTCAGTCGACTACACCGCTTTTACATCTAGATGCGAACTATCAGCCCACGTGGCGTAATTAGCCAAGTCTCCCTTTATTTACTTTTGTTGCATATATTGTTTGGGGCCATATGTCTCCATTTAGGATTATGTAAGGATTCGCTTGTAGCGGGATTTACCCACATTTCGTTGCTAACATTTTCAGGTTTAGTTGATCTAGTACCTTCGGAGTTGGCACTGTAACATGGATTTCATTTGGAGTCTACTATAGCCGGATGAGGAGTAACGGTGTTTATTTAAACTTGTTTAGTTATTCTTGACAGACTTCTAAATTAGGTTTCGGGTCATATGTTTATGGTATTCTGAAATTATAGTCATTGCAATTTTTAAGTTATTAGACATGTATTCAAATATATATTCTGATTTTTATTGATTTTCATAGTTTGCAATATCCTTATATATTATTGACAACTCCTCTTGCTAAAATGATTACTAATTATTTGACGCTCATAATGTGTGTATTTAGGCCTGATGACCCTAATTATAGAATTGACGGGTTGTTACAAGTTAGAGGGTATAATTGGTCCCGAGAAACCATTCTTTCTCTACACTTACAAAAGAGACACACTTCCATCAAATGTGGTCACTTAATTTTATGGTCACTTTGAAGAGGCCAATCAAAAATGGGATTTCACGATTCTATGAAATACCACACATCACAATAACTGAACAATGTAATTAAAACTATTTTCTATGACTAAAAAAACGGAGTAAAATTCATGATAGTCAAGATTTTGTCATAAGACTTTATAACTTGCATTCACGGGGTGGAGACATACACTTAAGTATGTGTAGATCATCATACATTTTGTTCACTTGGTCTTACCTCCAACGAATGTGCAATATATGTGTTGCACCGCCACCAAACATTCATATTTAAATTTTATAGAAAAATGATATGCAACTCAAATATATTCTCAAAACATTCCTCAAAGTATATTATGTTTGTGCATTGAGGTAAGGCCAACACAAAGTACAACAACTTAATATACTTTTGGAGATGTTTTGATGAATATTTTTTCGACTCGTACCATTACTCAATTTTATATTGTGCGCGTGTGAAAAACACGAGGTATAGCTTAAAATGACAAGTAATGTCCTTAAAAGAACCTTAACTATTGTTTCCTAAAAGATTTTCTTTATAACATTATTTTTTCGAAAAGATGACATATATCTACTTAGGTCCTTCCACGCGTAATTTGATCATAGGCTAAGGAAAATATAAAGAAGAAAAGAAGAGAAGTACCACACGGGAAACTCAAAAGGATTCTCTATCTTCTATTTATAACGACTCTTGCATATCTTCATATCTAACTCAACTTCTTTTACACTTACTCCACAACAATGACGTCGGAGAAGGTAGAGACTGTAGTGGCCGGAAACTATGTGGAGATGGAAAGAGAAGAAGAAAACCGTTCAAGTTCCGCTAAAAGCAAACTATCCAACTTTTTTTGGCACGGTGGCTCCGTTTATGATGCGTGGTTTAGCTGTGCTTCTAACCAGGCAAACATATATATTTTTCTTTCACCATGTTGAAGTGTTAGTTTTTTCCTATTTTTAATGTGCAGTTGAGCTTAAGTTGTTGAATAATGTTGTTATGTTGTGAGTGTAGGTTGCACAAGTGCTTCTCACACTGCCTTATTCATTTTCGCAACTAGGGATGTTATCTGGGATTCTTTTCCAACTGTTCTATGGCTTGATGGGGAGTTGGACTGCTTATCTTATAAGTGTACTTTATGTTGAATACAGAACTAGAAAGGAGAGAGAAAAAGTTGATTTTAGGAATCATGTAATTCAGGTAATTACATGTATTTGCTTTGATATAACAATTTTAATTTTTCATTAAAGGGTCAGTAATTAATAAATTACTTGAAAGTTTATTTACATGCGATCCGTTCAAGCGACAATTTTATTGATATTTTAAACACATAAATTTTTTAATAACTTAACTCTAATTACATTAATAAATATAATTATATTTATATTAATAATTATAATACATGTGAATTTATGACAGAAACTGTTTTTAATTTATTCTTATTTTTAATTTCTAAAGAGCCTAAACATCAATTGCGATATTTTTCTTCATTAAAATTTTCAATTATTTATCGTAGTACTGGCTTTTAAGTTTATATTCTTGCTTAGATCATGCCTATCCAAATAATCAATTATTACAGTAATCAAATCAGACCCTTGATTAAAGTGAACCTCATTTGCACTCCACACATCAATCGGAACGTAACACCTCATGTGGGTTTGACCTTTTGGGGAATCTTTTGTGGTCTCCTTAATAGTACAATATTAGGTTTATTTCCTAATTTTTTTATTAGACTAATTCCCAGCTGGGTAGGTTTGATCACTAATGATGGTTTTTTTCAACTTTACCGTTATTGAGAATCCAATATTTTTAGGCATCCAAAGACAGGGGCAAGTAAAAATCACCAATCAATTTATGGTCATTTAATTATAGGTACACATATGTTTTTAATATCCTCAAATGTGTTTAAAATGGATCCACATCTGATTGATACAGTGGTTTGAAGTTCTTGATGGGCTCTTGGGTAAACACTGGAGGAATATTGGTCTCTTCTTCAACTGTACTTTTCTTCTATTCGGATCGGTGATTCAGTTAATTGCTTGTGCAAGGTAATTAGTTATTAAGCAATAGTTAATAGTATTCTTTATAGAATATGAATTCATACTTGTATTTTTACTGATATCTATTATTGTTTTGCAGTAATATTTACTACATAAACGATAATCTGGACAAGAGAACATGGACCTACATATTTGGTGCCTGTTGTGCGACTACCGTGTTTATCCCTTCATTTCATAACTACCGAATTTGGTCATTTTTAGGCCTTATCATGACAACTTACACTTCGTGGTATCTAACCATTGCTTCCTTAAAACATGGACAGGTACATATCTAATAATTTTCAATTTCTAAACATCTTATTATCAATTAATTAAAAAAATAGTGTTAGTATTAAAGTGTAAATTTGGATTGATCTACCTTTAATGTATATTTGCTTGCTTAATTAACTGTTTCTTTACTTTACATTGGAAGATTGAGGGAGTGAAGCACTCTGGACCAACCACAGTGGTACTTTACTTCACAGGGGCTACAAACATTCTTTACACATTTGGTGGGCATGCTGTGACAGTGTGAGAATTTGTTATTCACCAACTTGATGTTTATTTTATATATATGTATGTCCATCTTGGATCTTTCCTGCATGTCTGAATGCAGAGATATAATATATGTGTGTATATATATTATTTTGAACATAATACGGACATAAGACATGGATGCATTATTACTTGAATGTCTGTTCTGATCAGGAATGGGAACATGTTCCCTGTAAAACTGAGTGCCCAACCTTTTTCAATACTCTTATGTTCTTTTCAATACATATCTCCAGCTGCAATATGGCAGTATGTTGCTTTGTATATTACTTTTGGGGTTGAGCCACAAGATTTTATTTCTCTAAAGGGGGCAAAAGAAAGATTTTGTCAGATAATGTTGAGATAATATAACATATACACTTTTAAAGGCTACTTGTTTCTGCTTCTTAAATTTGGATTTAAAAATGTGTAAAGTTGTTAATTATTGTTTTTAGAAATAAATAAATAAAACATTAAAGATCATACTGTATTTAAATCATTAAGAACTAATATTACCGCTAAGAGGTAATATTAACTCTGAAATTTCATTAAGATAAAAACAAACAAGTGTTTCAAAATTAGATCATAGGATTTATAAATTTTATATTTAGACGAGAAAACAACTGCTCCCTAAGAAATAAAGATCTATAAACCATGTATCATGTTGTTCATATAAGCTTGTTTTTAAACACCTAAACTCAAATGTAACTGTTTTGCATCATAGGGAGATAATGCATGCAATGTGGAAGCCACAGAAGTTCAAACTGATATACTTGTTGGCAACACTATATGTGCTAACCCTAACCCTACCATCAGCTAGTGCTGTTTATTGGGCTTTTGGAGATCTGCTCCTCAACCATTCAAATGCTTTATCTTTGCTCCCAAGAACTGGATACAGAGACACTGCTGTAGTCCTAATGCTCATTCATCAGGTGATCACCCTTTCATTTATATTTAATCTCTTTTCATATATACATATGCATACACATATACACACAAGGCTTAATTACAACAAACAAAAATGAACTTTACATATTTTCACTTTAATTTTCAAACTTTCGTTTTATGACTAAACCATTGAAGTTCTTTTTTGTATTTTCACTTTAGTCCAGGCATTTTAACAACTCGTAAACTTGCAAAATTGAGTCCAATGTTATTTCTGAAAAATTAAAAGCTAAATGACTGTATACACACACACACACATAATGCTTAATTTCAACCCCGATGTTCTGCCAGACTTGAATTGGCCCCTCATGTTTTCTATAACAGTATTTTAGTCCTCATTTTTTCAGCTCTGTTGGCTGACCATTTTCAAATCATTATAAGTGACCAAGATATCCCTAATTAATGCGTAATCAAATATCAATTAGTAAGGGTTAAAGTCCATTTATGTATGAAATAGTGAGAGTTGGCTAATAATATTTTGTGAGCGCTTGGGGTCGTCCCGGTAGTAGGAGTCTCACGGTAGCATGACTGCACCCACCCCCTTCCCTTTGTATTAGTTAGAATATATTTGCCTAGATAGAGTAGAATAAATTAGAATATTCTTGTAACTTGTAATAATTTGTATTGTTTCACTAACTATATGGTAAAATGGGGGCCAATCTCTGTTTTTCGTTCTTCCTTTTTGAATTTTAACCCATGGTTTGAATTTTGTTGCAGTTCATTACATTTGGATTTGCATGCACTCCTCTATACTTTGTGTGGGAGAAGTTCATTAGAATGCACAACACAAAAAGTATTTACAGGCGCGCCCTCGCTAGACTACCCGTGGTCATCCCTATATGGTTTCTCGCGATAATTTTCCCTTTCTTCGGCCCAATAAACTCCGCTGTTGGATCTCTTCTTGTCAGCTTCACCGTCTACATAATCCCTGCCTTAGCGCACATGATTACTTTTGCGTCTGCATCGGCTAGAGAGGTTAAATGCTCCCTTTATTCCTCATTTTTCTTTTGTTATTTATAGGTAAATAAATAAATAAATTTCATTGGAGATTGAGACTTTTTTCCTTCTCTTACATTTTGAATTACAGTCACATGCTAATGAATGTAATTTTACTTATATTTGAAACAGAATGCAATAGAGAGACCACCATCATTCTTGGGAGGTTGGGCAGGCTCATACTCAATGAACATATTTGTGGTGGGGTGGGTTTTGATAGTAGGTTTTGGGTTTGGAGGATGGGCAAGCTTGCTCAACTTCGTACATCAAATAAACACATTTGGTCTCTTCACTAAATGCTATCAATGCCCTCCACACAAGGCTTGATTTGACTCCCTACTTTTACAGAAGAAGAAAACATTTTAAATAGGAAATATATATGTATGGAGGTGTGTAAAGAGATTGGGATTTGTAACTTTTTTCCTCATTCTATTTTTGTTTTCTTTTTTCCTTGTAAGGAGACCTTGTAACTTGTGTTGATCATCTTTTGTAACTTGTGTGTTGATCATCTTTTTCTAAGAAGTATAACTCCCTTTGGTTTTTATGTGGGATATGATGTGATAATGATTAAATCTTATACCTTTTTTTCTTCCACATTCAATGTTTTATTTCTTTATTTTATTACAACAAGCAAGAGCTATCGAATCCTTACTCCTTCCTTCCAATATAATGCTCACGATTTTATCAGTAGGGCCAGCTTTGCCTAAAGCAGGCGATCCTCTGGGGCCTCAGATTAATCGGGGCCTCTGTTGGAAATTAATGCTAAGTGACGAAATTAATTATTTAATTTCAATTGTATTAAATTTCGAATTTCCCATTTATGTGGTTTTAATAAATGTCAGATAATTAATTAGGAATGTGATAAATAAAGATATTAAAAGATTTGGGTAAACCTTATCCGTTAGTCACATGATGGTTAGTGGCATTAGTGGGAGACTTGAAAGAGTCCCACCACCTTGGTGGGAGAGAAACTCCGAGATTCCATTAGAGTGCATTTTTTCCAAGAAGCCAGATTGATGGAGCAATTAATCAAGATTGATCTTTGATCAAGGTATGTCTTATTTTCTATCTTTTAGACGTATTTTGTGAAAACATGAAGATCTAAGATCTTTTTATTAAGAACAATTGTATGCTAAAGTTTAATCATATTAATGTGTTCATGATTAATATTAGGGTGTTCTTAAGAATGATTTTATATGTGGTATCAGAGCTAAAGTTTAAGATCTCATGATTTTCCTTATTGATGTTCGTCTATAATGATATATGTGCCTGAGACTTTCTGCGACATTTTTATTTATGTCATTAAATTGCTTTTGTGCCTGAGACCTTCTGCGACGTCTTATTTCTGTCATTAAATCTGCTCTTAAAGTGTGTCTGAGATTTTCTGTGACGTTTTCCTTCTGTCGCCAATACTCACTGGTGAGAATGAAAGGTCAAAACTTGCTCGGAATTTTACGAAACTGACATGGTCGACTGGAAACGTCGAAATAAACAAAACCCATTGTATACAATGGGCCTTACTTTTGCGTTTTGACGTCGTTAAGGCCCTCAAAATCCCGTTTTTTTTCATTTTAGGAAATAATCTCGGGGCTTATAACTCTTTACAGAAAATTGATATTAACGTTCCGCTAAATTTTTTGATTTTCTGGCATGTTTTACTTCAATTCCATAGTGAAAACTCATTTTTTCCATTTTTGGCAAAATTCATGTATTACGTGTTTTTATACCTGGGCAATTATGTTTTTGAGGCATTCGAGCTACTATTGGTATCTTTGTGATTACTGATAGATTACATATTATAGTTAATATTAATGCATGATTAACTATATTTAAGTTGAGATATGTAAACAATTATTCATTTGAGTTAAGTCAAAGGCCAAACACAGGCTGAGACTGCATGTACGAATAATATACTTACATTCATTAAAGACTTATTCTAATGTTAGTTATAAAATTGGATTGAGGCGCAACACATGCTAATATCTGAATTGAACAACATTAGAACCAGTTTTGTAAAAACAGAATAGTTGACATTAAGTCCATTAATCATGGTATTAAATGAATTAGGCAACATACACAGATGCCAAAATTATGAGACCATGATAAATGAATTATAGGGTAATATATCTTTACAATCTGAATATTATGTGATGATTAACACAGATTCCGTGATATTCGGAATGTAGATGAAATATACCAAAATTTTAGTCAACAATTCAATATTCGACCCTTGCAGTTTTTGTTGTGTGTAAAAATTTAAGTTTTCCCATATTTCATGTATGTTTTATCTAGAACTGTGATAAAACCTTGCTCTAATGATCATTTTTTAGTTGAATATTCATGCGAAACACATGCCAACATATTTCATATGGTAGGATATTAAACTTGTTTTACTGTTAATATTCATATTTTGATGAATCTCGTGCCAAATACAGGTCACTGATTCATATTGTTGAATATTATGATATTCATGTTTTAATGAGTCTCGTGCCAAACACAGGCCAACGATTCATGTGGTTGAAAATCAGAATTATTGTTTATTTTAAGGCTAGTACTCCCATTAAGTTGAATTAAAAGCCAAACACAGGCTACAATTCATATGTGCGGATACTAGATTTATTCGTTGCATGCATGCATATTTGAATGCATAACTTGCAAATTTTGAGACTCATAAGTAGGTATTCATTCAGTTTAATCAAATGCCAAATACAGGCTAAGATTACATGTGAAGATACTATACTTGTAGTCATTTCAGATTATCCTAATGTTTGTTATAAGGTTAAATTGAACACATGCTGAAATTTGAATCAAATAAACATTGGAATTTTTGTAAATGTTAAATAATTGGCATCAATGTTAAAAAGTCATATTTACATATGTCACTAGTATGATAATTGTGATTATAACCATATTGTGCATTAGTATGACCATGAATGATTTGGGTCAATATTTCTGATTTGTTACTCATACATAAGTGATGAAGCGAAAGTAAATGATTTATGTCTTCCATTTACTATTATTTGTGTTATATCTCATGTAAACTCTTTGTCTATTTGATTTTCACATTATGTCTAATTTTTCGTGAATTTCAAATTAAAGAATAGACAATAATATAATTATTCATGTATTACGGGTATTTTGCACATGTATGCGTATCTCTTATATTTATATAATATATGGTTTGGTGTTCATTAAAGTGTTCCATTCCAGAAGATATAAATATTGGACTAATGCATTAATATCATGCATATTTTGGTTGCCTACGGGTCCATGTATGATATTGAATGCTGGGATGATGATACTTTATGATGTTGCATACATATTATTGTTTATTCATTTATTGTGATTACAATAATTGAAGAAAATGTTAGTGGTGATATATATTTTGGGAAGGTAATAATGGTCGTCAAACACAGATGCCATAGTTTCTTTCACTATCATATCACCAATTAAGTTTATGAAAACCATAAACATGAATAATTTAGCTTATTGATCATGCGATATTTAATGAAAATAAGTGAAAAATTTATTGACTTGTGTATGTAAGTCTTTACGTAATGTAATATTCATATTATGAAATGTTTGGTAGTCACTACAGTGACCCAACTAGAATGGCAATGAATATTAAATGTAAAGATGATGGTAGTAGTAACTCATGATGCTTATAATTGTAAAGATATTAATGGGGTATACAAGCAAGGTTATTCCTTATAGGGAATCAATTTTGAGTGATTGAATGAACATCATAGATCACATACATTATTATAGTATGTGAAAATAAGTTGTGCACAAATGTCGTGTACAATATAATGAAATAACATTATACCCAATAAAGTAATGTACAAGCATCATATAATCAATATTTCACGGTTACTACTGACAAAAACTCACGGTTATGCATTCAATTTATCATGTAATCGATGTGTGTGTTGTTAAATCAAAGCATTAATGAAGTGAGCAATTTATCTCATTATCTTATCACATATTATTGTATCCCATTTTATTTCTCTAAAAATTTCATATTTAATTTGGTTAAACAAATTAAGTTTGTTTACATGTTGCACACTCGGACTAATAATAATAAAGATAATATGTATCTTTTATGATTTGAAATCAGTTTTTCATCTCAGTAGAGTTTTCAAGTTATACTTACTGTGTTATAGAAAGTATTTACTTTTGATGCAAGGATTTCTTACAAAACAAACTAGAAATGCTAATAAGATTCTTTTCTTTTGTTCTTGGGGAATCAAATTGCCATTTGTTTTCATAAACCCTCAATTTCTTTAGGAAAATGTTTGTCTAGACTTGATCGTGAGGGATATGTTCTAAAGAATCTTTTGATGTATATTTTTTCAAGGGTTATGATTTTAGTTTTGATGTTTTATACAAAATAAAGTTTGGACATAGTTCGTTAAAGATTTGTTTGATCCTGCATCATAATCGTAGCGTTTTTTTTTATGAAACTCTTTAAATCTTGTACCAAATTAAATCTAGACTCTTTTTCATAATTTTCGTGGACAAGATTTTTGTAATGTCTCTTACAAATTTTGATAGTCGAGTTGTGCTCTAAAGGTATTACGATGTCTAATATAAGGATGAACTATGTGGCCCAAGTGGGAGATTATGAGAAACTTCCCTTAAAGTGGACCTACATAGATCATATAATTGTCATTGACACGTATTTATTGCATTAAAGTCAAATTCATTATGAAAGGTGAAATTAGTGGTAGTAGAAAATCATGAAATATGATTATAAAGGAAGGTAGGGTACTTATCCCATTAACGATAACCTTCTTGAATCCTTGTTCTTTTAGTTTTTAGATTGTCTAAACAACAAAGAACAAATAAATGGTCAACCACTAAATAATAGTATTGTCACCGTGAGAGAAATGTAGATGAAATCATAAGGAATAGTATTAAGAAGATCCTAAAAGGTCTACTATCCTAAATGATTATGTGGTGTATCTGCATGAACATGAATTTGGCGTAGGAATAAATAATGACATGGTTTTATTTTCAAAAGTCATAAGAAGTGAAACTAATGGACTACAACTAAGGTTGAAATCTCGTTGAATTACATAATTGATGCACTAAAGTCGGGTATAAGGGGGTCATCAAGACCAAACGCGACACTAACGGTAGTTAAACGAGATAAAGCTAAATTGTAGTAAAATATTTCACTATTAATGAAGAAAAGGTTATAAATGAACCTTCGCAATTATATGCAAGGACATGGAATTCCTATGACATTAGTAGCTCATTATGATTGAGAGTTACATGAAGTGGATGTGAAAATTATTTTTTGAATTCTAATAAACCATGCGTATTGTTTAGGAGATCATTTTATAAACATAAGTTTCCCACATGAGGCATTTTAAGAAATAATATCATTATTTTTTTTTAATCGTTGTATATTTGTATACACCTTAAGATCAGTGGGAGTAAGTTTATATATTTTCTCTATATACAAGCACGGATTTAGAAAGTAGAGAATCAAAATAATTTTATGGGTTTAAAAGTTGTGTATGAAGTAATGAGATACTTAAAGGACTATATGCTCACATTTATGATGTATGTGTTCATTTAAATATGAACAATTATTGTGACTCAGATTTACTGTTTGTACGGATGGTACGAAGTTCACTCTTGCTTAAGTATGTTTGTTTTGGTTTATCAATCAATATAATGAAGGAGTGCAACACAAACCATCCATTAACTATTGTGAAAGCTGAGTTTGTAGTATGCTTGGTGCTACAACTTATGTATTTTGGCAGCGTGACTTCATTTCGGGACTTGGAGTTGTCGACACTATTATCAAGTCACTGAAATATTATGATAATGTCGTTGCAATCTTCTTTATGAAGAAATGTTAGGTATTCCTAAAGTAACTAAGCACGTTGAATGAAATACCTATCAGTTAAAGAAGAAATTTAGAAACAAAAAGTGTCAATTGATCACATTTGTACGAGTGATAACATAGTAGATCCTATTACGAAAGGACTATCTCCAAAAGACCTTATGGAACGTGTCAAAGAGATGGATCTCGATTAGTAAAATTATGATTGCTATTTGGCTTAGTTGTTTGACACTATTACTTGAATTCAATAAAAGTGTTTCTGATTTCAATTATTTCTGTCATTTGTGAATGCATGTATACAATTATGAAGTGTTGTTGACAGAAATAGTCCTTATTCCAAAGGAAATTATGAGGCCATTATGATACCCAATATTAAAAGCTTAGTTGAATGAAACATTGGTGTTGTGGTACATGGAAGGAACTATGCTCTTGAATAGTATGGAACAACCATGACTCGCATCCGTGAATCATTTGATTCAGCAAAATAAATTTATCAATGATTGTGCACCTTATGATACCTAATCTAATCATGTGAATTATTAAGACCAAGTGGGAGACTGTTGGAAATTAATGTTAAGTGACGAAATTAATTATTTAATTTCAATTGTATTAAATTCCGAATTTCCCATTTTTGTGGTTTTAATAAATGTCATATAATTAATTAGGAATGTGATAAATAAAGATATTAAAAGATTTGGGTAAACCTTATCCGTTAGTCACATGATGGTTAGTGTCATTAGTGGGAGACTTGAAAGAGTCCCACCTTGACTAGGATTCCAGCCCTCTTCCCCTTATAAATAGAGGAGCCCTACACCATCCGGGGTTATCTCATAACACACTATTTCTGAGGTGGGAGAGAAACTCCGAGATTCCATTAGAGTGCATTTTTTCCAAGAAGGCAGATTGATGGAGCAATTAATCAAGATTGATATTTGATCAAGGTATGTCTTATTTTCTATCTTTTAGACGTATTTTGTGAAAACATGAAGATCTAAGATCCTTTTATTAAGAACAATTGTATGCTAAAGTTTAATCATATTAATGTGTTCATGATTAATATTAGGGTGTTCTTAAGAATGATTTTATAGTCTCCTCCTTAAAAATATGGCATAAACAAAGTAGTTATGGAAAAAAATTAGTTAGGAAAAAAAATTAATTGTGAAAAAATTAGAGTTATTACTTAAAAATGCACCCCCCCCCCCCCCCAATTTTTTTTATTCCATTTAAAATAATTTATAAAATAAAAAACCACAAAATAAAAAGACTAGAGATCCATTTATAATCCCAACTAAATAAGTTCAAACTTACACACTAATTTAGTGTCACTAAACACGAAATTAAACTCACTCAACATAATTTATAGAGGACTATGAGTTATAGATTTTGCCAAAAAAATATTTTTAAGCTAGCAATTGAATTTGTAATCCACAATTGGTTGATAATAGTCTTTCAAAAAACACGCTTATAGCAAATTTGAACAAGAATTAGAAGCATTATGTACTACCCCGTATTTTTCTGGAATGAAATAAAACCAGCTTTGGAATAAAATAAAATTCGTAGAATTAAATTAAATCGGTGAATTTAATTAATTAGTTTGGAATAAGTTAATTAATTTTTATTTCATAATCATGTGAGATTGACATTATATGTCGAATATTTATGTACAAAACAATTGCATGTATAGTGAATCATTAATATATGATGCACGACTCAATTGGAAATATACCCGTTGAATAAAAAATAATTGGGACGCATTAAGGGAGGTTTTATGGGCTCATTTAGGTGTTTTAGACATTTAGAAATGGTCCCGAGGCATAGGTATATAACTTGGGAGGTTTGGGTGCTAGTTTATTATGGGTTTGAGCTCATTTGAGGTTCCAAAAAAGGGGAATCGGGCTTAATTCGGGAATTGTATAAGATTAAGGAGAAGATTCATAATCCTCACACTTAAATAAAAACCTAAACCTAGAAGCCCCACTTCAAGAGAGAAATGAACAAAGGCCAAATAGGATAAGAGACAAGAGATTCAAGAGCAAATCATCAATCGTTATATATAGGCAAGAACTTTCTTGCCTATTTTAATGTCCAATGTATTTTGTGATTCATCGTAGCAAACCCCATACAATTTCTGAATTTTAATATGAAATTGGTGATTAAATGGTAGGATTTAATCTTATGCATAGAGAAGAATAATCGAAAATTAGTTGGTGTAACTCAAAATTTTAAGATGATTATAATCTTGAATTAGTTGATAGAATTCATGCCTTAGGATTTTTGAATATATTGGGAAGCTTGATGCATGTGTAAAGGATTTGAACTCATGCTTTAAGGTGTAGAATTTTAGAGAACTATGACCCATGTGTTATGTAAAATATGATTTGAATCTAGATGGATTTATGGTAGAAATTCTGGGTTAATATACATGATTAATGATGTGAATTCTGGAAATTGGGAGAATGTAATTGATGTTAATTTATGTAATTAACCATTATAAGATGAATGACTAAGTCATAGGGACCCGTTCCTATGTTACTGAAATTGAATCAACCATTGGAATGAACTGTGGGATGAAATTGAGAATTTTCGCACTAAAGAAACGTAGCACATCCAAGCTTCTGCCCAGATCCGAATGGATTCAGCCTCATAGGCGAATCTATTCGGTTGATCAAATCGATTCAGCCTCGAGGGCAGGATGAGTTAGGATCGGGGATATTTTTAGAAAACCATACGAGTTAGTGGGACAGTGTTTTGGTCAACAATGATTTTTTTTTAAAAAAAAACTCTTATACAATTATTAAATGGAAAATTATATTTAACTAGATGGTTAAATAATCTTATAAAGTTGAAGGAATTAATAATTAACTAGATGGTCAATTATTATTATGTGATTATTTATGGGTATTCAGTTGTGATATATTTGGGTAATTATAGAGTAATTACTTATACATATTATATGAGAATAATATGTACTTATATTTATTTTGTGGACATACCTATGTTCGTGGATGGTCTTATCGGTTGGGTTTATGCACGTTCGGGACCGTATCACGCGTCGGCACAGATGGGTTAGACGTTTCATAGGTCATTATTATAGGTACTATGCAGCATCCCACTTAAACGAGGTAGGTTCATGATTGGTTAATGTCGTAGGCGTTGATCAACATCGTCTAATGGATGGGGGTTTGCGCAAGCATCGCTAAACATTCACGAATGCAAAAAATTCACTAAATTCAGTAGAGCGATATTCGCTTAGTTTTACTGCACGAATAAATAATTGACGAGCGTTGTAATAGCAAAACCAAAACAATTACTTTAGCTAACCAAATTGCGGCAAAAGATAAAAAAGTGAATGGTTTTGTAGTACGGTTTAATATATCTAGAAAACAACGAATATTATAACGTTCAAACACCTAAAGAAATGAAACTAAACAATGACCAAATTTATGCAAATTTAATCATGCATTGGCTCTATACAAGTTTGTCTGTTGTGATTTCCATACTTGCCACACCTACCGCACTTGATTTCTCTTCATTCATCACCCTTTGATAAAATTCTTTTTTTCTTCAGTCTACCTAGTGGATGTTTGATATAGGAGGATTAATTTCAATTGCAGATCCCAAGTAGTTCTCTTTATCAACTATCAGAATTGGATAAATCATATACGATTAAGTCTTTATAAAGCTTGAAATTGAAAAGAAATAATCTACAACTTCACTCAATTCATGTCCACTCCTTTGAGCAACTACAATAACATGGGCACATGAAAATCCATTTAATTGCCATTTATAAAAAGAGTGTGTACCATTCAAAAAATCGACATGCCGATTTGGTTTGTCCGGTTCAACCATCACCTCAAAAATGGAATCATTCGATTTGAAATCACCCTATGCTTGTCCTAACTTTAAAGAATCTTATGCCTGACGTTCAATATCAACACACAATACTACATTCCAAGCCTTAGATTCATCTATATGCTTTAAGTTCAACTTTATCATTTGCATTCAAATTGTGTCAACTGGATTAGTAATTAGTAGGTGGTGCACATCCCATATCCATAAATTGAATGACTCTTCTACATATGACGTCATCTCTCCAAATCTTTTTCCTTTGAAAAAAGAATTTCTCCAATTATCTTTTAGAATAGTTGCTAGAAAGGAAATAATTCTCTTACCTCCTTCAATAATTAACATTATCAAATGAGCATTGAAAACCTCATTAGTTGTTGTATACGTACAAAGGACAAAATATTCGATAATTTTTCCTTTAACTGTATGGTGAAATCCAAACAAATTTTCCCTCAAATTTCTCTTCAAATGATGCAAGCAGAAGCCATGATGTCCGTTGGGAAAAACTTTAGGTATGGATTTCAATAATCCGTTGTTTCTGTCAGATATGAACATTATTTCCCTCAGTGTTAAAATGCAAGACAAATTTGTTAAACATCATTACCAATTCTCATCATTTTCTGAGTGAACTATTGCAAAAACCAAGGGGTAAAATCCTATAACAAAAAAGAAACAAATAATAGCAAAATGCAAAATTATCGATTGTAACGGTGTTTAATTTTAAAAGATTGAATAACTACTGTCAATATGGTTTCGTAACACTTGTACAATAACTTTGTATAAATTTGGTAATGATCGATATATATATATATATATACACACACACACTATCAATATAACTCAGATTTTTGACTGTTTACTATGCATGAACATTGAACATAGAGAATGTTCATGGACACTTTCCTATGTTCATTATTTGGACATTTCTATTTTGACATTCAACGAATATTAATAAAAATGTCTAAATAATGAACATAGGAAAACATGATCATTTTTTCAGACTATGAATATTCATTATTTTGACAAAATTGCCAGAAATACCGATTATGAATATCCAATACTATATCACTGTTACACTAGAAATTCAATAATGAGAAATACCAATTAAGTGGATATTAACTGTATGAGCAAAATTATGCAATATGAAAAAGTAATTACTCACACAAATATTCATTATAAATTTTCTGACAACTACCAATTTAGTGAATATTCACTGTTGGAACACATGCACATCACATGGGTCTAAACAAAAATATACAATATATAAACACACAAAACTTTAATTTCCATTATTAATATTGAATTTTAAAGTCTATTTTCAATATATACTGATTAAATGATCATGGCAATGATTTTTTCCACCATATTTTAACTAAAGTATTCCGTATTCATCAAGGTCGTGAATATTCTATTTGCACTGTAACTTTCTACAGTAAATAATCAGTGTAGGGATTGAATATTCATTAAATAGTAAACCCATTTTACACATGTATTCATAATAAACGCATTTTATAATAGTGAAAATTAATGACGTGAGATTACTTCCCCCAAGATGACATAATAATCCAATATTCATAGTTTATTAAATATATAATAAAAGTGTTGCTTCTTATTGTTGCATATATAATTATCACAATGCAAAAAAAATTTGGAATGTACCTTGATTTCCATTTTCATTGCAACTAAAAAATTTGCCTCGAATCGACCGTTTAAAAATGTTACGTCCAAGTATACTAATGGTCGACAATGATTAAAACCATTAATGAATGCTTATATGCCATAAACAATCTCCCGGACCTCTTAGATAAAGAGTAACACTATAACTCCACATGACTTGCACTGCATTAATATACCAGCATAAACTATCTAAAGATTGTGTATGGTCACTAAATACTTTATTGCGTGCTTTCTCCGCAGCATTCCAAAAACATTTGTAGTTTACATTTTGTCCACATTAAGACCCAAATAAATGCACCACATCAATAGGACGTGCCAATGTCATGGTGCAAACACGATTCTTAATTTCATTTTCTATTACACGGGAATTCATACGAGCATTCTTTGAAGTTCTATAACAAACACCACAAGTATGCTCGTTGACTAATTTTCTCAAATAAAAAACCCATTGATAGGGTGAACTCTACCATGAATATACCACTGGCAACTAGTGCTCAACCTATGCTGGGACTTAATAGTAACTCTCACGGAATCATTCTTTAGATACTTGAATTCAAATCCCAGTTCTATCGAATATTTGCACAATATCCCTGAACTCAACAACGCCTCATACAATTTTTTGACCAACTTTTACGACAAAATTTTCCCAACCAGAAGATATAAGTGGTTTAACGGAGTTGTATTGTGATGTTCCAACCTCAACGTAGAAAGTATAACTTTCACTAAAGTTAAGATCAAACGTCCCATCAGCAACATCACATTTGACAGTATTTGCACATATTTGAGTAAGTAACGTGAGGTTTACGGAATGTACATTGCGTGTTCGACAATATGACAGTGTTTGACAATATGATATCAAAATTTCAAAATCCTCTTTAAAATCCAAGATGCAAGAAGAATGTTTAGGCAAATCATAAAGTAAACAAATATAATCCTTAGCAATGTCAACCCAACGAGCATGAATGGACTCGTATATATACTTCAATGTTGTTGTTTCGTTCACATTAGATACAAGTGTGCTATCGATATATGTACAAAAGAACATAACAAATGAAGTCATCGTTGTCATAAACAACAATTACGTTAGAAACTTCTAAAAAAATAGAAATATATGTATTCTTTTCTTGAAATTAACATAGTATACACTAAATTGGGTTTGAACGGGGTGCAAATTGGTGTTTAAATAGTGATTATTCATTGAAATGCAGAAAATGAAAACTGTGAATACTCACTAAACGATGATTAAGAGTGTGTATTATTGTTCAATCGTTGAATATTAATTGAGTTGGGTTTATCGTGTTGAAACATTGAATATTCACCGAATTATTATTTAATGTCTATAAATAGATCAAACTTTGATGATTTAGATTCGCGATTAGTTAATCCCGCTAGCACGGACCAATATCATATAATGGATGTGGGTTTGAGCCATCGTCACTAAACATTCACAAAAGCAAGAAATTCACTAAATTGGTCTTCTAGTATTTTTTTTAATGAGAATTACAAGTGAATCCACAAACAATGAATAGTCCGCGAATATTTGTCAAAAAGTTCAAATTATGTGTTAAATGATTGAATATTCATTAAATTGGGTTAGAAAATGGGGAAAATCGTTGTTCAAAAAGTGAATATTCACTGACTTGCAATTTCAAGTAATAATCAGAAGAATAAATATTCAAAGTGCATATAATACTTAACACTGAATATTCACTAAATGAGCATTAAAAGTGCATATTATTCAAACAGTGCTTAGTAACACAATATGTTGAAAAAACGGAATTATTCAAATTATGCATATTATATTTGAGGTGTTGAAACAATGAATATTCACCGAATTATAATTTGATGACTTAGATTCGCAACTTGGTAGTGCTGAGGGAGCGTACCGACATGATTTGATGGATTTACGTACGAAATAGCGTAACATATTAAGTCATACCATGTAATAAAAATTATAAACAAGTTAGAATCCATCCATAGTATCACCCAAACAATAACATTGGATATATTTCATAAGAATTATAAAACGACATAGGGAACCTGTGGGTACCTCGATTTGTTACTTTGGCCTAGACGAGTAGCCCAATTAAACACGACCCAAAGTCTAGAGGCCCCGTGCATCTTCTAATTCAGTTGTGACCTATTCGATTCCTAAAATCTCTCAAGGAGATATTCTAGGGATTATAGGCTAAAGTGGGGGAGTCCAACACCCCCACTCTCCAAAAAATAACATGTATATAATAAACCCTCAGCCCGGGGCAAAGGGCATGCATTTTTTTCCTGTAAACACTCCCCTGAGTAAAGAGAAATAAAATATTGAGAGTACCGCCGTGGACATAGGCCTTCTTGCCGAACCACGTATATCATGTGTTGTGTGTGATTGTCATTCTTTCAAGTTCTTTACTTATTTTTGGTGATTGCCTTTGCTTGTTATTTTGTGTTTAGATTAATTGTCAGCACAATTGGCACCGTTTATCGGAACGCTTGTTTTCCTTTAAGAAAGCCTTCGCCAAAAAGAATTTGGAATGTTTGGTCAGAGCAGCAATGCCCCTCAAGCAGGGGATATTCAGTAGTAACCTGCCCCTCGCAGGATCATATCTGAAGTTCGATGTTCAAATCCTATGGCTCGCCCAGAACGGCAAGCCTCAAAATAAAGTCAAGGGCCAACCAGGTCCACACAGATCTCTAGGCTAATCGACGCGTATGAGGCCAAGCTCCAAGATCAAGAGGAGTCAACTCTCAAGTAAGAAGCCGAGAATGCTCATCTCAAAAGATGATTGGAGAGAATGGAGAGAGAACTCCATCGTAGCACTAAGTAACTTCACTACGGCACTCCTAGCCCTTAGGCGAGCAAGTCTCGCAGCCGAGGAAGGAGCCCTAAATGTGGATCTCAAAGACTTAAGGAACACAGATCAGATGATGACTTGCTCGAGCAATAACAAATAGCTCGCTGTCATAAAATCCCAACTTGAGGAAATGATGACATACGAAATTTGGTCCGGAGAGAATTGGACCAGTACCCAGCACATCGGGGTGCCAGATCTACCATAGAGCTAGCCAGGTGAGTTCTCAAGACCCTAGATGAAATCACCTTCTCAAGGGAGATAAAAGAAGAAGAATAAGCCCCCAAGAAGTTTGCGATTCTTAGATTCAAGATCTATGGTGGAAAGATAGATCCTATCGACCATGTTAGGCAGTACAGGCGGGCCATGACCCTCTAGAATCATAAAAATGCACTGATATGACGAATCTTTCCATCGAGCTTGCACGATGTAACCCAGAAGTGATTCGAGGGACTCCCTCATAGATCCATCAGGAAATTCGAGTCCCTAAAAGATCTCTTCACAGCTCACTTCATTACCAGCAGCTCCCATCCAAAGAGGATGGATGTCTTATTGATAATAAAGAAAACGCCCCAGAAGAGCCTCAGAGACTATGCAAAAAGGTATTGAGAGTTGTTCAATGAGGTCGAGGACTGCTCAGAGTAGGTCCCTGTGGCATCCTTTAAGATTGGCCTACCCAGCTCTTGCCTCTTACACCAATCCCTCACTAAGAATGAGGCCACAACCATTGATGATCTAATGGCTCGCATCGAGAAATATGCCAAAGTTAAGGATGTGACCCGCCTCAGTGAAGGGGAGAATGGTTGAGCTAAGTTCACTGCCAAGGACAACGATAAAGTTGAGAATAAGAAGAAAGGAAGCAAGAATGGGGGCAAGAGTGGCTACAAGAGTGGAAACAAAAATGATTCTTTAAAAGAATTTTAGGTAGTGAACACTGTCTTTAAAGAACTAATCTACAAGATCCTAGAAAAGATCAAGGACGAGCCATTCGTTAAGTGGCCTATAAAGATGGGAGGAGATCCCTAAAAAATAAACAATGCCCTAAGATGCGCTTTTCATAAGGAAGGTGGGCACAAAACTGAGCACTACAAAGCTCTCAAGTCTCATCTTGAAGAATTATCCCAGACTGGGAACTTAAATGAATTTTTAGAGAAGAAGGCAGAAAAGGTCACTGCTAATGGAGACCCAAGGTCCGATAACGTGCTCGAGGAGGATGTTGGCCATGAGTTCACAATGATTCATGGGGCATCGGACCTAAAGAAGGTTCATGGAAACTCAGCTCGAATTGAAGTTAAAAAGCTTACGGTTATAATACAAGATTTTCAAATCGATCCAGCTAAAATGTAGGCAGGAAAGCATCGGCGAGAAAATGGTATCGACTACAATAAACACATTATGTTCACGGATAAAGACCTAATGGGAGTAAGGACCCATATCATGATGCCTTGATCATTACACTTAGGATAGCTAACTATGATGTCGACATGTTGCTCGTCGACCAGGGTAGCTCATTCGAAGTGATATATCTCGACCTATTCATAAAGTTGAAGCTTAGCGTCGCTGACTTAAAGGAAGCCACTGTCCCTTTAGTCGGCTTCGCTGGTAAAGTGACCATCCCTTTGGGAAAGATTGTACTACCAGTAAGGGCATGAGGTGTCTCCAAGACGATTGAGTTTCTGGTGGTCGACATTAACTCGCCCTATCAGGCCATCCTTGGCAGATGGTGGCTACATACGAAGAAGGTCGTCCCCTCTACCTACCATCAGAAAGTCAAGTATGTGACTGAACGAGGAGTGATGGAGATCCACGGAGATCAACCGATGGTAAGAAAGTGCTTTATAGCAACCATCCACCCAAAATCGAAGAAGAAGGTCGAGAAGGCCAAGGAGAAGGTTAAAGAACAGGAAGGTTTAATACCTTCCAAATAGCAGCTAAAATATGGAAGACCAAGAGTGGAGGAGACCAGGCTCCTCCCCTCTGAGCGGGTCGTTGAGAACCTGGAGGAGATCGTAGCCGATGGCAGCGAGAAAGATAGGGTGTTCTTGATCGGAGACTCTCTCACAGATCGAGAGAAGAAGGAACTAACAGTACTTTTGAGGAATAACTTGGACGTTTTCACGTGGGAAACCTATGATATGCCTGGGATTGACCCCAGTGTTATTTGTCATCGGTTGCATATTGACCCAACTTTGAAGTCGATCGGGCAAAAGGCACGACAAAATTCACCCGAGAAAGCCAAGGCCGTGGAGAAGAAAGTGGAAAAGATGTTGGATGCAGGATCCATAAGGGAAGTTCAATTCCATAAGTGGTTGTCCAACCCAGTAGTGGTCCCAAAAAGTAATGGAAAATGGAGAGTCTGTATTGACTTTACCAACATCAATAGAGCATGTCCTAAAGACAGTTTCCCTCTCTCGAAGATCGACCAGTTGGTGGACACCACGACAGCTCATGAAAGAATGAGTTTCCTCGACGCATACTTAGGGTACCACAAAATACCTCTATAAGAACCAGATCAAGACAAGACAGAGTTCATCACCACCGTTGGATTGTATTGTTACAAGATCATGCTCTTTGGGCTAAAAAATGCGGGAGCAACCTACCAGTGGTTGATCACCAAAATGTTTAAGGACCAAATGGGAGACACTATGTAGGTCTACATCGATTAAATGCTTGTAAAAAATATGCATAAAGAAGAACACCTCTAAGACCTATTAAGGACCTTTGAAATCCTTAGGAAATACCGAATGAAGCTTAATGAAAGTAAGTGTTCCTTTCGGTGTTCAGTCAGGAAAATTTCTCAGGTACTTGGTTAGCAAAAGATGCATTGAAGCAAACCCGGACTAGATTGACACCATTAATAGGGTGCACCCCCCGTATGATAAGATACGTGCAGAAGCTCACTCGGATGCTCGCCGCCCTAAATCGATTCATCTCAAAGTCATCCGAAAGGTGCCAGCCATTTTTCCAGTTATTGAAGAAAAGTAAAAATGTGGAGTGGAACGAGGATTGCTCGAAGGCATTAGAGGAGCTCAAAGTTTACCTCAGCACACCACCCTTTCTCGTAATACCTCAAAAGAACGATTCCCTATCCCTATACCTCGCAGTTTCCAGCCACACTGTCAGTTTTGCACTCATATACGAAAAAACGGGAATCCAGCACCCATTCTATTATGCGAGCAAGACTCTCTTGGATGCCGAACAACGATACCTACTACTGGAAAATCTTATCTTTGCACTAGTGGTAGCCTCGAGGAAATTTAAGAAATACTTGGAAGCTCACTCTATCATCGTTCTTACATCTTACCCCCTTAAAGCAGTCCTGTGAAAATAAGATTTATTCCGCAGACTATTAAAGTGGTCAGTCGAGCTCGGGAGATTTCACATCCAGCTTCAGCCAAGGAATGTGATTAAGGGACATATCCTCACCGACTTCATCGCAGAATTCATAGGAGAGCATCCTTACGACCAACTTGAACTCGTCAATCAAAGGGAAGATCACTCGGCGCAAGGTGTTTGGCGACTATTCGTTGAAGGAACCTCGAACTCCAAAGGGGAAGGAGTGGGCATTGTGTTGGTTACCCCAGAATATACAATCCTCGAGCAAGGAATTAGGCTTGGATTTAAAGCCTCCAACAACAAAGTAGAGTATGAAGCATTGATAGTAGGCCTACAGAAGGCACATGCGTTGGGGGCAAATAAACTCTGGGTGTTCGGCGACTCATAGTTGGTCTCTAATCAGATAAGTGGAGACTTCAACTTGAGGGATGAGAGAATGGTAACCCACCTCTACACAACGAAGAAATTGATGTTTAACTTCGAACAAGTCAGTGTCCAACAGTTTCCCAGAGGATAAAACAGTCATGATGATGCCCTAGCGACCTTGAGCTCAGTGATTAATTCTGAATTGAAGAGAGCAATTACGATCGACTTCCTTGCCCAATCGAGCATTAACCAGAGCGACAAGGTGTGAAACAAATGTCATGTTATTCATATTCAACCAGCCCCCAATTGAATGGACCCCTTATGGGATTATTTGAAAGATGGTGCCCTACCATACGATAAGAAGGCCACTCATCAAATAAGAGTCAAAGCTGCTCGCTTTCACTTATCTCCTGAAGGAAAACTGTATAAGAGATCTTTCACCAGTCCTTACCTCTAATGCGTTCACCCAAGGGATGTCGAGAAAATTCTTCATGAGCTCCATGAGGGAATCTGTGAGAGTCATATTGGGGGCAGGTCGCTAGCTTTTCGAGCAATGAAAGAAGGCTACTGGTGGCTGTACATGTAGAAGGATTATGGGATATATGCTCGCAAGTGCGAAAAATGTCAACTACACACTCCTATGGTTCACCAACCCGCCAGCGACCTAAAATCACTTACTAGCCCCTGGCCTTTCGCTCAATGGGGAATGGATATCATGGGCCCTCTTCATACCACTGCCAGTAATCGTAAGTATTTGTTGGTTACGACAAACTACTTAACCAAATGGATAGAGGCAAAGCTGCTGGAGAACATCAGAGACGTGAGTATGATGAGGTTCATATGGAAGAACATTATCACCCGCTTCGGGATCCTCAGGACCATCATCACTGACAACGGAACCCAGTTTGAAAGTGGCCTCTTCCAAGGTTTCTATAATGACCACGAGATCAGGCACCATTTTAGGTCTGTGGCATACGCTAAGAGTAACGGACAAGATGAAGCTTCCAACAAAACATTGATTGATGGATTGGAGAAACAATTGGAGCGAGCCAAAGGGGCCTGGATGAGAGAACTACCACACATCCTATGGGCTTATCGCACCACCCCATGGCGAGAAATCAGGGAAACCCCATTGCACTGATATATGGTATGGAGACAATCATTTCCTTGGAAGCTGGCCTCCCCACCATGAGGTCCACCCTAGTCGACCAAGGCTAGAACGATGCAACATTACTCGCTGAACTTGACCTAGCTGAGGAATGCAGAGAGATGGATCTAGTGAAGCTAGCAGGATATCAGTAACACCTAGAAAGATACTATAACAAGAAGGTCAATCCAAGAGCATTCCAAGTTGGGGATTACATCCTAAGGAAAGTTCTTGGCAGCGCAGTAAAACCATCAGATGGAAAGTTGGGACCAAACTGGGAGGGACCATTCAAGGTGATAAGGGACAACCTGCAAGGAGCCTATCACTTAGAAACGCTGGAGGGAAGGGAGATACCTCGATCTTGGAATGCACCCAATTTAAAGAAATTATACTTTTAGTTTTCTGTTTTAATCTTTTATGACAATGTTGAAATTGGCAATTCTTTTCTGATTAATAAAAGATTATTTGGTAGTGGCATTCTTTGAAGTGTTGATTTTTCAGATGGAAATTCTTTTCTGATTAATAAAATATTATTTGGCAGTGGCATTCTATGAAGTGTTGATTTTTTCATAAACTTTATAACTTGTACACCTTTTCCAAGTGACAGTCTCCCCTCTTATCACATAAAAGCAGGGTATTATCCTCCTCAGGTTCTCGTCATTTAACATGAACAACCTCTTAGCATTTCCCCTAACAATATATGAAGCTCTACAGGGGACCCTTAGGCAGCTCGACCAACTCGAATTGGTTGCTAAACGATGTTTGGCTCAAAAAACCTGCTTTGATAGAATATCCAACACCAGGTGTGTCCTCACCATTTCCACACTTAAGCCTAAGGGAGTATGATGACACGACCTAAAAGGTAAATTAGGGCATAATGGTATCTTATAAGCATATTTGACTTGGAGGATACTCACGTAATAACACAACTCGGCCCATATCAAATCTAGTAGGCTAAGAAAAGTCCAAGAAATCAATGAAGTAGACAATACACAACACATGTTTAGTCAACAAATCGCCCAAAACATAATTATTTTATTACTTCACTGCATTTATAAAGATCTACATTAGTTTAATTAAATAGATCCTAATGAGGATTAGGCCTCCGATCAAGATAATCAGTTACTTGCGCTATTTAGCCATCGTCTGGTTGAGGAGCTAACTCCTCCTCGACTTTATTTACATCTGGCTCTAGTAGCTGCCTGGGGATATCATCTATGGGGACACACTGATCATCCCTCCTGAAGGGGTTAGGCATCAAAGCTGATGGGGAGATCTCATGACGATACCAGAGTACTGAGTTCCTAGGTACCTTTAGTTCCCTGAGAGCATTAAACCATCCCCTAATAAAGGATAGCTCTTCAACCTCCTCCAAACTCATCGGAGCATCGATCCAACCCTGATCACAACCATCATTCCACACTCTCCGAGGACCTTTCTTGAAAAAATGCCTCAACAGGGTGACATCTATTTAGAGACCAGAAGCTATCACGTATGTCCGATGAAGATCTCCTCGAAGTTCATCAATCTCTCTAGTTGAACCACGGTCACCTATACCAGCTTGCCGTCCAGCCGATGAAGAGGAACCACGTAGAACCTAAGGATCAATACTAAGCGCATTCTCCCGAAGTCACGATACTTCTTTTCTCAGAGCTTCGTTCTCTTACTGAAGTAGCTCTCCAACTTGATTAACCTCTGAGGCATCCGGAAGCCTTGCCTTCAGTGCATCCACCTCTTCTTGAACATAAGCATCGATTTTTTACATCTCTTGGAGCCTGTCCTTTAGCTTAGTAACGAGATCTAAGTGGTCCTTATACTCTCTATTCCTTGACCGAAGGGACTTACAGATCCTTACAAAAGCCCTACGAACTCGATTGCTCGCGTTAGGACTAAGAATCTTTCCTAGTTGAGAAGTAGTAGGTATATACTTATCAACATCAATTAGCTACAAACCATATAAAGCATTGAAGAGCAAATAAATCTTTATGCAAAATAGAAAAGTATTTCATATCATTAAAAGAGAGATTCCAAGTACATCAACAGAAAAAAGGAAAGAACAATAAAAGCAAAAAATGTAAAGATTTCCCTAACAAGGACTAGATGGAAACCTTAGTCTACTCTGAGGTCACTGGTTGCTTCCCCTTATCTGCAGCAACTCCAGGCGCACCTCCCTCAAATGGAGAAGTAACCATTCCCTGATCGAGGGGAACCTCAGTAGTGGTGGCCAGAATAGTAGGGGCACCTTCATTGGCATCAAGAAGAGGTACCTCATCCACACCAGGCTTAGGCCCAGGATCGTGCTCGTCAAAGAGTAGAGTGTTAAAATCCACCTCGGCTTCCAGGAGAGCCTTGTTCCAACCCGTCTTGAAGTTCAGTCGGCTAATGTAGCCAATCTGAACATCAATATCCTCGTACACTGCAACCCATCCAGCATTGTACGAGCTCTCCTTAAGGGTAGCAGCCTCAGATTCCACCTTCTTCACCTTCTCTGTGAGCACCTTATTCTCCTCTACCACAGCCAGCTTGCTAGT
Source organism: Sambucus nigra (assembly GCA_949130495.1). Classification (NCBI taxonomy): domain Eukaryota; kingdom Viridiplantae; phylum Streptophyta; class Magnoliopsida; order Dipsacales; family Adoxaceae; genus Sambucus; species Sambucus nigra. Next base: position 343,206,628 of record OX422211.1, read on the forward strand.
GCAGACCAAGTCATAGGACTACCTCAACTCTTCGAGATCCTTAGTCGTCACCTCCCTCACTCGTTTGGCTTTAGTTAGGGTGAGATAGGAAGACTTTTGGGCAGCATTAGCAGTCTTCAAGCTGGCCTCTAGCTCGGTATTTTTCCTTTCTAGCTCAGTATTCTTCCTCGCCAACTCATCGCGACTGCGTTAGAGGACAGCAAAATCGGTCATAAAATGCAAAGAAAAAAGAAATATTAGTAAGAGAAGTATAGAACACAAATTTTTAAGGGCAGAAAAGTAAAAGCAGACTTACCAAGGCTAGCCTCTGACTCGCCTTTAGGGCTAACTGGTCAGTCCCCATTGCTTTCTGATGATCAGCCGACAAAACTGCTCTTTTGAGCACCGCAGGAGCCAACTGAGGGGAAAGGGAAATAGAAGCCCCCTCTGGAAAAGCAGACACCGGCACCAGAGATTGACCTGCCTTTGTCCTTAGTTCCTCTCTCCTCCTTTCTTCTTCTCTCTTATTTGTCTCCCTCACAACTCTCTTTCTCTATTCACCGTCCTCTTCTCCTCTACCTTCTTTCTCTCCCTCTCTCTCAGTAGTTCCTCCCCTCTTCTCTTTTTCTTCTGCTCATGAGCAACTATTTGAGAGCCAGCGGCGGCATCCCCACTCCTGGATTTCTGCTTCTTCGACCAACGAGAAATAATCACATCATCTTTATTATCATCTCGGATCAAATTCTTCCTAGGAGGATCCATGTCTTCCTCACTGGATCTACTTGAATCCTCTAAAGACTCCTGAGCCTCTGAACCCTCCTCCAAACTAAAAGATTATTCACTATCAGAGCTCTCCTCACTAGAATTACCTTCAACACCACCCTTGTTGGCACCCTCACGCTCCTCACCAAAACTGCTTTCCTCCTCGTCCAATTGGACTGGGTTGGCAGTAACCTCTTCTGTGATGTCTAGCTGAGGAATTCTATCCACAGGTCGTGCGATGAAACTAGACCCAATGTTCTTATATTCTAGAAGAAATGTAGCAGATCAAGGATGGTCACCGTCAGCTAAAAGCTCCCTAATTTTCCAGGAACCAGCTCGGTAGCTCTGATCTCGCGAAGATCTGGTTCTGAGTTCTTTGTTTTAGCTGGAAAAAGAAAAAGAGAAAGATATGAGAAAAAATATACATAAAGAGAGGATTAACGAGAAGACAATAACTATGTCTACCTATATATTCCTCCCCATAAAAGGGAATCACAAATCTCCCAGACCTCGACCCTTCAGGATGGGGAAGAAACTGCCAATTTCTAGCAATAAACCCCTCATTCTAGTAGTCCTTGTGGGAATCAGGTAGATTTACTACGAATACCCTATCAGGACTCCTAGCCTTGAGGTGAAGAATACTAGATCTTGTTCGAGAAAAAGAGTGGTAGTAGCAAATTTTAGCAAGTCCTAGATTGGTCCATAGAGTTGATTAATTCTATGCACACCATTGATAATTTTCCAAACATTGGGCGATCACTGTGCAGGAACTATATTGAAGTAACCAAAAAAGTGAAAAAATAAGTTATTTGGGGGGAATGTAATACCCCCCTTGGGATAACAAGAGAACATGTACCCAGTGACCGTCCTCAATGTCTCTGACATTACGGGGAATAGGGGCACATTCGATGTCTACCGAGTTTGGAATGTTGTAGAATTTTATAAATTCAGTTATCGACCTATTGGCTATTTTCGTCATCAAAAAAGATAAACCCTAGTATGGAATATTAAGAAATTCCAGCAGACAGAGAAAAAAAGAAGAAGTGGGAAGAACTTACGAAGTAAGAGTCAGCTCGAGACGATGCAAAGTCGCAAGCAGGGACGTTGAATAGATAAGAAAGAAGCTTGAAGATGGAAGACGAGACCTGGGAGTAAGAGAGCTACAGTGAAGGTTTGGAGAAATTTAGAGAAAACGAAGAAGTTTGAAGCGACGTTCAGGGAATGGAAACTTCAAGATGATTTAAACCTTTCTAATCATAACGCACTCGTAATGAGGCGATCTGCCGCCTAAATCAATTCGAGAAGGGCACTTCAGTCCCAAGAGTGTTGCACGATTCACAAAAGTGCCATTAAGGAAAATCATTTAAAATTATTGAGCCCAAATTGTGACCCAAAATTTTAGGGACAATTGTGGGTACCTCGATTTGTTACTTTGGCCCAGACGAGTAGCCCAATTAAACACGACCCAAAGTCTAGAGGACCCGCGCATCTTCTAATTTAGTTGTGACCTATTCAATTCCTAAAATCTCTTAAGGAGATATTATAGGGATTATAGGCTAAGGCGGGGGAGTCCAACATCCACACTCTCCGAAAAACAACATGTATATAATAAACCCTCAGCTCAGGGCAAAGGGCATGAATTTTTTCTGTAAACACTCCCCGGAGCAAAGAGAAATAAAATACTGAGAGCACCACCGTGGACGTAGGCCTTCTTGCCGAACCACGTATATCTTGTGTTGTGTGTGATTGTCATTCTTTCAAGTTCTTTACTTATTTTTGGTGATTGCCTTTGCTTGTTATATTGTGTTGAGATTAATTGTCACCACAGAACCCTAAGACAATAGAATTTCGATTCAAAGTTGGAATTGTAACATTAAACTTCATTTTAGAAAATTTATAAGAACAAAACATCATTCAGAAACAGCAGAAGTTTTGCAGAAAGGTGTAATCCAAGATCTGAAGAAATATATGTGTTTTTTTTATGTATGTGTGTGTGTGTGTGTGAGAGAGAGAGAGAGAGAGATGGGAAAAATATTTTAAGAATCCGTAAATTATAAAAAAATTATAAGTTTAAAACATTTAAATAATATGGATTTTTAATACGCATATAAACAAGTTTAATGGAGGTTTTAATGATTTTTAAATTGGAATAAAAAAAATAAAAATTTTATCCCTTAAAGTGTGTGAATAAGTGTTGAAAATGTGATAAGTGTATGGTCTTAAGACTATATGTGTTAATAAAGAAAAAATGAAGTTTTTCTTACAAAGTAGTCTTTAAAATGTTCAATAATTTCTTCAAGAAAGAAAGAAATGAAATGAAGAGATTTCCAACTTGTAAAGCATATCACTCCAAAGTGTTAAAATAAGTATTAATGAGTTAAAATCATTGGAGAAGTTGGTGTGTATAACTTAATAATATTTTGGAGAAAATAACACTTGTGAAAATGGGGAAAAATACAAGTTTAGAAATAATTGGGTAAAATGGTAATTTTATGTAAAATAGAACATTTTTATGAAATAAAAATGTTAAAAGAGGGGTATTACACAAGTTGTCGTAAGTGAAAGTGATTTGGGGATAAATTCAATGCATGTGTAAGAAGGACAATAAATAGTGATTTTCAAAATGTAACACAAGGTAGGGTGAAATCCCCACATTTTGGCCTCAGCTGCTAAAAGTGCAATAATGTGGACATTTTATTAATGTTAAAATACATTAATATGGACACGAGTGACACCGAAAAAATTTAAAAAGGACCCAGAGCTTTAGGGTAAAATATCCAAAATCACTGGCCAGAGCATATGGTAGCATAGCCGGCAGTGTGGATCTTGTTAAAGAATGAGGATATTTGGAATATTTCAAGAAAATATAATAAGATGTGTGCAGATATTTGGAAAATTTTGAAAAAAGATAATAAGAAGAATGAAACATGTCAAAAAATGGGTTGTGCAGCGAATATAAGAAAAGACGACCTAACTTGAATGTAATCAATAAATATTTCAGTTAAAGGATAACGTGCAAAAGTAATGTAAGAAAATTGACTAATGTGCATGAGGTAAAATGAAAAAGCGTGACTGTGTGATAATTGATTAAATTAATTCGCAAGTTCCCAATCAACCCATATTTAATTCAGCCCCAAAACATGCATCTAAAGAGCGTGAGTCAACCCATAAATAAATATAAGGCATGCGACACAAAAATATGCCGAGACACAGATTTCAGGAAAAAAAAACCTTTGGGTAAAACCTTCATTTCACTATGAATATATAAATCACAACTTACAATTACATAGAGAAATCTGCAATGGATCAACGCGCAGCCAACCCACAAAGACTCGCAGCCTTGAACTGAGCAAGGGAATACATGCAGCACCCTCCAGGGACTCGTAACCCAATATTCAACAAAGAATCTTCACGCAACAAGATCCTCAATGACACACAGCCATACGGTGTAGATACGCACTCCACGAAAGATGAACAAAAGCAAAAGTTGTGTTCTAGAAAACCGAAACAATTAACTAAAGCATATGGGAGTTTTGTGAATTGAAAACCAAAAAGGGATTAAAACCCTAAAGGAAGAAGCCTAAAGAATTCTTCTTTCGCAGTGTTTCTTTTCTGGAAAACGTATGGACTTCTTAATGAAAACGTTACCAAATAATGAGTATTTATAGGAAATTACACCACATTGAAAAACGTGATCGTTCGAACGATAAGGGATGTCGCTCGAACGAAGGACGCGTGTCGTTCAAATGACATCACGCAACAGGCCAATCTCGTTCGAACGAGATACTGATCTCGCACGAACGACCTGGACATCAAAATCGAGGTCCACTTCAATACTTAGAAAAAATACTCATTCTCAAATTTTAACGAAAAAGTTCGCTCCAACACTTAGAAAATATTTTGTAAAAATCTCCCAAAAGCTCTAAGTGAAAAGTAAAGGTATTTAAAACATAACCTTAGCAAAATAAACTATGTGGAGCCTTTTTGATGAAGAACATGATTAATTCATATCCTTCTTTGATGTAGATTACTCTTGAATGCTCTTTGACGGTGTATCGATATATGACATAACAAATTGATAACGGGCTTATAAGAATATGTCCTTACAAATCTCCCCCTATGTCTATGCCGGTACATACATAAAAATACGAATTATCAAAAACCAAGTTGCCTATACAAATCTACCCTCCCATGAATAAATTTGCAAGGTCTCAAACTGTTCTTCAGTCTTCATCAAATCTCAAAGCTTTTCTCATCAGGGTGTGCAACATAATGATCTTCAATCTTTGTACCTACACACATGAGATAAAGCAAAAACCTTCGTGACGCATCGAGTTTGAAATGATATAAGAATAAATCATTAGTAAATCAAATCTCCCCCATAATGCAAAAACTACCTCATAACATGATAATTCTTTCTCCCCCTTTCTATGATGTTCCCAAATAGACAGATAAGAAGAAAAAAAAAGAAAAATATGGAGTGTCACGACAACAGCATAACAAATATGAATCAAACTACAAACATGTAAAGGAGTATCTAAAAAATTTCACAAACTATTTTTGATTTTTTAATTTTTTCATATAAAAATAATGTTACAAAAAACACACATGGATTTAAACTCAAACAACCAAGTCATGGAAATCGAATGTATGGGTGTAAACACATTCGATAGATAAATCATCTCAATCAAGCATATGTGCACGATGCATACGTGTACCCCTAACGAATGAACATCAAAAGTATCCTTAGGTGTAAAAATTGTTGAATTTAGATGAGGTCGTCTTATGCAAATCAACAAATCAAAGTCTAAATAATTTCCACCCCAATAACGTCCAAAACCATTTAGCATTTTTTCAAGAATTTCAAGGACGTGAAAACCCGTTTTAATTCTCCATCCAAACTCCCTCATATATATTTTCTTTTAGAGGTAATCTAAATTCTCAAACTTTGGAGAATTGGTGCAAAAACTTAAATGGGCCATAATTGGCATGAATTTCTTTTTGTTGCCTTTAAATTTTTTGGGCTCTTTTAAACCTGTTTGTACCCTAGATAATAAAATTCCTCCATTTTTAGTTCCAATTTAATGGTGGCTTAGTATTCGCAAAGGAAAAATGAACCTTTTGTATCCCTTCCCCATTTTCAAACAAAGCACACAAACTCACAAAACGGTTCTTATATGCACAACTCTCTTATTAAGTTTTATTGTGCTTGGTTCGTTTTAAAGGACATGATTGAAGTGAAAACACCCAACCAACATGTGATAAGACAAGCACAATAATAAAATAAATCCATGCATGTGTGCAATAAAGGAAATCATGAGTCAAACATGTAGGAAGTAACACTTAATTACATCTTAATGACTCCAAACATTATAAAGCACAAAGATGACATGATATATTATCTCAAAACACTATCAAACAGTCACATGAAAAAAATGGAATGATGTTGTGACTCGGTCATCCTAAGTGTTTATCCATAAATGGTGCCAAAAAAAATACAAAAAGCTTTTTGGATTTTCAAATTTAACCAAAAAAAATATGAATGGACACTCGAAAATAGAAAATCTTTTTGCATTTTTCAAAATTTTATCAAAATAAAATATTTTTGTATTTTTCAAAATATTTCTAAAAAAATAAAACATACAAAAATGATACATACTAGCAATAGGCAAATAATGTCATAATGAAAAACATCCTATGCTAGTAAACAAGTCAAACCTCAATCGTTAGGTGCGGAGGGGTTTTCCAAAGGTGGTGACAACTTATAAAAAACATCCATCAATTCTTGTGAAATTTTGACTAAAAACTTAACTTGCTCACCTAAATGTGCAAACTCTCTCATGTAACCTCCGGGCGCATTTAAAGGATCATGTGTGGGTGCATGCGTATCAGGAACACGTGTAGAAGTAAAAAGTGACACATACCCCAACTTAAAGCAAAATTCCCTAAGATGTCCTCTCCTTTTGCAATGTGAGCAAACATAAATAGGCCTCAGAACACCTCTCTCAAAAGCTCTAGCACGCTCTCTCCTAATAGGAATGGGACGCCTAGGTGGGTTAAGATCAGACTCATGAGAATTTAACACTAAAGTGGGAACCGGCTCGGGTGCTAATTGGGAAGTAGAAGCACCGTCATGACTTATTCCTAACTTCTCACCTTTACCCTTAAGAACTACCTTTTCAACCTTCTTAGGTGCATTCTCAAAATTGACTTTGACTTCCCTGGTACGTTCGAGATCACTCTCGAGTTGGGATACATGTGTCGTCAGACTAGACAATGTGTCGGTCAAATCACACTTCTCCTTTCTCAAAACCTCCTTCTCTCTCTCTCCAAATCTAAAACCCGACGACCTAAATCTCTATTATACTTATTTATTTTCAAGATATCAGTGTACTAATCTCTAAATTCTTTTTGGAGCTCACTTTCACTCTCGCTTTCTCCCTCACTCGAAGAACACAAATCACTATTATTGCTCTCGTGTGCACTCTCGTGAGACAAAGTGGGCAGGCTCACACGAGTAGAAAAAGCAACAACCATCCCATGTGCTAAACCTTTACTGAACTCATCTCCCTCATCTCCCTCACTATCACTAAGTGTGCCAGGCATGGCTATTATCTTCCCTTTCTTTCTAAGCCATGTAGGACACTCAAACGACTTATGCCCCTTACTCCCACATTCAAAACAAGCCACGTTCTCAAAATCTTCCTCACACTCCTCATCGGAGTCATTCTCTTTTTCCCTCTCACCTCTTTCTTTGGCCTTTCCTTTCTTTTTATTTTTCTAAAAAAATCTCTTTTATTGGAAGAATGATTTGTGTTCATGTTGAGAAACTTCTTAATTTTTTTTGCAAACAAGGCCACATCATTAAAATCAAAGTCTCCCTTAGATTCGGACTCACAAACTTTTTCTTTCTTTTTCTTATAATAGGTCTTTAAAGCAATGCCATTATCCTTCGCCTTAATGGTTTTGGGAAATATGTCAATCTCATAAGTTTGAAGATCTCCTACAAGTTCTTCCAACTTAAGTGATTTCAAAATTCCCAAAGAGTTCAAAACAGTGACTTAAAGAATAAAGCGTTTTGGAAGAGATCTAAAAATCTTTTTAATGACACGCGTGTTATCAATCACCTTACCCAAATCAAAACATGTGTTAACAATGTCCGACAAACGTGCATAAAAATTATCAAAACATTCAGACTCACACATGGTGATAGTCTAAAATTGGGTGGCCAAATTTTATAATTTAGATTCTTTAACCGCGTTCGTACCCTCATGTGTCAGTTTTAAAACATTCCAAGCCTCTTTAAACGTAGTGCATGTCATAATTCGGCGAAAATCATCAAGAGTGATGGCTCCAGAAATAGCACTCAAACCACGTGAATTAAAATTAGACATTTTATAATCATCTCCAGTCCAGGCTGACACGACTTTTAAAGAGGTGATGTTATTAACGGTGATCGTGGGAGGAGTCCACCCATTTTCACAAATCAACCAAACACGCTCGTCAATATATTTTAAACTAGATTTCATGCGAGCATTCCAATAGGCATAATTATTTCCATAAAAAATAGGCACCTTAATAAATGAATGTTCCATTGGAAAAAAATGCGATTTTTTAAAAACCTAATTTAAAAAAAAATCAATATCACACAATTTTGCGAAAAAAGGAATACGCAATAAATTAGTGCAACCCTCTCTGATACCAGTTTGAAAACGTGAGAAGTCAAATTTTATCAGGAAAAAAACTTTAAAAATCAGGATCACTCGATAATTTAGAGTAACCCACTCTGATTTAAATTTGAAAAAGCGTGACTGTGTGATAATTGATTAAATTAATTCGCAAGTTCCGAATTAACCCATATTTAATTCAGCCCCTACACATGCATCTAAAGAGTGTGAGTCAACCCATAAATAAATATAAGGCAGGCGATACAAAAATATGCTGAGACACAGATTTCAGGAAAAAACAACTTTCGGCTAAAACCTTTATTTCACTATGAATATATAAATCGCAACTTACAATTACATAGAGAAATCTGCAATGGATCGACGCGCAACCAACCCACAAAGACTCGCAATCTTGAACTCAGTAAGAGAATACACGCAGCACCCTCCAAGGACTCCCAGTCCAATCTACAACAAAGAATCTTCATGCAGTAAGATCCTCAATGACACACAGCCATATGGTGTGGAGAGGCACTCCACGAAAGATGAACAAAAGAAAAAGATAGGTTCTAGAAAATCGAAACAATTCACTAAAGCACATAGGAGTTTTGTGAATTGAAAACCAAAAATGGATTAAAACCCTAAAGGAAGAAGCCTAAAGAATTTTGCTTTCGTAGTGTTTCTTTTCTAGAAAATGTATGGACTTCTTAATGAAAACGTTACAAAATAATGAGTATTTATAGGAAATTACACCGCTTTGAAAAACATGCTCGTTCGAATGATAAGGGATGTCGCTCGAACGAAGGATGTGTGTCGTTCAAATGTCATCGCACGACAGGCCAATCTCGTCTGAACGAGATGCTGATCTCGCGCGAACTACCTGGGCATCAAAACCAAGGCCCGCTTCAATACTTAGAAAAAATACCCATTCTCAATTTTTGACGAAAAAGTCCGCTCCAACACTTAGAAAATATTTTGTAAAAATCTCCCAAAAGCTATAAGTGAAAAGTGAAGGTATTTAAAACATAACCTTACCAAAATAAACTTCGCGGAGCCTTTTTGATGAAGAACATGATTAATTCGGATGCGTCCTTGATGTAGATTACTCTTGAATTCTCTTTGACGGTGTATCGGTATATGACATAACAAATTGATAACGAACTTATCAAAATATATCCTTACATAAAAGGAAGGGTCAAGTAAAGTGATTAAGTATGTAATAAATCAACCTAAATAGGTTTAACCAATAATTAACACAAGAATGTGTTCATGAAAGGTTTTCAAAGAAGACTAAATATTTTTTTATCACGACGCTTGTGTGTGTTGAAATATTATTTGCAAGAAAATACTAAGGTAAATTAGTACGAGAAAAATGGCAATTTTGGTGAAAGAAATACTTTTCCGTAAACAAAGGGTATTTTATATGGATGTGTTAAATCAAGAAATAAATGTCAAGATAAGTAAAAGGGGGTTCTTTTGTAAGATTAAGGCGAATTAATCGGGATAAGTAATGTTTTTAGAATAAAAACGGCTTCATGCATATATATATAAAAGATAGTTGCATGTGCACCTAGAAATAAAGTGTTAGAGTCTCTTTTTTGCCGTTCAATTCTATATTGTATTGTTGTATTTTTCCAATGGGAATTCGGCTCATTCCTTCGTCTTTGTTAAGGAGGGTCGGGTGAGGTTCCATATTTTGAGAGCATTGTACAGGTAAGTATTCTTTTTATTTTACATTAGTATCTTTGTATGCTTGGATTCTAAGGATGCTTCCCATGCGTCCCTCACATAATTTGGTTTAAATTGGAATCATATGCTAAACAAGTGAAATGTTAGTTAAATAAAACCGTACCAGTAACATTATATGTTGTTTCTTTTCACTTCACACCTGATGCTCGAGTAGGATCGGGTTGACCGCAGGTAACCCATAAATTTGGGTCGGGGCATTACATCAACTGTTGTGCAAAAAGTAAAAAATAAATAAAAATTAAAAAAAAAAGTAGAAAAGCGCTAAAAGAAAAAAATTATTTGGCAATAATCAAAATATTGCGAGAGTGTTAGTTTTGCTAGATACAGAGGATAATTATTTTTTGGAAATTTAAAATAATATTTTTCTCCATGCTATGAGGAGCCAAAACTTCTTAAATCATCAAGAAAAATAATATTTCGTTATTTTACTTGATGCCTTGGAGATTGTCTAATATGACCATCTCCAAGGCATTATATCATTTTGCTCCACCATAATGCTCCAATGTTATTTTACCTCCCCCCACCCCCACCACCACACCTACACACACACACAAACAAAGCATTAAATGCTCCAAGGCTTTAACCATATGTTAAATTTCCGTGGCACACCAAATGTCGCGACATCAAATATAATGAAGGGAACTGTCGCGTGTATCCATAAAAATTCAATAGTGACAATTTTAGGCGGTAATTTATCAATCAATCAAACTTGTCTATGATACTTTTGTAATACCCCGTATTTTTGTGGATTGTTCAATTATGAAAATTATTTATGTGTGTTGTTGTGACATTTGATTACACTATTTATAATTAATATGTGTTATATAATTAATGTTTGAAATTGTAATAAATACACATTAATGCACTAATTATATATTTGGAAGTGACTTGGTATGATGGGCAACATGGAATAATTAGGGGCTAGGTGTTTAAGGTTTTTTTATTTGGATTATCCCCTGGGTATCGAGTCCTACCAATTATGAAGTAGTTTCTTATAATGCTAAGTTGCATAGAATTACTTAATAAATAAAATTTAATTAATTAGATTTGTACCGGTTTATAGCTTAATTTAATGAGTTAAATTAATTTATTGAAATATTTTATATTCCATGTTGACATTTGGGATGCATAGAAAGTCCATTTTGACTTTAAATAGTGTGTTTTAAGTGTATTGGATTAGTTTATGGATTGGGTAGAGTTTTACACCATTTGTATTCTTATTTGGACTCATGAGGTTGAGGCTTATATTGGGCCCAATGCTAATTTCGTGGGGAGTTTGTTTATTAGGTCACTAGACTAAGCCTAAATCTCATGTGAGACCCGAGAGAAACCTTAGAATGCTAATTACAGAAGTGGCACTCAAGGGTGATGAGGATTTGTAGATTTTGGTGGCTATGATTCTCCATTCAGCCCACGTCAAGTTTATAGTGATTAAATGTTGTGGTAGTAGTAGTCATTGAAATCTAAATTAAAATGCGTATAGTCAGAATTCTTATTATCTAAACTTAATTTTTAAAATTGGATTAATGGCTAAATTAAGTTTAACACACGTGATAATGTTTTCAAATGATTTTATGTTAAATCTCAAGAATCTAATATTGTAATATGGTTTTAATCGATAAAAACTAATTCATATTAATTAAACCAGTAAAATTCATTTTCTAGTTTGAATTTTTTTCTTAATCTGAGTTATTTTTGGTAAAACATATGACTAGAGTTTTGAGATGTATAATCTGAAATTATATCCTTAAATGTTGTTTGATTCACCTAAAGTTTGTTAATTTAGGTTAGTATTGATGGTATATGCCTTAAACTTGATGGAGGGTAGGATTTAGGTTATTTAGAGGCTTTAAAAATCAGGTTTTGGGTTTTAGATGACCTTTTTGCACTTATACAAGATGAACTATATGTTAATTTCTTTAGAATGATATGGGGTTCTTGTTCGAGCGATATTCATCATCTCGTTAGTAAGAATTTGCGATCGTTAGAATGACAGAGCGATTTTCTTTCGAACGACTTTTTAATTTCATTCGAGCGAATCAGGCATTCTCATTCGAACGAGGTCTTTATCTCGTTGGGATGGAAATTTGGTAGTTTTGGAGATTTAACTTTATTTTTGTTTGAAGTTTAATACTTCAAGGACTAAGTACTAATTTTAGTAGTTCGAGAGTAGAATGGATCTCTACAACTAAACTTCGAGGCTTAGAATATAGGGTTAAATAGTTCAGATAGTTATTAGTTTTATAAGACGTTTAGGGATGGTGCATACTCTACAAGAATCTAGATTGAGGTCATAAACCCTAGGTTATTTTAATTATTATATTAAGAAATTTCTCTTATAAATTAGGTGTGAGATGATTCCTAGTTTTGGAAGGATTTGGGAGTTTGGGTGTAATACCCCATACTTTTATGGGTATTTAAATTACTTTAGTGGATGTAATTTAATACTCTGATAAATGATTTGATAAATTAAGTTCATGGATAAAATACTAATTGGTGAGTTTTGGATTATTTTATATCATGTCGCGGTTGGGAAAAACGACAAGTAATAATATTTTACTTGAAAAATATGTACGGAGTTCTATTGGATTTAGAAAGGTAATTTTTTTAACTGACTCAGATAGGGATTTCGAGTGCACGGTTGGTCTCAGATGGGCCGAATTAGGTAAGATAGAGTACCCGGGCATAGTGTTTGGGTTCTGAGGACTTTTTGGATTAGCAGGGACTCACATTTGTGTATACGTGTCAATTTTGGGTTTAATAAGTGGAGAACCCTTATTTCCTCTTATAAGGCCACGAGGGAAAGAGAAAAGAAGGAAAATAAAGGAAGAAAAGAAAGAAGGAAAGAAGCGAATAAGAAGTGGAAATTCCAGCCAAGCTCAGGCGGATCCCGGCATGAGGTCGTTGGATTTATCCAACGAGGCAAGTGTTTAACTTGCTTTAATTATTTATGTGTGTTTATAATTCATATTAAAGTTGGTGTAAATTATATGGATTTTGGGTTGGATTCTTGAACCAAAATGGGTTTTTCAAAAATGATTTCACATAATTTGAGCTGATAACAATTCCATATGAAATCTGAGTTTAAATCCATGGTTATGGTGAAATTTTGGTGAGAAATTGGAAGAGATGAATAAAATTAAGGGTTCAACTAAGTTAGGGCTTAAATCTTAGTTAAATTGAGGAACCCCAAGAATAAATTGATGTGTTGGTAAAAAAAAGTGTGTAGATGTTTATAGTGATGGTTAGTGATGTCAGAAATCATAAATTTTAGAGTTGGAGAAGATGATAAAATCCTGAACTGAACACGTCAAACCTGTGAAATGCGGGTCGATTTGGGTTACCGGAATGGTTCATTTTTGGGTCCATCGATTAGGTTCATTTATCGGTCATCGGAACGGTTCGTTTTTCTGGCCATTGGTTCGGTTCATTTATGATAGTTAAATTTGAGAAATTTTCTTGGACTAATAAGATTGAAGACGAATTTGTTTTGGAGTTAAATATTACGGGATCCTCTATAGAGTGTGAGGACCTCTAAAATATTAAATGAGTGATATATAAATCTCGGGTTTGAGGGAATAAGATCCGAGTTATAAATTTTAGGAGTCTTTTGGAAGAACGACACCCGGGAAAATCATTTCGACGGGTATATGTGCATATATACGTGTAGAATGTATGTGCCGATAATATGTTAGTGAAATCCGAATGTGCGAGTAGGATGAAACTAGAATACTATCTAGACGTGATAAGATAAAATTCGGAAGAAATCAACGTGATAATTGTATCATAACTAAGTGAATACTTATAAGATTAACATAAGTGTGTGTATACTTATAAATTAATATGAATTGGTGTATTCGGGACTATAGGCTAATGCCACGGGATACAAACATGAATAGCCGGATTTAATATATATTTATATATATATATATATATATATATATATATATAGAGAGAGAGAGAGGCAGTATATATATGATATGATTATAAATATATCTACGTGTGAATGATATATTTATTTTAAACATGCCCCTCCAGTGCTATAATTGAAAGTTGCACGATATGGGTGAATCCTCTGGCTTGAGGAGCAGGGTGAGTATAGTCCTCAGGTCATAGCATCCAGTGTTTTAAGCAGTGTGGCCCTTTATAATGGGTGAGGCGTATTGCGTATTATTTGGTCTCACTTTCTAGTGAGGAACTATGAACGTTTCTCCTAGATTTGTATTATATTTTTATGTGACACCCCACTTATTAAAATAAGAGGTGGCCAACCCATTATTCTAATATTTACAGAAATCAGAGATGGTTCATTCTTAGCATCATTGTTGTACAATTAATAATAGGAGATAACCACCAATTATCTTAGAAAACAAATGTCAAAATTTTTATTTGTAAGTTAAAGAAAATAATTAAACAATCCAAATTAAAGAGAAGGTGGATAAAACTAAAGACAACTATAATGTCAACAATCATATACAATAAAATAACGGAATAAGCTGTCGGTTAACAGACCATACACGAAATTTACATCGGGTGATTTAAATTACATAACACATTATATTAAGCAAGTACAAAAACTAGGGCAACACGCACGAATATATAAACTGGTCTTGACTAGAGTACAAAAGATTAGTAATGTCTACAACCAACATCCTATAACATTCGCAAAGTGTTATAGCTCCCAAAACACTAGTACAAAAAGGATCAATACAAGCATCCTTGCGGTGGAGCTCCTGGGCAAGTAAAGGATTCATGCAAAATAAAGAAGTATAAACGGGTCAGGGTCTGATTTTATATGACCACCATGAGAATAAAATTCATGAAATTTATGAACATTTAATCAGCGTGAATGAACTAGTTTCGCTCTTACCAATTATTAATAAAATCCTTACCTCTCAATCTAAAAGCACAACCTAGCGTAATAACAATGGCAGTGACCAATAATCATTCATGCATGAGAATATAACTAATTCTAAATTAATAAAATTCCATTTCCGCTTTATACTAATTCATCTTACCGTTCTCTTTCACATTAGAAACCTTCATTGGCGATATTAGTACCAAAACTTGATCTCCAACCTCCAAATCCACATGCCTTTTATTCGCATCAGCATAACTCTTTTGACAATCTTAGGCAATTCGAATGCGGTTGCGAATGAGCTCAATCTTAGAAGAAGTATCTTGGATCATTTCAAGTTCAAGGAATTTATTATCCCCTACTTCCAACCAACAAGTAGGCGATCTATATGGTCGGTCGTATAAGGCTTTATAGGGTGCCGTACCTATAGTGAATTAGTATGAATTATTGTAAGAAAATTCAACTAAGGGAAGGTATTGTTCCCATCCTCCTTTAAAGTCGAGCACACACATTCGGATCATGTCCTCTAATATTTGGTTGACTCTTTTTGTCAATCCATCTGTTTGAGGGTGATAAGAGGTACTCAACTTCAATTCGGTTCCCATAGGTTGTTGGAAACTTCACCAAAAATAGGAAACAAAAATCTTATCTCAATCGGAGACTAAGTTAATGGGCACCCCGTAGAGTCTAATAATCTACGAAATAAATAACCGAGCATTACAAGTCGCATTATAATCTATACGTACCGATAAGAAATGTGCTGACTTGGTTAAACGATCAAAAATTACCCAAATGGAATCATGACCGCTCTATGACATTTGCAATACCATGATGAAATCCATCGAGATGCTTTCCCACTTCCACATCGGTATTTCGAAGGGTTGTAGCAATCTCGTAGGTAGTTGATGGTCTACTTTCACCAGTTGACAAGTAGTACATTGGGAAATGAATTCAGAAATGCCCCGTTTCATATCCGCCCACCAATATTGACGGCGCATGTCTTGGTACATTTTATCTCCACCAGGATGTACTACAAATTTGGGCCTGTGAGATTCTGTCATTACGTCCCGCCTCAAATACCCTTCATCTGGGACAACGAGTCTCCCGTGGAAACGTAGCCCACCCTCAGAACTTATAGAGTAGTATTTCTCTCCCTCGGTTAACAATTGGCGTATATGGTCTTGACAATCTTTGCCCCTTCCTTGGGCTTCCATAACTCTTGTGATTATCGTAGGCGTCACGGTCAACATTGACATAAATAACCTAGCAATAGCATTCTCCTGGCTAAGTTCTTTCCATTTAGCCTTCCATACCCTTGCTAACTCCCCCTCGGGTTTCTGACTCAACGCATCCGCCACTACATTAGCCTTACCCGGGTTATAATAAATATCAAATTGGTAGTCCTTCATAAACTCTAACCATCGACGTTGTCGAATATTCAAATCCTTCTACGAAAATAAATATTGCAGCGATTTGTGGCTGTGAAAAGACTAAATTTCTCCCCCAGGAGGTAATGTCTCCAAATCTTCAAGGAAAACACCACTGCAGTAAGTTCCAAATCATGAACTGGATAATTCTTATTATGGGAGTTTAGCTTGCGATAAGCATAAGCAATAGCCCGATGCTCTTGTTTTTACACACCTCCCAACCCTTGCAGAGACGCATCGGTAAAGACCAAATATTCCATATCCGGCCTCGGTAATGCAAGTACTGGAGCAGAAGTTAACTTGTCTTTCAACTCATCAAAGGCTAGTTGACAAGAATCATCCTAAATAAACTTCACTCCCTTCCTAGTAAGGTTTATTAAAGGGCTAGTGATCTTAGAAAAGCCCTTAATAAAACGGCGGTAATAACCAGCCAAACCCAGAAAACTAGGAATCTCAGTAGGTGTCGTGGGCTGACCCCATTCCCTCACCGCAACAACCTTACTTGGATCCATCGAAATACCCTCAGCTGTCACAATGTGACCCAGAAACTGCACTTCCTATAGCTACAAACCACACTTATCAAATTTGACATATAACTGATGATCCTATAAAATTTGCAGGACCAACCGTAAATGCTTAGCATGATCGGATTTAGTTTGAGATTAAATTAGGATGTCATTAATAAATACGATAACAAACTGGTCCAGGAAGTCCCAAAACACTCTATTCATAATGTCCATAAACATTGCAGGAGCATTGGTTAGCCCGAAGGGCATAACCAAAAATTCGTAGGACCTATATCTAGTTAGGAACATAGTTTTTGACACATCCTGCTCTCGAATCCGCAGCTGGTGATACCCCATCCTCAAATCTATTTTATATAAGTACGACGCTCCCCTTAATTGATCAAACAGATCATTGATCCGAGGTAGTGGGTATTTGTTCCTGATGGTAACCTTATTCAATTCTCGATAATCAACACACAACTGGAGGGAACCATCTCTCTTCTTTACAAACAATACAGGAGCACCCCACAATGATGTACTACGCCTAATAAACCCTTATTCTAATAGTTTTTGAATCTGACCTCTTAGCTCCCTTATTTCCACATGAGCCATACAGTACGGAGCCCTAGCAATCGGCCATGTCCCCGGTGCTAAATCAATCACAAACTCAATCCCCTAACTCGAGGTAAACCCGGTATCTCCCAAAAAACATCCTCAAAATCTCTAATGACAGGGATCGAATCTAAGGAAATGATTAGATCATAAGAAGTCTCCTTCACAATACAATACAAATAAGTGCTACAACCTCCCTCTGAAAGAGGCATACCCTCTGAAAACATTTCTTGTCCTGGAATAGCAAAAACTATACTCTTCCCATAACAATTTATCATTGCACGGTATTTCATTAGCAAATCCATACCCAAGATGACATCATACCCGACCATATCAAGGACGAGCAAATCCGCCTCAAAACACAAATTGCCAAGGTTTATTTCTACTCTTTTACAAACAAAGAAAATGAGAGAGCCATCACCCATAGAAGATTTAACACTAGTAAAAGTACTTTCCACAAATTTAATTAACTCCATAGACTGAGCAAAACTTATAGAAATAAATGAGTGTGTCACACCCGTATCAAACAATACACGACCCATATGTCCCTGAATGGGAAACTTACCCTCGATTGTCGGCGGCGCTGGCGGGGCTGGAGGTAGCATAGCATCCTGAATGTGGTAGACACGTCCATACTGTAATTGTCCTTGTTGCGGAGGGACGACTGGATTAGGAACTGGTGGCGGTAGTTGTGGTTGTTGATGCTATAGAACTCTAGGAAGTTTTCCCCCAATCAACTATAGACACGATTTCCTGTAATGACCCAAATCCCCAAAAAGAAAATAATGACCCGCCATTTCCTGATTATGACCCCTTTTATTTCTGAACTGCCAAAACCTTGGCTCAGATGGACTCGACCCCCATTGTTACCCCGACCTTCCTGACCTACCCACTGATGTTGCTGGGCACCTTGACCGTGCTTGAAACCACTACTACCAAAATTGAATCCCCCAAAATGCTATCTTTTGGACGAGTCCCCATACTGGGTGTCCTTTTCCTTTTGTTTACCTCCCAACGGTTGTGACGAAGGTAATGCTCCTCCGGTACCGTTGCCTCCCGTCTTACTAGATTGCCCTAAAATTGACATCTTCTTACTCCCCTTTACATGCAAATGGTGGTCTTGACAATGCAGCAGCGTGACATTCATAATGTCCCCGAATGTTTGTAAAGATGGATTCCCCAGAAATTATTGCCGAATTCTCCAGTGTAAGCATCCAACAAACTTTGATATTTTCCTCTCCTCCGGAGTTAACTCATCTGAGAAAAAAAAGTAACCAAACGGGTGAATTCCTCCTCATACTCTGCCATAGAACGTTCACCTTGAACCACATCTTGAAGTTTCCTCCTCATTTCCTTCTGAATTGCGGGAGGAAAGTATTTTCGGTCAAACAAAACCCAAAAATCTGATATAGTCATAATTTCTCTTTGTTCTGGAGTGGTCATCGACTCCCACCAGTGCAACACTGATCCAACTAGTTTAAAAGTAGCAAGGATTTGGTTACAGTCCTCACTACAGTCTACCATACCAAGATGGAATTGCATATCCTTTTTCCACTGATTTGTAACTACCACATCAGAACCACCTTGGAATTATGGGGGATGACCCTTCAAGAAAGATTGTCTAACCCTTTCCCACGAAGAAGGTACCATCTGAGCTTGCACCCCTTGTGCTATTGGTTGTTGGGCTTGGGGAAATTATTGAACTACGACAGTCATCGCAGCATTGACCGCCTGGGTAATAATATTGTCTACCTTAGTAGCATTAATAGTTTCTTGCTGTGGCGGTGGAGGTTCTACGTTATCTTCCTCCACTTTATTTTTCCTTGCAGGGTGACCTCTTTTAGGCGACATCTGAGACGAAGAAACAACTGAATTAGAATACTATTGAAAATAATTTATTTCCACAGAAGATCGTAACCATACAAACAAAAAACAGTCCTAAGAATAGGGCTCTATATCAAAGAACGCTACGGTAGAACGTGATAAGTCCGCATAGATCCTAAAGACTCTAGAACCTGATGCTCTGATACCATCTGTGACACCCCGCTTATTAAAATAAGAGGTGGCCAGCCCATTATTCCAATATTTATAGAAATCAGAGATGGTCTATTCTTAGCATCACTATCGTACAATTAATAATACGAGATAACCACCAATTATCTTAGAAAATAGATGCCAGA
The DNA here is from genome assembly GCA_949130495.1 of Sambucus nigra. Classification (NCBI taxonomy): domain Eukaryota; kingdom Viridiplantae; phylum Streptophyta; class Magnoliopsida; order Dipsacales; family Adoxaceae; genus Sambucus; species Sambucus nigra. The sequence continues at coordinate 343,226,365 of OX422211.1, forward strand.
AATTTTATTTGTAAGTTGAAGAAAATAATTAAACAGTCCAAATTAAAGATAAGGTGGATAAAACTAAAGACAACTATTATGTCAACAATCATATACAACAAAATAACTGAAAAAGTTATCGATTAACAGACCATACAAACAATTTACATCGGGTGATTTAAATTACATAACACATTATATTAAGCAAGTACAAAAACTAGGGCAACACGCACGAATATATAAACTGGTCCTGACTAGAGTACAAAAGGTTAGTAATGTCTACAACCAACATCCTATAACATTCGCAAAGTGTTATAGCTCCCAAAACACTAGTACAAAAAGGATCAATATGGGCATCCTTGCGGCGGAGCACCTGGGCGAGTAAAGGATTCATGCAAAATAAAGAAGTATAAATGGGTCAGGGCTTGATTTTATATGATCACCATGTGAATAAAATGCATGACAGTTATGAACATTTAATCAGCGTGAATGAACTAGTTTCGCTCTCAGCAATTATTAATAAAATCCTTACCTCTCAATCTAAAAGCACAACCTAGCGTAATAACAATGACAGTGACCAATAATCATTCATGCATGAGAATATAACTAATTCTAAATTAATAAAATTCCATTTCCTCTTTATACTAATTCATCTTACCGTTCTCTTTCTCATTAGAAAATTTATTCAAAGCAATTTATCTCATTATATGCTTTATCATCAATACAAGTCCCATTTTAATAACAATAGTTATAATCACTTCGTATAATGATTCTAAGACCATCCTTCCGGGAATCACCCCACTAAATAGCTATCATCTTTCGGTGCCTATCACCAAGACAACCTGGGCATCCTATATCACATGACGTCGGGAAGCGACCATATACCTTCGACAGTGAGTCATAACCACACTCGGAATTACCTCACTACGAATAAGATTCACACAATATAATAATAAATGGTCCTATGGCTGAGGACTATATTCATCCTGCATTCACTATCTAGGGGACTTCACCTCATGCGCGTACTTCCCTTATGATAACATTTAGAGAGGTGTGTATATGCAATTTATCATTCACAAGTTATTCCCATTTTAAACTAGGCATAACATTTTATTCGGAGCCATAATCATTTAATATTATTATTATTATAAACCTTAACGTTCAATTTTCCCTAATATAGGTTTCGAGAGAGTTAATGACCCCCCCATGAATCCCTAGTATAAAATACTCCATCCAAATCTTTAAAATTTATAATTCTACTTCTCCTAATCTCAAATTAGTTTATTTAAAGGAAGAACTACCTTATCATCTATTTGATAATTCCTAAAATAAGCCCAATTATTCCCTTTTTAATCTAGGGTAGTTGCATATCTAATATAAGAATCTAGAACACTAATTTTACTTCATAAGAGAAGGTTCCTAGGTCCTAAGCCTAAAAGAAAAGGCTAAAAACTAAGTTAAGAAAATAACCTAAAACAGCAAGAATTCCGAATCGATTCGCCCTGGACGAATTGATTCGATCTTGAAAGCGAATCGATACGGATATGCCGAATCGATTCGGTTAAGAGAACCCAACATTCTGCTTACAGCCCAACCGATACAGATAAGTCGAATTGATTCGGTCAACACAGACTTGTAGCCTACCCCTTTAGTGAATCGATTCTCCATGGCAAATTTGCCCAGTTGGGGGCTACAGGTTATGAACCCTAACTCTCCCAAATTTTATACTTCTTCCTCAAATCTCAACCACATCATCTCATGTAAATCCCAAAACATTACTAACCTAACAATACTCATATAAACCAACTTAAATCAATTTCAATATCATAGTGAAGGGTCTAAACACCAAATTTATCAAAACCTACAATTGAAAATTCTCAAGAGCACAACTAAAATGGAATTTATTCACACTAGATTATATATTTTCAAGTTAGACACTTGCCTTAAGATTGTATTCTCGGATTCCCTTCCGGTAGATGCAAGATCACACTCAATTTTCTCCTCTTGTCCTTCTTTCTCTTCTTTTCTCCACAATTCTCTTCCTCTCTATTTCTCTCTAGGCTTATGAACATATATTTGGGATATAAGAAAGTTGGAAGGTTTAATCGTGTATTTAGCATTAGTTTCCAGCTTTAAACGTTGATACCCCATTAAAATGACTCGTCACTACACAATTAAGTCATAACCTGTCAAAAGTGTCCGGGACCCAAAAATACAATATGGCAATTATTTTGTCTATCTCGACTATTTCGGGACTAACCACACCCTCTAAATTGACATCCAAAATAATATAAGTCATTTCCTATTCCAACTTCATTTTAAACCATAGTTGTCGTTTTAAGCACACAACATTTTAAAATATCACATGAGACAATTTACGTCGTCATAATAGTAATTATTCAAAGATCTAATAAACATTATCTTTTAACTCATTAAAATAATATTTACTTCAACTTCCATTATTTTATATAATTCCTCACATGGCAATATATATAAAATTAAGTACTCAAAATTAAGGGTTATTACATTTTATCAAGTCGATGTGAGATTCCAATCGGTGGTACCCGGATGATGTGTGTTCCCTGGAAGATGATAGCATTCTAGAGAGTTCATCCATTGACTTATAACTCTGAGGGATGGTTATTATACTTATATAGTGTGTGATATATAAGTATGGATATACTTGATGTGTATGGTATATTGTATATAAATATATATATATATATATATATATACGGACAAAATAAAGAAGAGATGCATAATGATTTCTTCTAACATCCGGGAGAATAAAATCCAGAATAAAAAATGTGATATATGTATATAAAGATGAGAATATTATATACAAGACTGATAACACTAAAACATGAATAGTGTATTATAACTAATGAAGTTATTCAAAATGAATGGATACAATTATAAGTGAGAATTTATATGCATAAGCTCGAGGGAAAGATTATAATATTAAATATACGGGGCATGAGATAGCATATGGGTGTTTGGAAGTTTGGTAAGATGCTACTTAGGCGGCTTAGATTAACTAGGGTGTTTAAAATACATGCGTTAGGTGTGCACTGTTTGATGATAGGTGAGGGGTATCTCATGTGAGTGCGAAACCAATTTAAATGTGGAGAATATCATATTTTTAATGTTAAAGTATTTTAAACACTTGCTAAATATTTTCAAAATATTTTGGGGTCTGACCCGCTTGCAAATATTTTAAAAACCTTTTAGGTGTCCAGACACAAGGACACCTAGATGATATTATTCCTTCGAGTCAGATGATGCTGCTGCTCTTGTGGATGCTAGCAGGGATTGTTTAGACACTTCTATCCTTATGATCTAGATAGGAGGTACTGTGAGTCATATTCGGGCATGTTGCCTAACTATTATCATTTATTTTATTTTTATTTTTCCACATTTTTGTTTACGCATATTCGATATGGTTGTATTAATGTTTTATCGATAGTTATCGGTTATTGTTTTATTCATTTAATGTTTATATTAATTATGTGGATGCATTAATTTTGCGTTTAAGTAAAAGTTTATAAAGCTTAAAATTTGGCATCGGGCCTAATAGGTTATTAGTAATAAAATTGGTTTTTCAACAGTGATGCTGAGAATTAACCATATAAGAATCTTGTTTTATTTTAATAAAGGATTTATCAGCCGTGATGAAAATAGGATGGGTGTCACATATGGTATCAGATCATCAGTTTCTTGTGTCCTTAGGCCTCTGTGCGGACGTACTACATTTTCAACGTTGCTTTTTATTGGAGACTCGTGAGAAACTTGAAGCCCGGATATCCCAACTTAAGAGTGATCTTGAATGTGTCTTGGAGTTTAAAGTTACTTTAGATGAAACATATAAGAAGGTAGGAAATATGCTCCTCGATTTCACTTTGTATAATGTTGATAGGCTAGGAAGAGGTTATGGCGATGCATCTACTTACCATGTTGCACCCGAGCCAGTTCCCGAATTTGCATTAGATATCGCCCACTACCCAACCCACCTAGGCATTCCATTTCACATAACACAGTGTGTCCTAGAAGTTTCAAAAGAGGTGGTCCTAATCCCATATATATTTGTTCCCATTGCAAGAAAAAAGGACACCTTAGGGAGTTTTGCTTTAAGTTGGGTAGTGTGTCTAATAGGAATCTTCCACGATATGCTACTATATGTATTCCCGCACAGACTCCCACACATGTTACTCTGCATGCTCTCGCACATCACATGAGAGATTTTGAGTGTTTTTAGAGCAAGTGGAGTATTTAATCAAGACTTCACAAAAATTGATGGATGTTTTTCATAGGATGTCGTCTCCTTTGGAAAACTCCTCCGAGCCTAATAATTGGGTTAAGACTTTTTTCTAGTGTATAAAGTTTTTCATGTTTATATCTTACATGCCTATTTCTAAATTGTAATCTTATATCTTTGATTTTGATATATTTTTTGAAAAATTCAAAATGAGTTTTATATTGCTTGAATTTGTTTGAAAAATACAAAAAGATTTTCTGTTTCTTTTAAGAAAAAGTGTAAAATCCCAAAAGATTTTATTTTGATAAATTGTTTGAAAAATTCAATAAGAGTTTTGTATTTTTTTACACTATATGTCGATGAACATCAAAGATATCAAAGCCACCATTCATTTTAGATCCATGTGGACATTCTGTACTGCTTTGAGACATGGCATCATTTCATTTTGTTCTTTATAATGTGTGGAGTGATTAAGATGTGATATGATGACTACTTGCTACATGTTTGACACCTTGTCTCCTTTAATGCACATGAGCATAAACTTATTTGGGTATTGCACTTACCTTTCATGTGTCGATTGTAGTGTTTTCATCTCTATCATGCTTTTAAAACAAACTAAAAGGGATCAAACAAGATGGTAAAAGTAGTGCTTGTAAGAACCACTACCAAGATTGGAAAAATTATGAATCATATCTCCGGTTAATGTGGTTTATTTATACAATGGAATTACAGTGCGAAAGACAGGTTGTCTTTGTGTGAATAATCACCATTTGCAAAAGAAAAGAGCCTAAAAGATTAAAAGCACATAAAAATAAAAAAATAAAAAATGCACGGACAATTTCAAAGAACATTGATGCTTCGCTACATATGAGCATTGATTTCTTCAAAACAAAAATATTTGAGACAAAAATTCAATATGTGAGTCTCGAGGGAGTTTAATCGAAGGGTTTGGACATCCTTAAAAATGTCGTAAACGAAATACATAGTTTTGGGCGTTATTGGTGTGGAAATAAGTTGCGAGCCTGATTAATTGAATAGGTTAAGTCGATATCACTTGAGTTCACCATTTTTACACCTAACGTAGACTTTGAGATCTTGCGTCAGTGGTGTGCCATTCTGTCATGCACATATGTTGAGTTTATTTACGTTGATTAACCAATAGAATGTGTAAACATCACCACATTCCATTTCCATGATTTGGTTATTTTTGTGTTTCTCCATGGTGTGTTGCTTTTGTAATTTTTTTTTTGCTTGAAAATTTTGAAAAGTAAAAAATAGTTGGTTTTTCTTAGTTTACCATTTCTTGATTCTCAAATTGGTTTATTTGTGATGATATTCTATGATTATTGTAAACTACTCCAGTTTTTTTCTTGTTTAGTTTTGTTTCCTTGTCTATTTAGGACAAATAAAAAGGGAGAGAATTAATAGTTGTGGAGTTTGAGTTTGATTTATGCGGGAAACATTAGTTCTGATTATTATTTTAAATTTCAAACTCCTTGTTGCGTCACGGGTATTTCTTTGTCTATTGTGTGCAGATACACTTTGATGAGTATATGCAAAGTACATGTAAGACAAAGCTCCCAAAAATGAGATAAAGAGAAAATGGGAGAATTTAAGATTCCAAAGACTTTTACATCCTTATTATCTTTCCATTTGTGGGTTTTAGGGAGGGTATTAGATTTGTATAGGATTTTATGTTTGGATAATTCGTATTTTTTATTTTCTACCAAAATAGCCATAGGGGGAGATTCGTAAGGGAAAATTTTCTGACATTACCCCTAGTATATAGGACTTCTACATATAATCTAGGATATATAAAGTATGGAATATCTCATTACTTACGTGATGGTACTTCACGTTCTCATGTTCAAGAAGACGGATGCGATTATCAAGCATCACGTAGTTCATCACCAACGTACGACACTTTCTTCAACATGCTTCATGATCACCATCCTTTTACTCCACGACGCCACGTAATTTTGGTATATTAGTCGCTTTGGACTTCGTGGATTTTTCATATTATATTAGGAGATTTTTTATTAAAATATTTTTACAAAACGAGGATGCTTTTAACTTAAAAAAATGTTTTAATTTTTTCCTGCTTCATTCAAATGAGATGGGAATCTTGTTCGAATGACCTCGTGTCTCGTTCAAAGGTCGTTTGAATCCTTGATCAAATTTGCTTCGATCGAAGGCGTACTATCTTGGTTTTTTATGGGTCGTTATAAGGGAGACCTGTTTCATTTGAACGAGATGATGATCTCATTATAATGACAGCATAGTCTCATTCGAACGAGCCTATGCCGCCTCAATTTTTTTGTTATCCAATAAATACCTACTTCATGTAGGTTTCTTCTTTAGGATTTTTTATTTGAGCAAACTATAGACCTGCTGCATAAAGTCTTCACTTTTAAAAAGGGAAAAATATTTTCTTATTCACACATCTCTCCTAAATACTTTTGTGAATCATCTTTGAAACCCTCAACCACTTCTATATTGAAGTTATGATAATGAAAAATGAGTCTTCACTGTTGATTTTATTCAGAAGAAGTCTTTATTACCGCTCTTTTGATTCTCGCGGGAATCATTGCTGAAGGAAGACTACGGTCTTTGTTGTACCTGCAGGAACCATTGTGGAAGAATATGAAGGACACCTGCAGGAGATTCATCGGGTTGTATTTCACTCATAAGATTATAAGTTACAATAGGAGTCTTTACTGCTTCTCTTGTGAATCTTTTAGGAATTATTGCTGAATGAAGACTGTGATCTTTATAGTTCTTGCGAGAACCACTGAAGAAGAAGATGAAGGTCACATACGGGAGATTCGTCGGGATATATTTCACTCATATGATTGTAAGTTACGATTTGTAATCTGTATTAGTGAAATTAAAGTTTTTTCCGTGAAGGGATTTTTTTTGAAACTCTGTTTTCAATTACATGATTGGTTTGGTTTATGTTTTGAATCACCTAGTTGCATGTTTTAAGGTTTAATAGAATTAAAATTTATTTCTGGGTTGACATCTAATTAAATAAGTTCACCATTGGACTATTGTACTCTCTTACGTAATTAGGATTTTTGAGTATTTATTTAGAGCTAATGTAATTATTTATCACAGGTCCTTGGTTTGGTCAATATACCCAAGTAGTTAGGCCTATACTCTTAAGAAACGCAGTTTATCCCAAGCCCACCTTTTGTTCTTGTATATAAAGGTTTGGATTGGGTTTTAAACTTTATGATTGATCATTAGGGTTTGAGAGGGATAAGAGAGAAAAATATTCACATTTTTATGATGAGGCCTAGAAGGAGAACACCATATCTCACTCATAAGGAATGTTTTCATCCCCAAAGGTGTCCACTTTACTTCACAATAAAAACAATAGAATTAAATTTAGTCAATATAGGAACTAGATGTTGTAAACCATCTAGTTTACATAGGTGGCGACTATCAATCCTCACATTATTTACATCAAATAAAATTATTTATTTAATGGGACTGTGTGTGGAATGATTATTTTTAACCATTTTTAGCTATCTTATTCTGCTCTTTTGGTCTTACATTACAACGTTCAACATCATTTTTGTCTTTGTTAGGATTATTTCCTTATTTAGTTGAGAGAGTCTTTGGTTCATTATCCATAATTAAGTTCTTTTATGAGGCAATCTTCCAATAATTTTTATTTCCATCAATATTATCAATGTAAATGTAAATTATTTTAAGCAAAGTTGTAATATCACTATGGCAAGAATAAAAATTGACCACAACATGGTGGACAAGTTCCAAAATTGTGACAACGAATTTTAAACCATAACCCAGTATGTGACCCCATATAGGGGTGATCTACACCAATACTTGGTCACGGTCTAGTCAAGATCCAAAATTGTGACCCTCATCGTCACAATCCAAAACTATGACCAAACGGTGACCCTACTGGAGGAAAATTGTGCTAAGTTGTTCCCATAACGGTTCATGGTCCACAATCGTGACTATTGAGGAAACACTATGACCAAAAAGTGTGAAACATGGTCACGATTGAGAACTATTAACCTATTCCATGATAACACTGAGACTTAAAATGGCCACACATACAAGATCACGGTCGAGGGTCACAATTTTTTACCGTGACTAAGTGGAATACACTATGAACATTTAAATTAATCCAAGTTGGTTACGAATTAGGTCATTGGTCTGAACAGTGATGCTATTTCAAGTGTACTCACCCACCACTAGTTGAAATGCACTCACACAACACTAAATTTAGATTTATGAGTATCCTTGTTCAATAACAATATTCACAACAAAACAATCGCATTATCAATTTGTGAAGCCATCTCGGTGAAACACATATGCTATTAGTTGGTATTATAACCTTGGGAAAAATAAGGTTGTGTATAGCTATAATTTTCCCAAGAATATAAGACCGACTAATAGCCTAAGTTTCAATCAATGGGTTCCACACAACGTCAATTAAAATTACTCTTCATGCCACCAAAATGTTAATCCCTTTTAAATAACACTTTGTTAATGCCTACAAGATTTTTGATTCACGGTTTGGATCATTGAACACATAATCAAATTATCAGAAAGACACTAACATTCCAATTTTGTGTCATGATAGAACTATATGGACTTTGATGCCAATCTATGGGGCCACATATGTGTCTCGAAGTCAAATTAGGATTCGATTTCTTTCTTACATAGACTTATTTCTTTACTCTTTATTCATGTGCATGCTATCTCTTTATCGCTCACATCAATATACTATGATAAATAAACTTTTTAAGATAATGATTTAATTTTGGTACTTAGGATACAACAGACATGATAACACGTTGACAAAATAACTCAATTTTCCTTTTGCTTATAAATTATGTTTAATATGTTTTGTAACATTCATAACTTCATGTGAGTACCCTTCAATTTTTTCTTGAGGGTCTAATTGTCCGAATTCAATTGGGATTTCAAGCCTAATAAGGTTATGTGATATTCTTGTTGATGATATGGGAAATTGTACATACATCCTTCTTAACCATCATATCGAGTATAAAGTAGAAATAAAGTGAGTAAAAGGAAAATGACAAAATGTGGAGTGGTTTCGCTATAAAAATGAGTCTACGTCCACTTTGGTGGACTACTCTCATTATATAAATTTTATAATACAAGATTGTGATGCCATTAGTGGCGTATAAGAGAGATATTATGGGAGAATACATGAATTTAGCTAAGTTGGGCAGCTCGAGATGTGACCATTAAAGGTTGAACTAGTGTGGCTACGGCAGGGGGTGAGCCCACATATGTGGTCATATCTAGAGAGAGAGAGACAGAGAAAGAGAGAAATCTGAGTTTAGTAGGGTGTTTTTTCTCCCGAATAATGAGGTGAGCACTTCTATTTATAGAAGTTATAAAGGTGGTGTCACGTGCGTAGAGCACGTGACACGTAAATAGGTTGGGTGAGCAAGGAATCCTTCTAGAAGTAGGGCAACTATCAAGTGATGAGTGGATTTGTTGGTACTGCAACCTATTTGAACCTGGACTGTAACAAATGATTGGATCAGTGTTGTAGCCTATTTGTCTCCAAGTAACGACTGATGTTGACCATGGCCTATTCTATTCGGGCAATATTCTCTTGAGGTAAGAGGGAATACGACCATGGCCTATTTTTTCTTGAGAAGAGACCAGTATTGGTCATATCAATAAGCCCCCCAAGCCAAAGTTCCAAGAGGTGGCGAGTTGGTGCCGCGGCTGCATTGTATTCCCTTATTGCGGTGTCATTATTTATGTCTTGCAAGTCTAGAAAGGGACATGACCAATTATTGTGGCCAATGTAAAGCGACGCTTCTTCTTCCAGCGCCCATCTTATATAAATGGTATTGGGTCGTGTCCTTCATTAATTTAGCCAAAACTTTGAGAGAAAATAAATATCAAACCTTTGCCCCTTTTGTAAAGCGGTAGTTCTAAGTAGTTTCGTGGTGGTTCAGGATTGAGACACCATCCATCTATCATATTCGTCATCGTTTTCTAGGTAATTATCCCTTTATTCTCTTATTTTCATAATACCATTTTAATATCTTCTTTTATTTTCACCTTTTGCAAATCTATACTATGTAAATCCCTTTGTGAATCCATTTATGCCCTTAATTTCTAAGATTTTTTAGAAACCAGGGCTTTTTCATTGCTGAATTTTTGGGCAATTAGGGTTAGTGAGATTTTGGGTTTTTTAAATGGATCTTTAGTGTTTAGACCGGATTTGATACTTCTGAATGGCTTTGGGTACTTTTTCGATAAGAATTCGGTGTTTTTAGGCTTAATCTGAACCTAGACCCCATTTTGGATTTCTTTTTTGGACAAGAACACTAAGAACATGTTCTTGGTGTTCTTGTCCAAAACCCTAGGGTTTTGGTTTTCCAATATTTGAAGGTTGTTAGTTCAAATTATTTACCTTTTTTTGCCTCTAGAATCATCTTAGTAGCATAAGTATGTTATCTTTCTGTGGCATTCTTTCTATCCTTGTATCCCAAAATTTCCCCTCGATGCAGTCCTTAGTTCTGGGACTAATTAACTGCAACCTTTACTAATAACAGTTTAGCTTTGGGGTGAATAGATGTGTTAAAATATTGATGCAACCTTTGACTTGAAGTAAGGAATTTTACCCCTTGGTTGTAGCCTTTTAGGTTAGATGGTTGTGGTCTAACTTGAATTCTTGCGCATCCTTGTAGTATATATTACTTGTATCCATAACGGATTCTACCACGCCTTTCTAATGATAGTGGTTGTGACACCTAACTATCGAGTCCTTTTTCTTTTCCAGGTAATATCGCAGATCTATTAATTGGAACCCTTAAGAGTACTCGGAGGATTTATGGAGAAAAAGTTTTAGCGTACCTCCTCCCAAAATACCTTTAATAAAGATTGTGAAGGCTAGTGGGACCTGCCAATTTAAAGACTGTCTCAACTGTGTCATAATAGATTTTGACTTTGCTGAATATGCTAATTATAGGGATCCTAGGGAGGCTGTAGACATAATGGAGGAAAACACTCATTATAGAAACCACCCCCTATTGAAGTGACTGTTATGACAGCTACTTGGACTTCGATTGTCCCACCAGAGACTAAGGATACTCCAGCTAGACCCTCTAGCCAATCCACTGAGAAAACTCCTGCGGCACTGAACCACTAGTGCGTTATGTCATAATAATGGATTAAGGATGTGGTCGTGTCCTTTAAGTTCCCACAAGGGACATTGTACTCTTCCTACCGTGGAACAAAGGTCATGTTCCGTGGTTCCACATAAGTGATATTGTTTTCCCCTTCTTGAATTTATCTTAGGGATGTGGTTTCCAGTTCCTATCCTAGTGAGGAGGATTCAAAGTGCTATGAACTTGGCCCCATCCCAACTAGACCCTAATGGATGGAAGGCAATTGATTAGGCATAAATTCTTCCAAATTTACCCCTAAATTTAGAGGCTTTTATTACCTCGAACAACGTAAAATGAATTAGTTTATCTCATATCTTTGCTAACGATTTCGTCTAACAAGTATCCTGAGTTTCGTGCATTTCTTATTAATTTTACAGGTATTTAATACATGAAAGAAAGAAAGAAAGAAACCAGAAGAAGCAAGAGAAATGAAAGAAGAAGAATTAGAAGGGAAAAAGCGTAATTTCCACTAGGAATCATGTTGAGGACCCAAACTAAAAGTCGAAGATCTCAAGTTTATGAACACGTAGGAAAAAACGACATCCCAATCAGAGTTCTAGATTAGAAGTTATGAAGACCCAAAGATGAGATTTAATCAAGAGATTTTGAAGAGATATTCAAGAGAAATTGAGAAGCAAATCCGGACCAATCCGATTTATTTGAAAAACAGATCAATCCGGGTACTCAAAATCAATGCATAAAGATACGTCTACCGGACCAATCTAGTATTCCAAAAAATAGATCGACCCGACCCCAAATTTCACAGCAAGAGACCTATCTAGAGGACTAATCTGGGTGTTTAGAAAAATGGACCAATCCGGTTGTTACCCGGACCAATCTGATATGTCTTGATCGGATCGATCCGGGATTCGAGATTTGGGAAGATCTTCTTATTAATAGAATTTTTTATGCATCCAACTCTTGTTATGTTCATAGGGTATAAATTTAAAATAACTCCCATACATTAGAGGAGGCTTCTAATCCGTTTTAGATAAGCTTTGTAATTAGCTAAGAGGAGAAAACAACAAGAACCTTAGTTTTTATATCTTTGATTCCAGTTCTGTAATTCAAGTAATTTTATTCCAATTCTTGTTTTCATATTTGTAGTAGTTAATTCATTAGTAATAATTTCATTCTAATTCACCTTCAGTTGTGAGTAAAAATGTTCTCTTTCATTCAAAACATGTTTTTTTGTACTTTTAATATGTCCGGCTATGTTTTCAAAGGTCGGGGTGCATGAACCTCACCCGATGTAATTCATGATAGTGGAAATAGAAGTTGGAATTAAAATCTTAAATGAATTGTGTAGTATAACCGATGCGTCCGTTATGGACTTTTGATTTCGTTTGCCCTAGGTAACGGGGATAATTAATAAAGCGACGCGAGTATTGGTTTATACGATAATAATTTAATTCATCATTTTCTTACATACTGTGCGGGCTACAATCCCTCATATATGTAATACTTAGGAGTGTTAAAGATCGAGTTTTAATTCATCCTTTGCCTACAACTGTGCAGGATACGATCCCTCATATATGTAATACATAGGAGCATTAAAAATATGGATTCATTTAAAACTATAATTCTAAATCTAGTATCCTACGAACCGAATTACTAGGATGTGGGGGATTGTAACCCGACCTATCTTTCTCATTTCATAAGTAAAGTTTTAGTCAAATCGTCAATAGTCCTTTAGTTAATTAGAGTAATTGTATTTCATTTATTCATAATTTCAGTAATTAATCCTTTTTAAAATTGCATCTAGTTATAGTTATTTCACAATTCAAATCACCTTTTCGTTCTTTTTAGAGTAAAATTTAGGTTACCTTCGTATTTCCAACGTCGTTATGACTTCGTTCGTCCTGTTTCCCTGAGGATCGATACCTGACTTATCGAATTATTACTTGAGCGATAGGCTTGCACTTGAGCCTAAATAACACGCACATTAGACACATTTGTAGCCGTGTCAAGTTTTTGCACCATTGCCGGGGACTATTAGGTAGACTTAGGTTTGATCAGGTCAATCTAAAACTTTGACCAAGAAAATCCAAAAACATAAAAAAAATATATATAATTTTTTTTGTCATCTCTCAAAAGCCTTTAATGCAAAATCCTGAACATACTCAGACTCCTCACAATACTCCAATTAGAATCCACGAAAACCCTATAGTTGAGTATAACTCTAAAAGCCCCCATACACCTCGTGTTCCACAATTCTGGTTTTCAATTCCTACTCCTGAGCACTCTATCAGTAGCTACACCCTGAGTCAAACTTCGAGTCACACATCTAAGACACCGAGTGAGTATACATATTCATTTGAAGAGAGTGCGAGTGCGATGTCTAACACAACGAGTTTCAGTACTGAGGAGGGTGATCTCCCTTCTCGTCCCATGAAAGACTTACTCTTTCCTGAGCGAACTATCACCCCTGGTTGCATTTTACTTCCGTATAATGCCCGTCAGTTTCACTTTCACAATGGGATGATACAAATTATCCCTATGTTTCATGGCATGCATTCGGAGAAACCATACCTGCATATTTGTGAGTTCAAAGAGGCGTGTGACACATTTAGTGATCAAGCTTGCACGTAAGATGTCGTTCACCTAAAGCGTTTTTCTTTTTCCTTAAAGGATAAAGCCAAGACCTGGCTATGGTCTCTACCCCCAAACTTCGTCACTTCCTAGAGAGATATGTAGTCTAAGTTTGTCTCAAAATTTTATCCATAAGACAAGACCAACTCTGCCAAGACTCAAATCCAAGTATTTCGACAACACGATAGTGAGTCTTTTGACAAATGTTGGGAACATTTCCAAGAGTTAGTAAGCGCATGCCCCCATCATGGTTTTGGTAAAAACTTAGTGATATATTTATTTCATAATGGGTTGACAATAGCTTCCAAATAACTTTTTCAAACGATGTGTGAAAGACCCTTTTGGGATTTAAACCCATGCAATGTCGAGGAACATCTTAAGTATATCGCAGAGACTACTGAATCATGGGACACATATGATCCCAACCAAGCTTGACCTAGACAACCATCTATCAACCAGACTACATCTGGTCTATACCATTTGGATAGAAATACCTTAATAGACCGTCGATTTGATCAGTTTCAGAGAGATATGAAATAGTGGTTTGATGGTCTGTTGAGAAACATCTCCGAATCCAGCCACAGTTTGAAAGAAAAAGTGTGTGCTATCTGTGAAGCGGGCCACTCCACAAAGGCATGCCCATCGATATCTTCTCACAAGGCCATGCACACTGGGATGGTGGATGCTATAGGAGGATTCAAGGGGAATTTTAATTCCCGACATGGGAACTCTTATAACCCTTCGTGGAGAAACCACCTTGGTTTCAACTATGGAAAGCCACAAGCTGCGATGAACCCACATTCACAGGTTGTCCCACCTCTACCACCTCCTCAATACCAACAAGAACCACCACCTCCAGCTCCATATGTATCTCCACTCTGGAGGAGTCTTGAGGATATAATGAACCAATTAATAAATTATCATGGTGCAAATAATGATTAATATGAATGCATGTTCGTCAAAATAAATACGAACATCTCCAAAATGCAGTCGGCATTGAGCATCCAAGAGAAGGGAAAGTTCCCTTCCCAAGTCCAAAGACCTCCACAAGGTCAACCTAGTGTTAGTTACACCTTTACAGAACAGCAGGAGCACTGCCAAGATGTAACCACTCTTCGTAGTGGGAGAGTTATTGATTTATCACCTCCTTCACACGACATTTCAAAAGATAAGGAGAATTCTCTCGGCACGAAAGAGGCCGAGGATATATCCTTGAACGAGAGTGACTAGCAAAACACTCGTTAATCCAAGGTAGTTGTAAAACCACCCTCCGCTGCGCTATTTCCTCAAAGATTGGTTCCTGCCCATAAAAGGACCATAAGTGAAGAAGTGCTAGAAGTGCTTAAGAACGTGGAATTAAACTTACCTTTACTCGATGCAATAAGGCGAATCCCATCCTATGAAAAATTTATAAAAAACTTATTGACAGTCAAGAGGAGGATTAAGTTAAAAAAGAACGTGTTTGTAGCACAAAATGTGAGCTCAGTCCTTCTAAATGATCTCCCACCTAAATATAAATATCCAGGTGCCCCCACCATTTCTTGCACCATTGAAGAGAACAAATTTGAAAAAGCATTACTCAATTTGGGGGCGAGTGTCAATATTCTCCCCTATTCGATTTATAGGAAACTTGATCTGTGTGATCTTAATCCCACAAGGATCACTCTCTAGTTAGCGAATCGAACCGTGAAGATACCAAGAGGTATAGTTAATGACGTGATAGTCCAAGTGGACACTTTCTACTTCCCGGTAGATTTTGTCATTTGGCACACGAATCCTTCCTTTGACTCGAAACATCATGTTCCCATCATCCTTGGGTGCCTATTCTTAGCCACGGCTAACGTAGTGATCAATACTAGAAATCTGAAGATTAAACTCACTTTTGGTAATATGACTTTAGAAACGAACATCTTCAACATAGCCCAACAAGCAGGGAAAGAAGATGATCTTCATGTGATGAGCTTAATTGAGGAGATCGTAGAACAACACTTTGAGGAAAATTACCGTGGAGACGCCTTAGAAGCTTGCCTAGCTTAATCATGAGAGTAAGGGATCTTACACCGAGTTTAAGAGGGAAATATAGGAGTTGAGAGGATTACTCGATGAGAGAGCGTCGGACGAGGATGCGAGAGATGTTAATTAGTTTTCTTGATTCGAAGAGTTACCACCAAGGGAAGCACGCATGGTTCCCTATAGTGAAACCTTCACGACTCTCGAGTTGAAGAAACTACCCTCCAATGTTAAATATTCTTTACTAGGTGAAAGTGATACATTTCCTATTATTGTCTCCTCTAGCTTAGATGAAGAGAAGGAGGGTAAGATATTGAAGATTTTAAGGAAGCACCAAAGTACTTTTGGTTGGTGTATAGCTGATCTAAAGGGGATAAGCCGTCTAATTTGCACCCATAAGATTCACCTCAAAGAGGATTTTAAGCCCTTGAGATAAATGCAAAGGCTACTAAACCCCATAATGAAAGATGAGGTGAGGATTGAAATTATAAAGCTGTTGGATGCCGGGATTATCTACCCAGTCTCGAATAGCAAGTGGGTGATCCTCATTCAAGTCATCCCGAAGAAGTCGGGCATGACTGTGATTGGAAATTCTAAGGGAGAGTTAGTTCCCCAACGTACCACTAGTGGATGGCGCGTTTGCATTGATTACTGGAAACTCAATGCGAGAACTAGGAAATATCATTTTTCCTTACCATTTATCTATAAAATGCTTGAAAGATTAGCAGGACACCCTTATTATTTATTTCTAGATGGTTATTCGAGATATAACCAAATTGAGGTAGACGTACTTGATCAAGAGCAAATAACCTTCACTTGCCCCTTTGGAATGTTTTCCTACAAACGTATGCCATTTGGCTTGTGTAATACACCTGTGACTTTTAAAAGGTGCATGTTGAGCTTATTCAGTGACATGGTTGAGAGAGGGCTAGAGGTGTTTATCGATGACTTTAGTGTTTTTGGAACCTCCTTTGATCTATGTTTAGCTAATCTTGAGAAAGTACTAGCCCGATGCGTGGAAAAGAACTTAGTGCTGAATTGGAAAAAATGCCATTTCATGGTAACCGAGGGTATAGTTCTTGGCCACATCATGTCATCTAAAGGGATCGAGGTTGATCGAGCAAAAATAGATGTCATAGCTGACCTACCCCCACCTAAATCGTTGAAAGACATGCGCTCCTTCTTGGGACACGCAGGGTTTAATAAAAGGTTCATTAAGGACTTTAGCGCCATCGCTAGACCCTCAAACAATCTTCTTATAAAGGACACCCCATTTGAGTGGACGGAAGCATGCCAAAGTGATTTTGAAAAACTAAAAAACATGCTTGTGTCCGCTCCCATCATGCAAGCTCCAGAATTGCCCTTACCATTCGAGGTTATGTGTGATGCTAGCGATTATGCGATAGGGGCTGTTTTAGGCCAAAGAAAAGACAACAAGGCTCATGTCATCTACTACGCTAGCCGGACTCTTACTAGACCCCGACTCAATTACTCCACCACGGAGAAGGAATTGCTAGAGGTAGTATTCGCTCACGTCAAATTTTGATCCTATCTTATCGGCTCCCCCATCACTTGTTTCACCGACCACGCGGATTTAAAATATCTAATTGCAAATAAAGACGCAAATCCGCACCTCATAAGGTGGATCCTACTCCTACAAGAGTTTAATCTCTCCATTAAAGACAAAAAATGAGTAGAAAACTTCGTTACCGATCACTTATCATGGCTTTCGTCCAATGTACCTTGTGATCCTACACCCATAGATGAGTATTTTTCGGATGAGCAACTCTTTGCCACCTCTTCTTTGCCCTAGTTTTTGGATATAATGAACTATCTTGTCACGGGAGCCGTCCCTCCTAATTGGACACCACAAGATAAGAAGAGGCTCATCCTTTGTTCATGCATGTTTTTCTATGATTATCCATTCCTTTTTAAGTATTTCACCAACCAAATCATCTGACGATGCGTACCGGATGATGAAATCCCAAAACTCATCCAATTCTGTCATTCAGAAGCCTGTGGAGGCCATTTTTCCGTGAAAAAGACAGCCACTAAAATTCTCTAAAGAGGTTTGTACAAGCCCACAATGTTACGGTATGTTAAGAATTCTTTCAAATCTTGCGATAAATGTCAACGGATGGGAGCAATCACCCGACGAGACATGATGCCATTAACCTTGATTCTCATCATTGAGATTTTCGATTGCTGGGGTATTGACTTCATCATCCCTTTTCCCCCGTCCTTTGGGTACTTATACATCCTAGTTGTGGTAGACTATGTTTCTAAATGGGTGGAAGCAATATCTACCAAGACCAATGACAATAAAGTGGTGATAAAGTTCCTGCACGAACACATACTTTCTCGCTTTGGTGCACCTAAAGCAATAATCAGTGAAAACGGCACACACTTTTGCAACAAGCCGTTTGAAAGACTTATGAGAAAGTATGGTGTCATTCACAAGGTTGAAATCACATATCACCCACAAACGAATGGGCAGGCCGAGTTGGCTAATCATGAAATCAAGCACATACTAGAGAAGACCGTTAATCCCGACCTGAAAGATTGGTCCCTTCAATGGAACGATTTTCTATGGGCCTATCGTACCGCATAAAATAACCCACTCGAAATGTTCCCATTTGTCTTTGTGTATGGAAAACCTTGTCATCTTCCCATTGAGTTAGAGCACAAAGCGTATTGGGTAATTAAGAGATTAAATTACAATATGAACAAAGCCGGTGAAGCTCGCAAGCTTCAACTAAATGAGTTAGAGGAGGTACGTAATGATGCGTATGAGAATGCCAACATTTTAAAATCTCGGATGAAACTAGCACATGATAATATTATTCGACGAAAAATGTTTCAACCGGGACAAAAGGTACTCCTCTATAACTCCTGGCTTCATCTATTTTCGGGTAAATTGCGGTCCCAATGGACTGGTCCATTCTTTGTGAAAATTTTATTCCCTCACGGAGAAGTAGAATTGGAAGATCCAAAAGGGGGGAACACATTCAAGGTCAATGGACAGTGCCTAAAGCCATATGTTGAGGCGTGAATAGAAGAGATCGACACCATTTGGTTGTCGGACCCCATTTACGGGGTAAAATGAGCTTGAATTGAGAGGTCGTCGCACCCCCAACGTGTATGGGGTGAATTCTTCTGTATAGTAGCTGCACGTAGGTTAGGATAGTGAACTACATAGGATCACACCACAAGAGGAGAATTCAATCACTATCACTCTTTATGAGGTGAGCATTTTAGAGCCACAATATTGCATTGAGAGGTAATCAAGTCGTACGGGTGTCGTATCGTAAGTAAGAGCAGCCGATAGTCGGAGGAGGAAAGTATACCATCCCATAGGAGGACTAGAGACATTCTGGGTACCGAATCGATCCGGTCCTGGGCACCCAGATTGGCCCGGTTTGGAAAATATCGAAATAAAAAAACACAGGACCCGGATCGATCCGATCTTGGAGACCCCGATTGGTCCGGTATCTGCAACTCTTTGCTTTCCTTAGGTTGACCCCCTTCTCCCCCAATCCCTCCATTTTCGTCCCCTCCCTTCCCAACACCCATTTCCCTCTAAAATACTTTCTTCTTTTCCCTCCAAATCCTACCCTACCCTCCCGCCTCACCACCTATAAATTCTACACCTTCCCCACCCCATTTCCCCCACCACTACTCACTCTCCTCCTCTCTTTCACTAATTTTGTCCAGCACTCTTACTCAATCCCATAACCATGGCAACCCAACCACCTCCCCAAAAATACGATTTCGTCGCAATTCTCACCACCAGCTACCTCTCCCGTCAAGAGAAATGGTGGTGTGAACACTTCTTCGACCAACCTCGCAAACTCCAAATAGAGCGCCAAGTCATTTGGAATGACATGCCTAATTTTGTCACCGCTCTTTTCATGGCCCAAGGTTGGTGTCATTTTCTCAAGGAACATCATGACGCGGTCTGAACTAATGTGGTGCACACCTTCTATGGCTCCCTTATTCGCACCAGCCACCACGAGGCTGAAGCTTACATTGGCGACATCCGCATCCCTTTATCTTTGGAACTTTTGTCCCAGAAGTTGTCTGCGAAAGATGTCCCGACCCCACAGCAATACATTTACCCAAACCCTCATCCCCGCTTGTAAAATACATGTGCATGTCTCGCATCAACCCCAATCCTAATTGGAATACCAAAACCTACCCGGTGGGTCAACTAAGGGATAAAGAGAGCCTCACTTTCAAAATAGTGTGTGCCAACATTCTCCCCACGGGTAATCAGTCGACGATGCATCCGCGTCAAGCCACTCTCGTCTACCACCTCTTCGACCACAACACCCCTGTTAGCCTGGCTGTTTGCATTTTTAAGGATATATTCTTCTCCGCCAAGGATAAAAAGGGCATCACCCCTTTCCCCTTTCCCCGATTCATCACATCAGTGTTAGCCAACGCTGGCATTGCACCCCTGCAAGATTTCTTGCATCTCCGAACTCCTTTTGCGTCCACCAGCCGAAGCAAACAGGAAAGACAACAAACCCTCATCCAAGCCCGATTGGCACAAGAGGCTAGTGATACCGAAGAGGAGGATAATGATGAAGAAGATGAAGAGAGCGGTGATAACAAGAGAAGCGACGAAGAGGAGGAGGACATTGTGATGGGCGAGGGAGGCGCAGATTATGACAGTGATGAGGATTCTGATTTTTCGGCGTCTCTCGGCGATGGAAACCCGATTTGACGAATTCCCCACACAATAAAATAGGGACCAAGCAGCATATCAACGGAATCAAGCGGCCTATCGAAGGGACACGAGCATGATGCATCGTATCCAAACTTACTTGTACGAACTCAACTTCGGTGGACCCCCTCCAAGATTCTTCTCTGACCCGTATAACCCTAGCGCACTTGGAAGCTCAACCCCCGCCCAATGATGTTTTTTTTCTTCTGAAAAGTGGTTGTTTAATTGTTGGTTATTTTCACATGGTTGCTTGATTTCCTTTCTGTTTGTTACACATACTGATCCGTTATATAAAAATCTGCATTTTCCATATTTGTTCGTTTTATTTATTCGCACTTTTAATTGGCTTTGAGTTAGATTTTAGTCCTTTTTGCTTGAGGACAATGCAAAAGTCTAAGTTGTGGGGGGGGGGGGGGGGGGGGTCACAAGTGCGTCTTTCTAAAACTTCAGAAATTTCAAAAACATCGTAAAATTTTAAAAAATCCAAAAATATTTTCTCTTCAAAATAAATAAAAATTGAAATTGAACTTTTTTTAAAAATATCATTAAAATTCGGTTTAAAGTCTCAAATTGTAAAAACATAATACACAAAGCCGATATTGACCAAAGATGGAAATTGATCGAACATAGACAACTTAACGAATAAATGTGGAGATTAACAAACCCGTTGAGATTAGAGTCTTTCATTATTGTGAATTCGAGTTAATTGTTAACTCAAGGTTCTTTTCAACATTCTAATAAGTCGTCGAGGATCTCAATTCTTTCACTTTGTCCGGTTATGTAAAATGTGTGTGATATTGCCTTGAAAAACGTGCCAAATAGATCTCTAAACCAAATTAATATCGAGACACATATGGTAACGCAATTAGTATTTCAGACAATGAAGTAGGCCCTCATTGGTCACCCAAAAATATTGGTCAGAAAAAATAGCGAAAATATTATCCCTTTTGTAAATCAAAATTGAGCCGAATAAATTTTTCCCTTGCATTTGACAACCCGAAAAACCCCATATGGCCCGGAATTGCGAATGTTAATAATCCCAGAAATTAAGTCTGGAAAGTGCGTATAAAGGGGCAAGAAAAGAATAGATATGCTAAAAAAAATAGCAAGAAAAGAAAAGCGTGGAGAACAGAAAAAATTGATAAAGAAGAAAAAAAATGAGCAAAAGCCCGGAAAAGCACAAATGGACATCATAAGAAAATTTTCCAATTCCATACTTCCCTACCATTCCCATTTTACCCAATACACTTACAACACGAAAAAGTCCTAACAGAGTCCAATTTACGAAATTGGTTACCGCGTGGAGAGCTAAAACATGAAAAGATAATAAAATATATTATAAATATGAATTAGAGGCCGTGTTCCCGTTTTTTATAACCGTAATTCGATTATGAGATCCATTTACCATAAAATTCCGTCGTTCTATTTGTGTGCGTGAACATGGTTCCAATGAATTTATTCTTATAAATCACGCATACCGAGAGAACTTAGCCCTTCCGAGAGATTCGTTTGTGAGAGAATCCCGTGAGATTTTGAAATCAAAATGAATTTTCGGATAAGTAATGTAATGATCAATCGGTGGAAATCCACGATTAAATTTTTGGCTCTGCACACACGCACTATGATTTGAGACTCTTGAACACGAATTGATGATGACTATTTTCTGGAAAAGTTTGAGTTATGCAATTTTTGCGTATTTTGAGTTTTCTTTGAGTCGAATTTTGTGGGTATATTCGCAGCAAACCCTCACGAGACACAAATCGTCCTACTAGGGTAACCTAGGGGTTTAAAGGCTTGTTGCATACGCTAAATGCAATTTCTTGGCCGCGAAAGAGGTATTCTATCCCATTTTAGAGTTAGATCATGTTTTGATTCTTTTACATTGCTCAGGACGATCAAAGTTCTAAGTTAGGGGGGTTTGATTAGGCATAAATTCTTCCAAATTTACCGCTTAATTTAGAGGCTTTTATTGCCTCGAACAACGTAAAATGAATTAGTTGATCTCATATCTTAGATAATGCTTTCGTCAAACAACTATCCCGAGTTTCGTGTATTTCTTATAATTTTACAAGTATTTAATACATGAAAGAAAGAAAGAAATCGAAAGAAGCAAGAGAAAAGAAAGAGGACGAATCAGAAGGGCAAAAGTGTAATTTTTCCCAAGAATCAGGTTGAGGACCCAAAACAAAAGTCGAAGATCTCGAGTTTATGAACACGTAGGAAGAAACGACGTCCCAATATGATTCTGGATTAGATGTTATGAAGACCCGAAGATGAGAGAAAATCAAGAGATTTTGAAGAGATATTTGTAGACACCCCCATTGTAGTACCCCCTAAACTCTCCTTAGGTCCCTATCACCTCCCTCATCATTACAAACCTAAGTCATACCCCGAGTACTCACCTAGAGTCCATCGGATGCTCCCAGGCTCCATTTGACCAAAAATTCAAACTTTTTAGCTCAAATGAGACTGAATGAATCTTAAAAGGGCACTTAATCCCTTTTCCAACGGTCCATCCCATGCACGATTCTGACTTACCATGCGAACGAACCACCCATTTTCCATCGAAACCTAACCTAGAGGCCACCGAACACTCCCAGGCTCCGTTTGACCAAAGTAAACTCTTCAGCTCGATCGAGACTCAATGAATCTTCCAAGGGAACTAAAACCCCTTTCCAACTGTCCACTCCAGGCCAAATTCTGACTTACGGTAAGGACGAATGATTCGTTTTACTCCGAAAGGTCATTAAATGCTTCCAAGTCCCGGTTGACCAAAGTCAACTCCCAAAACCAAGTCAAACTCTTTATAATGTCAAATTACACCTCCTAACCTTTCCAATGGTTTGCTCCATGTGCGATTCTGACTTACCATACGGATGAACGATCCGTTTGCATCCGAAGTTTCCCTGTCCAAAGGGCTGACAAGCCCTTTCAAGCCACATTTGACCCAAAGTCAACTACCTAACCCAAGAGCATTCCAAAGGACTTTCTAAGGTATTTGAATTACCTTTCCAATGGTTCACCCCGTGCATGATTCGGATCAACGGTTTGCGCTTTATGACCAATTTTCTGAAGGAACCTGAAAGAGACTACAAAACTGCAGGTTCCAGACCCTGCCTATCGGCAGTGTGCCTAAACATACCTGCTGATTGGCAGGACCAGGGCTATGCTAATCGGAAATGCCTTGGGCCTATAAAAAGGAGGGCCTAACAACATTGTAAGGGGAGCCTAGATCAGAAATACATCACTCTCAGCGAATTTAGAAAACCTCTCTCGAAGTGAGCGTGATTTCCACATCCAAATCCCTTTCCAGCCTTCACTTTTCATCATCATTTTCATCAAACTTGCTGAATTAACAATCCTTCATCATCATCCAAGTGCAAGGGATGCTCTCCAACATTCAATATCAAGCTCAAGATCTTCAAGAAGGTCCAATTTTCTCAACTCTCTCTTCAAATTCTCCTAAATTTGCAATAACTTATTTTATTACTTAGCACTTTTATTCTCTCATCTCTCATCTCACATATCCTAATATATTTTTTATCTAGTATTATTGCACACCTCTTATTTTCATATAACTAAAACCCAAAAAATAATAAAAAGAGGGTTTGCTCATAAATTTCAAATGGGAATTCTCACACTTTTCTTACACTTTTTTCATAACTAAAAAACTCTTTTACACACACACACACACACACACACACACACACACACATATAAGAGAACTCCCCGATTGCATTTATGGGATAAACCCCACCCCTCGTTTTGCGTGGGAACTACGTGGATTTTAATGCCTCCATAGGCTATGTAGCTGTCTCGGGGTAAAACCCGAGACTCGAGTCCTATTCCTTCCATTTTGTTATTTTTCTTTATTCTTAAACTCAATTCTCATAGATTCTATGCATTTATATATACATATATTTGTTCTTAGTGGCGTATTATTCCATATGAGTTTTCATTCCATTATAACGATCAATACAAGGATAATTGCGTAAATCCAATTTTCTAATATTATTTTTAGGAACATTCCTATGGATGACTTGCTTTATCTCTTCCATTATACAAGAAGATGATTCCTATCTCCACTACGTATACACATGCACATATATCACGGGGAAATAAAGGAAAATAGCAATAACCCATGAGAGACCGTAAGGGCGGAATGGGTGCCTAACACCTTCCCATTTCGTAACTTAGCCTTCGAACCCTTTTCTAATCATTTTGGTTTCGTATGTATTAGTATGTCTTTGGATGTTGTCCTTCGGGATGTCTCCTTTTTCTTTTTTCTATTTTGAGTAAAATAGATTGGCGACTCCATCTCTCTACATTTTTCATCTCATTAGTGATGCCGACCGAAGCACTTTCGAGAGGGACGCGCGGAACCAGGATCCTCTCCCACCACGAGGATCGGGGATGGCCATTGTGGCGACTCCGCTGGGAAATTTTTTGGGGTAGACTCAATTTACATGGGTATTATATTTTCCCCTATTTTGCATGTCCCCCTTTTTATTGTGTGTACCTCATGCTTATGCTTCTATTCACACACTTGTAGAAGATTCTCCATGTACACTTCATACCAAGAGCACTTAGGATCATATACATCCACATGTTGCACGCATCACCCATCCATACTTGGTATACCCTTGGTGCTTGTACTTTTCTCCCTGTTTGGCATTTTCAAGAAAGGCATTCTCATCATAAGATACTAATAAAAGAATCATGCATGATTCACATGACATTACCAAAGACCATTGTTATTGACCAAATTCTACCTAGTAACTTGAGGGTCACTTCGTGATGGGCGCTGGTCTGGTAGGGCGTAGTTAGCCTAAGCGATATAACTCTCACATTCCATTGGCTAAATACCTTTGACGTATATAGAACGGTTCCTCCGCATTGTACCGCTTGATCGAAGTCATCACGGGAGGTATATCGCAGGGAATTCGTTCACGTACGCCGAGTATGTCGAATTCTCTCTCACATGTATCGTCCCCACAAGGTATATAGTGAGGAAATTCATGTACACTCAGGTATATCAAATGGCTTGTCCACACGTACCGATTGCCCTCGAAAGCAAGACGTATATCGTGGAAGTCACGCCAAAGGGGGGAACCCTTTCCGATTCATCACACCAACTGCATACCCTCATATAGGTGTCAAGCCTAGGACACACATGTTAGATTATCGATTTCAACCCGAAACTCTGTCGAAATTTCGAGTCCGCCTGTCGCCCAAATTTTTGCACATTTTTAAAATGGGACCCTGCCCGTGAGCCTAGTTACAAGTCCATCCATAGCTTTGCATATGTTATAAACCCAACTTTTCTATGCTCGGGTCCCGTCCGGCATTTCATTTTACATTTAGGAGAACTTAATACAAGTGAGAACATAATAATTGTAATAATAATGTTGAGACCATTTTCCAAAAACATTTCTCCTTTCTTTATCAAAAATCCAAAAACATTTCGCCCTTCTTTATCAAAAAATCAAAATATTTCTCCTTTCTTTATCAAAAAATCCAAAAATATTTCTCATTTTTTTGTTATCAAAAATCCTAAAATATTTTATCTTTCAATCTCAAAAAGGAAAAAATGTCATTAATATTTTCATTCTTTTTTTTAAAAAACAAATCCCATTTTACGCCTTCTCAGGTCGATCGCACGCCCTTAGCCTGGCTCCTTATTGGCTTTGGTCTTCCGTCAAATAACCTCAGAGTTCAGTATGTTCCCCTACTACTTCTTCCTAGTCCGGTATCCATCCTCTTTCCATGGAAAACACAGATCAAGTACCTGTTGTGCTGACAAATTTGATGGTAGTCTTGGCTCAGCTCGTGTCCAAGATTGACAACCTCCAGACTGAGGTTCAAAAGATGCAACGAAAC
Organism: Sambucus nigra; assembly: GCA_949130495.1. Classification (NCBI taxonomy): domain Eukaryota; kingdom Viridiplantae; phylum Streptophyta; class Magnoliopsida; order Dipsacales; family Adoxaceae; genus Sambucus; species Sambucus nigra. The sequence goes on from OX422211.1 coordinate 343,253,006, forward strand.
TAGGTTACTATTCTTCAAGAGCCTAAGTCCCTATTTCCTCATGATATGGGTCCACCCGAGCCTATTTGGGTTCTCGGAGAGTATCAACACTCTCCACATGCCCCTCTTGCTAATGGGCCATCGCCTGCCCAGCTTCCTATGCCGAACCTTGCCCAATCTGGGGCTAACTTGCCTATGATCATTGATTTAAAAGAGGAAGAGTTGAACAAGGTCAAAGAAGATCTCAAGATGCTAACTAAGAAGTTGGACCAAGTCGTAATCTCTGGGAATTACATGTACTACATCCACATGTCTTCTTATCCTAAAGTGAGGTTACTCGAGAAGTTCAAGATGCCAAATATCGAGAAATTTGGAGGAAGTGGAGCCACGATTGTTCATCTTCGTAGTTATCACCATTCTATGACTCTCTTAGGGAATTTTGAAGAAATAATAGCCTAATTATTTCAGCAAACTTTGACAGATAGCGCCCTCCGATGGTTTTTGTCTCTCGAGGAGTCCAGAATCCGTAACTGGAAGGATGTAGCCCAAGAATTAATGTCGCAGTACAGATAAAATAAAGAGCTTGAGGTCACCCACCGTGATTTAAAGCTACTCAAATAGAACTCTGGTGAATCAGTCAGTAACTTCATAGCCCGATGGAGGAAAAAAGTAGCCACCATGACTAATCGACCATCCAAGGAAGAACAAGTCAACATAGTAAAGAAGAACATCTTGCCCCATGTCCGAGTAACCATAGGAGGACAATACTATAACCATTTTCGAGATCTTAGAGAAGCAGGCGTAGAAATTGAGGATGCTCTTGCTAAAACAGAAGTTGAACCAAAGAAAGTGTCCAGGCAGTTCACCCCCAAAAAATATGACAAACCTTTGAGCATTGTAGTCTCAACCATCAACAACATCTCTAAACCAACCACCTTATGGGCACCATGTAAGGAAATTTTTCTCATGTCCAACATGTTACATTTGTGTATGTCGTACGCCGCTACATTTAGCACGTCACCTCACGATCTCACATGACGGCCTCTATCCAAATTCCGGGAATCAAGCATGCATTATCTCCACTAATATGTCCCTCATCTGCATCAACGACTTCACGTTCCTTGATTGTAGGATCGTAATGCAAGTGGAACGCAAGAGAAGTCAAATCAGTGAAACAAGGCATAATAAGGATGTTCAAGGGAAAATTGGTAATTTTACAGCCACCGTCCAGAGGACCGATCAACTGGAAAGTTGAAGAGCTTACCTCAACAAAGATACTGGAAGAAACGGAACCTCAATCCGAGCTACGGTGAACAAGTTATGGCCCGTTGAAAATGGAGATATGTTCATTGAAAATTCTGGGAATTTTTCTAAGTGTTTAAGCACCTTTCCCAGCACACTTTCCCGAACCCAGCCCGAAACCGGTTCGGGGGGGCGAACCGGTTCGCAGGGGTACCCGAACCGGTTCGGGGTACCTGTACGCTGGATAGAATTTTAGCAGTTTAAAATCGTGGGTCTCTTCATGTATTTTCCTATAAATACCAACTTCGTGAGAGTTGTTTTGCAAGACTTTAGGAGACGAATTTGAGAGTCCAAATACATCTAGTCTTCATATTTTTGAGTCCCAAGACTCATGTTTTGATTCACACATCCTTGCCAAATATTTGTGAATCCTTTTGCAACCCAAGAACACAACTTTGGTTTGTTCAACACTTGTGGAGGAGACCGTTCTTCTTCTCCATTGCAGCCCTACTGGAAAGGGATAGTTCCAGCCGCGACTACAGAATCCGATACCCGAGGGTAATTCTTAGTCAACTTGTATTTTCATTGTAATCCGATTGTAAGCCGTTTTCTTACAAATTATAGTGAAAATAAATGGTTTTGCCCCTGTGGGGGATTTTTCCTTAATTGCATGTGTTTGAATGTTCTTGCGTAGATTATCAATTTATTCAATCACATACTGCTGCATGTTTAGGGTTTGTTTGTGTTAAAGGGTTTTATATATAATTTGATCATTTGAATGCGAGCACACACGTTCTTCAATTTGTTTTATCTTGCATGCTATATTTTATTTGATAAATCATCTAGATGCATGTCTTAGGGTTTAACTAAAATTTGGGTTTAATTAAAATTAGTTTTTATTTGAGAAGTCGCAATATTTCCGCTGTAGCTTCACTCTCACACCAGAAAGCCTCCCTGTCCCAGTCCAAAAAGAATAAACCGATCTCCATGCTCCCCTCTCCAAAGTTTCTCAGGCCCTGTTAAGCTAAAACCTTATCAAACCCTTGGACTCCCATTCATTGACCAATCCACTCCCAAGAAACTTCAAGGAAGATGCCCATTGCACCTATCACCAAACTGCTGGCCATACCACCGACCAATGCTTTCACCTTCGAAACATAATCCCAGGTCTAATTGACCGGGGTACCATTGCCCCACCAGCCAATACTAAGGCAAATGCTACTCACAAACCACTCCCAAATCATGCCAATGCCATCTTCCTAGAAAAGAACCCAAAATTTGATCCCTCAATTCAAATCACACCCATATACTCTCCTAAACCTCTCCAAAGTTTCCCATATTTCCTCCTACGACCTACTAGCCTCGCTGATCAGGAAATGTCACTCCTTACTAGAGCATGCATCGCTGTCCGTACCCATTCTAAAAATGGAAGCATGGAATTATCAGAAGTGTTAAACCAACTCTTGGAGTTCGGGCTGAAATTGCCCTCACATATGATTATTGTTTGCTAGAGGTTCAGTACACTATTCTTAGAAGCATGGAAATGGGCCCGAGAGTCAGACAGTTGGGTTGTACCGACCGATGAAGTTAGCCTAGATGATGTTGTCCACATTATGACAGAATTATTCAGGCAAACCAACAATATTTGCAGTATGACCGAGTTACTTGATACTCTGAAGCTACAAGGGTGCTTGGTCCCTTCACCCTTACATATCCCCACATAATGGGAAGACCTATATGAAGAAGCCATTGAATTTGTAGAATACATTGACTTTACGTAGAAAGACATAATTATTGCAATCGGATGGGGGGAAGAGTTCGAAGATTGTAATGAAGAGAAAGCTCTCGATAAAATTGGCCTGATAGCTGACATGTGTGGGATGATATCATTTGAACAACTCCTCAGAGAAATAAAAAAGGTGTCAGAACAACCTGAGATTGACGAGGAAACAGGGTTTATGTTCTTTCCTTCTTCAGTAAATCACATGACCAGATCAGGGGGCATTACCAGATCCCAAGCTCATTACCAGCAAATGACAAAGGGAAGGGAGTTGAAAAACTTCCTATTCTAGAAGTGACCCTTGAGGAGAGAAAGATCCTCAACCAACTGAAGAAAACTCAAGCTAACATCACTATATGAGGGCTTTTCATGTCTTCCCAGCTGCACATAAATTCTTTGATTAAGTTTCTCACTCGAACCATAGTTACTCCTTCTACCACACTAGAACAAGCGGTAAATTTGGTCGGATCCTTGACCTCTACCAGAATGCTATCCTTTTTGAAAGAAAAAATTCCCAAAATCGGGCCAAACCACAATCATGCACTCAACATCTCCGTCGAAGTTATGGGGAAGGTCGTATCCGCTTTGAATGTTTGCCCATTAAGAACTTTCAAATGATTAGGACTGAAGGAAAGCGACCTCGCTCCAACCTCCACTGCTATACGTCCCTACGATAATACATGTCGGGAGGTAATGGGATCCATAAAACTTGTAATAAGGGTTGGATCTATAAACCTTGTCGTTGAATTCTAAGTTATTGACATCCCAGCTTATTTCAACCTATTGCTCGGACTACCTTGGCTCCACAGTATCAAGGGTGTGTCTTCCTCACTCCATCAGAAATTGAAGATCTTCACCGACGGGTGAGTCATCACCATTTTAGGTGACGATAATAATACCGAGGGTGCAAGCACCAACAACCCAATCCTTGAGATACAACACGGGTCAAATGATATGCTCCTATCAGGATTCTAAGTTGAACCACTTATACTCCCAGCAGGGGATGATTTTAAAGAAAGGGTTTGTCCAGAATACCACCCTCATGGCAACGTCAATGTGATTCAAATGTTCAGAAACATGCACTTCCTGCCCCAACTGGGGCTAGGAAAAAAACCACAAGGGATAATTAAACCCATCGTACTGAAAAACCTTTCCCTACTTGTAGTTTGGGGTATCAACCATCGGAACAAGAGCTCAGAATGATTCTCCAATCTTAACGAAAGAAAATACTAGACTGCATTCAGACTGTCCCAGGTGACTCCTTGAATGGACGATTCATCAAAGACAGTGAAGACTTCCCCTTTTACGGCTTTTAGTAACCATGGTATAACCATACAGACAAGAAGATGAAGCCTATAATGGAGATCTTCTTCCAAGACAGCTACCTATGGGTCGAAAGTTCCCAATACCATGTACAACCACTCATCAAAGATATCGAATATTCTGAGGGAAGTGACTCAGAGGATTCATCCAATTTACAGACACTAGGGATGACACTCTTCATGGTTCATTCAACCACTACATCACTATATCCATCTCACCAGATTAAAGATGCTGATACACCTCTCCTCAACTGGCATGCCGCACTAGTTCTACCTGTTGAACTCACCCATAATCCCAATGTTTACCCCCATTTCTTCTTCTGTTGTCTATTTTTCCTCAAATATAATCTAGACCTCCTTTGATGAGTTTCTCAATGCTATTTTTCCTATCAATGAAATAAACGAAGATTTTGAGTATCTTGTTATGCCTTAGATTAATTATTTAGATTCTAATCAAACTTTTAATGATGATTATTTTGCAAATGAACAATTCTTAACCGATCTAAATAAGGTTATTAACAAATAACATAACCGCGTTCAAGTTAATGAAGAAGATACTGTTGTTGTTAACCTCGATTCTAGTAGCCAACTACGCGAGATTAGGATAGGGGCTACCCTTGATGAGCATGAGCACACACAACTCAAAGAATTACTGAAGGAATTTGTGGATATCTTCGCATGGTCCTTTGACGATATGCCCGACATTGATCTTGAAATAGCTCAATATGAGATCCCCACTCTTCCAGATTACAAGCTGGTTAAACAAAAGTTGAGAAAGCTCCGCACCGAATGGTCGCTCAAAGTCAAAGAAGAGGTGGTCAAACAATTAAACGTAGGCTTAATTCGTGTGATTGAATATCCCACATGGCAAGCCAACATAGTGCCCGTGCCAAAATCAGGAGGGAAAGTTTGAATGTTTGTAGACTATTGGGACTTGAACAAAGCATCTCCAAATGATGATTATTCGTTACCCAATATTGACATGATCGTGGACAACACAACCAATCATGCTCTCAAGTCATTCATCGACGAGTTTGCTGGATACACCCAAATCAAAATGCACACAGATCACCAAGAAAAGACCGCATTCATCACCCAACGCGAAAACTTTTTCTACACTGTTATACCATTTAGTCTCAAGAATTATGGGGCTACCTACCAGATGGCGCACGATCTGATTCACAAAGAAGTTAAGGTATATATGGATGATATGATTATCAACTCCAAAAATAGAGAAGGTGATGTTTTCTCCCTCCGAAAGTTATTCGAATGACTGCGACAGTATTATATGAGACTCAATCCACATAAATGTGTCTTCAGCGTTATAAAGGGAAAACTCTTGGGATTCATGGTCAGTGAGAAGGGGATAGAAGAAGATCCTGCCAAGCAGAAATCTATACTTGACATGCCACCTCCCTTAACGGAGAAAGAAGTCCGAGATTCCTTGAAAAATTGTAATACATCAGTCGGTTCATCATCGAGCTAACCTCCATATTCAAACCTATTTTTAAACTCCTTCGAAAGGATTGAACTAAAGTTTGGAACGAGACCTGCTAAGAATCTTTTTATCGAATCAAATAATATCAGACCCAACCTCCGGTACTCATTCCACTACATTCTGGTCTCCCCTTGCTCCTATAACTAACCATAATCGACACTACAGCTGGGGCTTTGCTAGCCCAATACCTTGAAGATTCTCGTAAAGAAAGAGCTATCTATTACGCCAGTCACAAACTAGACAAATACGAAGTCAACTACACTACTTTGGAAAAGGAATACATTGTGCTTGTTTGGGTCACCCAAAAGTTGCGACACTACATACTCGCCTTCCCCATCAAACTTGTATCCCGAATGGACTCCATCAAGTACCTACATGATAAACTTGCCTTATCCAGTCGAATGGCCCGGTGGTTGATGCCCCTAGCTGAGTTTGATATCGTGTACGTCATGCAGAAATCCATGAAAGGAAGATCCATATCTGACTACCTCGTTGACTACCCCATAGAAGAAGGTGATGATTGGATCTACGAATTCCTAGATGAAAACATTATCTGCGCCGCTCAAGAGGACCTTTGATGGCAAATGTTCTTTGACGACGCTGCTAACAAAAAGGGATATGGCATTAGGATTCCTCTGATCGCTCCAGATGATTCCCACACTCCCATCGCCATCAAGTTGGATTTCCCCTACACCAACAATATGACTGAATACGAGGCTTGTACAGTAGGACTCAAAGTTTCTCTCAGGAAAGGTATTCAATGCCTAGATGTCTACGGGGATTCTAACCTCATCATCGGTTAAGTGCTCAGAAAATGGAAATTCAAGGACGAGAAACTCCAACCCTTCCATGACTACTTAGAGGAACTCTCCTCCCAATTCCAAGATATCACCTTCCATTACTGATCGTGTTGGAAATTGAGCATCCGTGTAAATATGCTAGTCGTTGTTATTGGCTTCCAACCACAATACAAAAAAAACCTTAACTTTAACTACACTCTTATGGAGTATAGCAGTGAGTCTGGGTATCGAATCCACATAGAATGTTTGATAGATTTTAATTGATTTACTACTTCAAAAATAAAGTGTAAAAGATGATGATGGGGTGAGAAAGGATAAAGGGAAAAATAAAGAAGTTAACTAAAATCAATTGGAAAATTAAGGTAGGGACACAATCTCTCAACCCTAGAGTATTGATGGTATAAAACTAGTCGTAAATTTAAGTAATTAATTAGACCCAGACTTTAGGACTCCAAAGCATTACATATATGAGGTTCAAGCCCGCACCATACATAATCAAAGGATGAGTAAATCGGTATAGCGATAGTTACACTCGAATTGTATTCTGAAGCATCCTAGTTACCCTAAAGTAAACGAGATCCAAAGATGTACAATTGTCACGTTTCTACGCAATACGGTCGTAAAAAATCATTAAATTTAGAGGACTAATTTTATACACATGCAACTACCACATCAGGTTGGGTTCATGCATCCCAACCTTTAAAAACCTAGCCTAACATGGTGAAATTACTGAAAACTACGTTTTCTACGTTGCATGAACTCATAATTTCTTGGAAATAGAGATTAAACATGAGAAATAATAATAAAAGTGCTGGAAATAAAGGTTACCACGATTGAAGAACAAGAACATGCAAGAAGAAATCAAAGGTTGAAGAAAAACATGAAAATCTCTTGAATAAAAGGTGCAAAATATGTAAATCCTTCTCCTAGATGTTCCTACTTGTTATGGATCTTTAACATGAATGAAATCTACATAAAAAGAGTCCTACTGACTAAATATATGGGCTAGAGGTAATTTAGAAGAGTCCCCAAAATAAAGAACTCTTTTGGCTAAAAGATAAGGACAAAATAAAAATCCCGTATCTGGCAATTTGTATGACTAATTTTGTAACAGATCTGGTGCGTGACAAATAGGCAAATCGGTTTTTTTTTCTCAGCTTCGGTTCGGTTTATCCTTAACATTTTGTTCTTGGATTTCTTTCTCAACTTCAAATGGGTATAACTTCTTCACCGTAGCTCGGATTGAGGTGCCGTTTTTTCCATTGTTCTTGTAATTGAAAGATATTCAGATTTCCAGTTGGCCCCAGCTCGTGACTAAGGCTAAAAAATTAATCAAATTCCCTTTAACTCCCCATTTCTTGGTTTTCTTTCACTGTTTTGAGTTATCTTTGGCACTAACTTGCATGAAATACCTATAAAACACATAAGAGATATAAAAAATACGAAATTCTTGCCAAAAAAGGTTTGTAGCATAAATATGAGACAAATTCAAGTTATTTACACCGCACGAGAGCTTAAAAATACCGAAATTAAGGGGATAAATATGAATAATTTATGCCTAATCAAACCCCCCTAACTTAGAACTTTGCGCATCCCGAGCAATGTAAAAGAATGAGAGTATGAGTTAAATACCCATAAAAAACTTTATTGGGATAGAATACCTCTTTCCTGGGTAAGCGATTGCATTTAGCATACGCAACAATCCTTTGAACCCCTAGGTTACCCTAATAGGACGAGTGGTGTCTCGTGAGGGTTTGCAGTGAATATACCCAAAAATTCTTTGTTGAATCAAAGAAAAATCAAAATACTTAAAAATTATAAAATTTAAACTCCCCACATATGGTCACCTTAAAATTTTATTCACAAGTCTCAAGTCATAATGTGTGTGTACGAAACCAAAAATCGAACCGCTAACTTCCTCCGATTGATCATTATGTTACTTTTTGAAAATACATTTTGATTCAAATGCTCACCGGATGCTCTCTCAAACGAATATCTCAGAAAGTGGTTATTCTCTCGGTATGCATGATAAAAAGAGTAAATATAATGGACGCAAAGTTATGCACACAAATTGAAAGATAATATTTTTTAAGAGAAAAGATCTCTTCATCGGAATATGGTCATAGGGAGATGGGAAACATCATCTCTTTTTCACGCCATGTAATCTCTTTTATTATCTTTTTGTGTTTTAACTCTCCACGCGGTAACCAGTTTTGCAATTTGGACTCCGTTAGGACTTTTTCAATTTTTAAGGTGTAATGGGTACAAGGAAATGGGTTTGAAAAATTTGGAATTGGAAACTATTCTTAAGATGTCCATGAGTACTTTTCCAGGCTTTTGCTCATTTTTTTCTTCTCTTTCTATTTTTTCTTCTATTTTTCACATTTTTCTTTTCTTACTAATTTTGTTGAGAATTTCTATTCTTTTCTTGACCCCTCTTATGCACTTTTCGGACTTTATTTGATGAATATTCAATTTTCACAATTCCGAGCTAGTTGGGTTTTTCGGGTTATTAAACGAGAAGGAAAAAAAATTATTAGGCTCAAATTGGGTTGCAAAGGGATGAATTTTTCACGACTTTTTATGGCTAATATTTTTGGGTAATAAACGATGGCCTACTTAATTGTCCAAATGCGAGTTGTTTTACCATATGCATCTCGAGATTAATTTAGTTTAGAGATAATTTAGTGCGCATTATTCAAGACAATATTTTACACATTTCGCATAACTGACCAAAACAATAAAATAGAGATCATCAACGACTTATTAAAGCGCTGATAAGAACATTGAGTCAATCATTAACTCGGATTGATTTAAAAACTCTCAAAACGTGATAGGCTCGAAATCTCACCGAGTCAATCTCCACACTTATTCGTAAAGTCGTTAATTTTCGCTCAATCTCCAGCTTTGGTCAAATTTGGCTTTATGCATTTGTTTTTTACAACATGAGACAAAAGATTTGTGACCTTTTTCAGGCTTTTAAATTTCAATTTTTATTTATTTTGAAGAATTTTTTTTTGTCTTTTCTGAAAATTTTCAATTTTTTTTTGAAATTTTCAAAAGATAAAAAAAACATACTTGGAACGAACATGTGATCAAATCAATGGAAGTAAACAATAAACGGGAAGAATATCCCACACCCCCTAACTTAAATCTTGCATTGTCCTCAATACGAATCAAGAACACAACATAAAGAGAGGAAAAGAAAGATATTACCCAAATGGAGTGATCCCCGATAAGTACGAGTCCATTGAATCTACAAAACATGTTAGAACCAAGCATAACAACAACAACAAAAAAAAAATAACAAAAAAGAAAACTAATCACACTAGACTATAAGGAAAAAAGGGAATAAATAAATTTAAAAAAAAACTACTATTTACAACCTACAATTTTAACTTCAAATAAACCATACACTAGAAGTCGAAAAATTTGAGGGTCCACCCAAAATACAATTTGAATTTGAGGGATAATCGGTGTACCCTCATTTTCATGTATGCCTCCCGGAAATTAAGAATTTCTTTTGAACAACGGAAGGCATGTGTGAGATGGAAAAAATGAACCATCACCAATTAAAAATTTTAACGGGATGATGGGGGGCTTGGATGCTAGGTGGGTCAAGTACAATTGAGATCCATGGAAAATGTAATCTCTTCCCAAAGATTTTTCAAGTAGGAGGGTAAGCGTGGCACACAAAAAGGGAGAGTCCATATTGGAAAATAATTCAAGTAAAGAGTCATCATCGATAAAAGATTTAAACGTTTCAAAAGTTTCAATCGACTCATAGGAATCTAGCGGTACTTGTAATGGTTCAATAACGGTGAACGAGAATGGCGATGAGATGAATTCAACCTCAAGTGATTCTTTATCACTTGGATATTGAATTTCAAGGGAGCAAGACTCACTTTCAATGAGAAGTTCTTCAAAAATTTGCTGTGATACACAAGCCTCAACCTCCTCTTTATTTTTCCAATCATAACTCATGTCATCGCAAAGTGTGAGAATTTCCTTAATAAAACCAATATCGATAATCATCGTGCTTTGGGTGGAAAGTAAATTCAGTAATATTGTTTTGCAGAAAAAACATTTTTTCTTCCAAAGTAGGATTCCTTGTATCTATAACCTTGAATTCCTCATTTGGTCGAAAACGTTCTTTAGTTTCAAAAATATCGGAAGAAAAATCATCATTGGATTCTAATAATGCATCCAACTCATGCTCCCAAAAATGATTTTTTTCTCGATATTTATTTTCACGCCCTTCATACTCAATACATAGATAGGCCTCACCGATGGTAATAGGCCGAGGGCGAGGTTTTTGAAAATAAAAAACTCGAAAATGATTTTCTTCCCGACATATATTCTCAAGCCTTTCATTCTCAAGAATTCGAAGGCCCTCACCAATGGTAATAGGTCAAGGCACGAATTCTTGAAAATAAAAAGTTTGAGAACTATTCCCATATAAACTATTATAATTACCGAACTCACTATGAAAAGACATGATTACCAAATGATTTGTAGATGGACAATCCACATAAGGAGGTGCGCATTTGAGGATTCAATGTTTCTTGACGCTCAATAGTGCAATCCTGCAAAAAGGTTAAAATAAAAAAAGAAGAAAAATATCTTTCGAAATAGTAAATCAATTATAATCTATATCAAGACAGTTCCCGGCAACGGCGCCATTTTTGATTGAGGTAAAAAAAACCGAGCATCCGAGTAAATACGCTAGTCTTTTTTATCGGCTTCCAACCACAATACAAAAAAAAAACTAAACTTTAACTACACTCTTATGGAGTATAGCGGCGAGTCTGGGTATCGAATCCACAGGGAATATTTGATAGATTTTAATTGATTTATTACTTCAAAAATAAAGTGTAAAAGATGATGATGGGGTGAGAAAGGATAAAGGAAAAAATAAAGAAGTTAACTAAAATTAATTGGAAAATTAAGGTAGGGACACAAACCCCCAACCCTAGAGTATTGATGGTATAAAACTAATCGTAAATTTAAGTGATTAACTAGACCCAGACTTTAGTACTCCCAAGCATTATATATATGAGGTTCAAGTCTGCACCATACACAATCAGAGGACGAGTAAATCGGTATTGCAATAGTTACATTGGAATTGCATTCAGAAGCATCCCGGTTACCCTAAAGCAAACAAGATTCAAAGATCTACAACTATCGCGTTTCTACGCAATACGGTCGTAATAAATCATTAAATTTAGAGGACTAATTTTATACACATGCAACTACCACATCAGGTTGGGTTCATGCGTCCCAACCTTTAAAAACCTAGCCCAACATGGTGAAATTAATGAAAACTACGTTTTCTATGTTGCATGAACTCATAAGTGCTTGGAAATACAGATTAAACATGAGAAATAATAATAAAAGTGCTGGAAATAAAGGTTACCATGATTGAAGAACAAGAACATGCAAAAAGAAATCAAAGGTTGAAGAAAAACATGAAAATCTCTTGAATGAAAGGTGCAAAATATGTAAATCCGTCTCCTAGATGTTCTTACTTGTTATGGAGCTTTTACATGAATGAAATCTGAATAAAAAGAGTCCTAATGACTAAATATACAGGCTAGAGGTCGTTTAGAAGAGTCCCCAAAATATAAAACTCTTTTGGCTAAAAGATAAGGACAAAATAAAAATGCCGTATCTGGAAATTTGGCACACTTAGAAACCGTGACTAATTTTGTAATGGATCTGGTGTGTGACAAATGGGCGAACCGGTTCTTTTTCCTGAGTTTCGGTTCGTTTGTCCTTAATAGTTTTTTTCTTAGATTTCTTTCTCAACTTCAATTGGGAATAACTTCTTCACCGTAACTCGGATTGAGGTTCCATTTTTTCCAGTGTTCTTGAAATTTAAATCTCTTCAACTTTCCAGTTGGCCCCACCTTCGGAATAAGGATGAAAAATTACAAAATTCCCTTTAACTCCACGTTTCTTATTTTTCTTTCACTGTTTTGAGTTCTCTTTGGCACTAACTTGCATGAAATACCTCTAAAACACATAAGAGATACACAAAATACGAAATACTTGCCAAAAAAGGCTTAGTAGCATAAATATGAGACAAATTCAAGTTATTTACACCGCACGGGATCATAAAAATACCGAAATTAAGGGGATAAATGTGAAGAATTTATGCCTAATCAATTACCTACCTCGAGCAAAGAATAACCTAGCCGATGCCCTTGCTACCTTGGATTCCATGGTTAACATGCCCGAAGGAATAACAATGGTCCCCTTCCTGGTTTAAAAGGAATATAAGTCAACCCACTTCTACCACATTAAGCTCATCACCAAAGAAGATCCCGAGCTAGCCAATTGTTGGTACTATGATTCTGGAGCCTCCTCAAATATGGTAGGTATCCCGAGGGTTTCAAAAAGAAAGATCGAGTAACCCTCCAAAGACTGGCTGCCTAATACATCATCTGTCACAAAGCACTATTCAAGAGAAACTTCGATGGAACCCATCTACACTCCATCGCAGGGACTGACATTGAAGAGATAATGAAGAAAATCCATAGCGGGGAATACGGGCCCCACATGAACGGTTACATGCTTCCCAAGAAGATCATCCGACAAGGCTATTAATGGACCACCATGATCCAGGATTGCACTGCCTATGTTCCGAGATGCCTCAAATGCCAACAGTTTTCCAACCTTCAGCACCCACCCCCGCGAGAATTATACAACATAGGGAAAGTTACACCCAAGGCTTCCAACGGGCATGAGTTCATCCTAGTTGCCATTGATTACTTCACCAAGTGGGTTGAAGCCGAGTCATACGCAGTGATGAATGCCAATAAATTGGCCAAATTCATTAAGAAGAACATCATCTGTCGATATGGGGTCCCGTACAAGCTAGTGTGAGACAACGAGTTGCACTTCGAGACAGAAGTCAAGGAAGTGATCAATGAGTATGGGATTCAGAGATAGAAATATTCTCCCTACCAACCTCAGACCAATTGTGAAGTCAAAGCCTCCAATAAGAACCTCAAAGCCATCATCAGTAAGATGACCAAAGTTGTCGATATTCGGCAGACCGAATCCCTTACGCCCTCTGGGGCTATCAAACCTCAATTCAAACCTCTACTCGGGCTACCCCTTACTCTCTAGTCTACGGAATTGAAGCAGTCCGAACCATGGAGCTGGAAATATCCTCGTTGCGCATCATGCTTGAAAGCAAGGTCAGCGAAGAAGACTGGTGCCAAAGTCGTCTTGACGAGCTGACCCTCCTAGATGAAAGGAGATTAAAATATTTGTATCACATCCAAATGTACCATCGCTGAATAGCATGATCATTCAATAAAAGAGTCAAGGCACGCGGTGTCCGAGAGGGGTTTTTATACCTCAAGGAAATAGTACAGCCCAACTGGGACCCCAAAGGGAAATTCAAGCCCAAGTGGAGCGGTCCATACATCATCAAGAAGATCTTGTCAGGCGGTGCCCCCATGCTCACCGACCTAGATGGAGAAGAGATGGCTCGTCCAGTCAACTTGGACCATCTCAAAAAATTCTACCCCTAGTTCGACATCTCGGCGCGCTACGACTCTTCTCATCTCCCTTCTATTCTAAAAAAAATCTTCTTTTCCCTCTACCCAGAACTACGTGGGCCTAATCCTCTACAAAAACTATTTTCAAACAAATTAAAAATATTAGAAACCCACAGAGGTGCATAGGCAGCTCATACATCTTATATGAGCACGACCCCCTCTTTTTCACAAAAAACTATTATTTTCTTTTCTCTGAGAATGACATATCATTCTAACATATACTTGGACAAAAGGATTATGTATGCCTCAGCGATTGGTATAGATAATTCAATATACAAAATTCATCGAAAGGCACAACTAGATGATCACAAACTTGTTTATTTCACTAATAAGAAATTATGGTACAATTACATAAAAAAAGGAACGGATAACCCTCTTCCTCATACCTTCCTAAAAAGCCAAATAAGTTCCCAGATTTATTCTCCATTACCAAACAAACTCTCCAAGAGTTCTACCCATAGCTACTAGAGGAGCCCGCTCCATCATCATCATCTACATCCTGGGGTTCCCAAACTTCCCCTGCCTGAATAGAGTGTCGAAGAAGCTCCATGGACCGATATATCGAACTTGACTCGGAAAAACCACAACACCTCCGTCCATGGTATTAGATAAGACAAGCCACCTTTGTCCAGTTTCCACTACCAATATCTTGCTGACTACTCTCCTCCATAACCACTTCATATAATCCCCGGGGATGTGCTGAACTCTCCCAATAGAGTGAGAAGGACGAGTTGACGAACGTCGACTCTCCCACAAAGATCCAAGTTGCATGCGCAAGTGCTCAGTCATATCTTCTATCGGAAACAAGTCTAGTGTCCGAGGTGGCACGACCTGCTCCCAGCTAAATTGGCGTAGAAGTCGCCAAGGGAAATGACAAGAGGTTTGTCTGAGACCAACCATTCGAACGTATATGTATTCTCCCATTTCCAGAATAGGCAGCAACTACCCCCACCAAGGTACCGACCAATACAGATTTAGAGCCCCATGCTCCATAAACTAGTTTTCCCAACTCTCAATATCCAAGCCAATGCTGATGAAATGGTGCAAAGAAAATTTAGGTACAACCGATAAAGGATATTTCGGAGTAGTCACCAAGCGGAGTCTTTCAGACAACCATATGAACAACATCACAGGGCTACCCCTTAGAAAGTCAGAACGACCTTCTCGCCAAGCATCCAGGCTATTAAAAGTCTTTTCCAGTATCACCTCCACACGATTACGATATTATGACATCCATGAAGTAATATCTGTAAGATGTAGGTCCACCAGCAGTTCCCCAGTCACTACAGTAATTTTGAAACCAAGCCCAGAACGACTGCTCTGGCGTATCCAACATCGCCAACCTCCTACAAATGCACGGATTGTAACACCATTGAAAGAGAGATTATTCCTCTAGCAGCCAGTGGTTTGTACGCCTAAGGCGAAATACGAAGAAGCTCGACCAACAAATCTATGGGAGAATGGGAAAATTCAGGTAGAGCCGCAGTAACACTTGGATTTATCCCCAGCATGGCAGAAAATTCCTTATAGGTAGGATAAGTCTCATCCAACCCAAAGCGGAATATAAGGTCTTCGAGGTACCAAAATTGAACCGCCGCCATCAATATATTCCACTCAATGGGCCGGTTGGCCCATAAAGCGACTCGTCGCATGTGAAAAGCGTCATAATCAACATTATAAGAACACATTACTTCCAAGGCTTCGAGGTAATTGGCAAACTCAACATTACCAGGTAGAGCCATCTCATAGAATAAGAAAGTTTGGATATAAAGGTGTGATGAAAACACTTCACCCTTACCCTTTTTTATACTTGAAAACTCTCATAATAGACATAACCCATGAAGAAATCAGAGGGAACTCTGCCCCACTCCCAAAGGCTGAAGAGGGTACTAATCAAAGCGTTGAATTGATGGAACTGGACTAACCGACAAGGGGCTTTCCGATCGATAACCCCTATTTTTAGAAACTTCCCTTTTTCCACTTTTGCCAAAATCAGAAAACTGAATAAAAATAAATTGATATTCGCAACAAAATTTCAAATCCGCCTTCCATGTTTATGTAATTTCTCATTATGAATAAAATTTCCATTAAAATTCCAAAAAAAATATTTCTTTTTACGGACTTAGCAACAAAGAAAAAAGCGCGTATGTATTCATTAATAGAAGATAATAAAAATCTCCATTGCATTGCATAGATATTTTTCTGTGTTACATCAATTTTACAGGAAATGAAGAAAGATACAAAAGGTATCCAGTCTCCAATGTCCCTCAGCCATCGAATATGGGCAGTTACCGAAGATATCCAGTCTCTAATGTCCCTCAGCCAAGTGGTGGGCACCTGAACTTGCTGTAAGAAAAGATTGAATCAGTATCAAGCAGAAAAGATCAAAAGAAACCAAAAGAAAGAGAAGAACAAAAAGGTATACCAAGGGATGAATGACCTCCTCTGTAAATCCCAACTCCTTCAGATCCATCGCATGAGAAAGGTGCAACATAGGCACCATCCCTCCATTAGCCCTTCGTATGTTGTATGAAGGGGTATGCAACCGCACAAAGGGAACCTTCGAAGTCACCGTCACAACAGACGTCGATGGACCACTTCCACTGTGGGAAGACCCCACTAGACGACTCGAACCCGAAGGAGGGAAAGGCCGTGCATCATATATACTGGGCACCATCATCCAACTTGCCACAAAGTTCATATAATCATACGACAAGGCCGTATCGATGTACAACAAATAGGACTCGCCGATCATCACCGTAATCCTCAGGTCCTCCAAAAGTATCCGCTCCCTCCTCATAGACATAGGGGCCTCGCTGGTGGCCCCACCACCTCCTCAGCAATCTATCGGACCACCCTCTACCCAAGATACCAAGAGTAGCCAAGCTCAAGCGCTTCATCTGCGCATTTAGCCCAGTCGCCCCGTATCCTGAATAACCATCCCCCAAGGGTAAAAGATCACCTGAAAGTCCACAAAGGTATAAGTCCATACATGATTACAGTATACAAAGACCAAGACTGAAGAAGAAAAGTTTTACCCTATCACTGTTCAGGCCATTCAAGACCTGACGCACTGCCTCGAGAGAAAGAGATCTCCTCGACTACTGATTGGCCTTGCGCCATCGATTCAATCGACAGAAGTCCCCAATAGTCTCGTCTTTCAGAGAAATCAGCTGGGTATGACACCCAATCACCTCATGAAACCACGTCTGACAAAGACAAAAAGTTGTAATAAAAAAATAAGACGCATAAGGAAAGTGCGAATGCATGAAAGGGAAATGCGCAAATTAAAGAATACCTCGAGAGCATACATGGCTCTAGTAAAAGTCTACTGGCAGCCCCGGCTAAACGCATCCAGAGAAAAATAAAGGGTCTCCAAAGTTAGACTCCCCCAATCATAGAAAGGGATGTTTGAAAATATCCTCAAGTACGGCAAAAACTAAAAGTAGACGATGTTGCCGCTCGACGCCACCATAAATCACCCCAACACCATTAAAATGAACAACCAGCACTACACAAAATCTGTCAAATTGTCATGGTAATTGACCTTGACAAGTTCAACTTGTCAAGGTCAATGACGGTGACAATTCTAGGCGAGACAACTTTATTTGTCACGGTCTAGTCACGGTCATTGATCATGACAAGTTCATTAGAATTGTCACGGTCGTGTCACGGCCCTTGATCGTGACAAGATTTGTCACAGTCAAGGACCGTCGCAAGCCCGTGACATTTTATAAAAAATTGTCATGGTCAATGATCGTGGCAAGTCCGTTATAACTTCCTTTGTCAAGGACATGTCACGGTCAATAACCGTGACAATTCTGGGCAGAATTGAAAAAAAAATATGCTGGGTAGTATGGCCACTGCCACTACCCAGCAGTATATTTGTATCTGTTATAGCAACATTGTACTTGTTCAAACATCATATATCCAAATAAATAGAGATAATGCAAATATACATTCAAAATAGAGAGAATATGCATCACCATATAATCCAAATATAATTCAAATGTAACAACTTAAAACAATTCGATTTAACCTTAAAACAATTCAATTCAAACTTAAAACAATGTCACTAAATGTATGGGGTATGGTTAACTCTGAGGAGGTGAGTAGGCCGCACGATATACGAATTAACACACCCACTAATATACACTGTGCCGCATTGTTCGCGCAACCACAATGGGGATTTCTCCTTCCCGGGCATCACATGCATGACGAGCACCCTGGACTCGATGTCTTGAAGCTCAAGTCTATGAAGTAGTGCACCCTGGACGATATTCGCGTCCCTCAACCCTCGTCCTATCCGCTAGCCATCAAATATGTGCATTATAAACATGCTCGGCCAACCAAGTGTCGACATCGGTCTGTTGAAGGGAGCCAAATAGGGAAGTGGATCATCAAAGTCTACACGTGTCGGCGATGATAGAGCAAGGTCCATATCCTCGTTCTCGTCCTCCTGCACCTCCTCCTCCCGCACCGCCTTCTCACTCCATTTACCCTTACGGTTTCCACTCAATGAACGCTTCACAAATGAGAACATATCCTGGACCGTCGCCTCCAAATGGGACAGCTTCGCGTCAGGTGAATCAACCATTCAAGCCAACCCGGTGTCGCTCGTCTCCAATCCGATGATCCTAGATTTGGCCACCCGCGAGCTCACCCCCTTGTCCTCCCCTTGCGATCAGAGCCAAACACTTGGTTGAGTGCGTCTGTGGACAAAGATGCCTTATTGGCATCAGACTAAGACTCATGCACTTCCTTAAGCATTTCCTGAAATGACAAAAAGCACATGATTAGTAAAATAAGTAAATTAAAAAATTATAACATAATTAACAAAAAGTAAATTGTCGGATTACGTACAATTGTGGCTGCGACGCTTGGGGACACCTCATTATCCTTCCCCTTCTTCTTCCGAAAGCTACATAAGTATCGAGCCTATGTGGCCTACCCCCAGGGCCACTCCCTGTCCCCTGAAATAAAATAAAATAAAATTAGTATCGGCCCCATAAAGTAAAATAATGCAGAATAATATATTTTATGTAGTTATAGAAAAATGAAATCTTACCATCATCTTCTGCTCCACCTCGGTGTAAGACGTCCGGCCGGAGTAGTGCACGTCGGTCTTTTTTACCTGATTTTCCCTTCCCGATTGGCGAGATGCCAATTTTCGCTCCCCGATCTCATTGTCAATGAACCATTGCCATTGTGCCAGTGAGATCGGCTCCTTCGATGGGACGGATTCACACCTTGGGATAATTGATTTTCGTGTCTTACCAAAGTACCGGGTCCGCATATTTTTCTTCCACGTCTTGTATTGCTCCCTTAACTGCTCCAAGACGGAATCGCGTAGCTTTGGATCCATGTTGAATTGTTCTTGTCCAACAAATACAATGTTAGTTGCAAATAAATATAAATATAAAATGAAATTGAAATCAAAATTGAAATTGAAATATTCATATTCATATAAATATAAATACATTACTTGTAGTGCCACCCAAAGAGCTAACTTGAGCTCAAATGTAACCTCCGTCCAACTAATGTACCCCAGGCCAATGATCGTCTTTACCAGCTCGAGGGATCTCGCTAATTGCCCCGACTTGTTCTCGATGGGCATCCCCAATTCGCCATATTTGGAGAGACTAGGGGCCGAGGATCCCTTGTCGCCTTCGCTACCAACGACCCCAAACGACATCATCATAACCAACATCATCATCCTCGCCTTAATAACCGAAGGAGACATTTGTAAAAAAAATGTTATTAGTACATATCAAAATGAATTAAAAGAAGACATGCAAATATTTACAATTACTACAAATAAAAATGAATTGTTACTATTAAACACCTCAATTCTGATTTCCAAAACAACACCATCTAGGTCATAATATGTACAAGAGTGAAACATCCCCACCCCCACCCCTACTGCCCACACACACGCACACTACACAAGAGTGAAAATGATAAAGTGCAAATAAATTAAAAGCATTAAAAATGGATGTTTCGGTGCAAATTGGAATATTTATTACAAATTGAAAAATTGTTTGAAATTCGGGTTATCATAAAAAATGGATTGCTATTCAGTGGGAGCAGCCAAATCATTCACACTACTATTTAGACGCTTTCGCGCGTGTTGGACAATTGATCACGGCTCGTTGTTGATATACTCTGAGTAAAACACTTGGTTAACCTTTTGAAATTCACAAACAAATGACTCATCAATCACGTGGTCGTTGCTCTTCAACTTGGACAAGTCAACCATGATCAAATTGGTGACAGGATTAACTTTACAAGAATTTTTATCCACAACTCTTACCTAGTCACAGTAAAATACAACCTCTTTGAAGCTTATATAATCCAATTCAAATATATTTCGGATTACACCATAGTAAGTCATTTTCAGCTTCAATGAGGTTTTTATCTTTTGTGCCCGCTCAAAAGAAATTAAGAGCCTTGTACGAAATGCCCAAGTTCTGTACATTTGTACTTTCCTCATACACTTTAGCGCCGATAATATAACCGTTCAATCGATACTTTTTGTACTCTTGTGCCACGAACAAGGGTCCAGTGGCTAGACGAGCAAGCCTTGATGTCACATCACCCGTCTTTAAGAGCTGAGAATATTGATAAATTAATTATATTAGTGGTAAAATTTGAGTGTAATGTAACGTTATATAACGACCATTTTCATTATAATTACCTCTTGTGTCAACTAAAACCTAAATTCGCTGTCTGATTGTACCATTATTTTTCTTCTTTTATTGTTCTCATAGGCATCATATTTTCTGCATATTACAAAATTAATCATGTATAAAATAATCTAATATAATATTAAACATTATAATAATCGAAACTTACTTTTTCCATTCTTGCATATCCGATCTTAACAAATGTAGTTCAACTGTTTTCCACTCAAAGACCTTACCATTCTTACACCTAGCACACGGACATGAAAACTCTTCATCATTATGACATCTCTTTGCATATTTTACAAATTCATTAGCACCTCTGTGAAACACATCCCCTATTCTATTTGTCTCAACCATCCACTCTTTGTATTTTGGATATCCCATCACAACTACCACCACTAATCACCTATTAAAGGTACAAAGTGTATATTCATGGATTAGTATAAACAAAACTTAGATTTATAGTATGTTTTATTTAATTATGTCTTATTTATATTCAAATTCAATTTATAATAGAAATTTCTATTTCCTCCATCTCCTCTAAAGGGTGAGTGGTCCTATCCCATTCAAGATCGTATTTTTCTTTAATATACTTAACATCTCATGCACATTGTTGCAATTTAAAAAAATTCGGCAGCATATCCCCGTAGTTCTCCAAGTACATGACGTAGATTGGCAAGTGTGAGTGTTATTTCAATTGATCAATTGAAATCACAGTCACACTTGTCAATCTAGTATGTACCCAGAGAACATTAGGATACGACTGCAAAACTTTCTCCAAAAGTAACAACTTTAATCTACAAAGAATATCATACAGAAATTATGCAGTCCCAAACTGTCCAAACGGGACAATTCGAGAGATCTCATTACAGGGGTAATGACTCTCGAACAGGTCCAAGGGCTATTGAATGTGTACGCATAAGAACTATAAGGCTAGTATCTATGCGTACTATATGTAATTTCAAGTATGTTTCATTTAATTATCATATTATATATTGTTCTTGATACAAAGTAATTTTTAAAAAAAAGTTAAAAAATTCCACCCCCATATGGACATTAATCCAGTGGTCATACCACTTCTAAAATTAACCAACCCAACATCGATCCACTATAATCCAACCGCAACAACAAATGTGTATCCCGTACTCCTTCTAATTCATCTACTCAATTAATTCATTTCATCAATTAAACTAACAATTAAAGTATACAATTATTAATTTACTAATTTACAAAGAAAAGCAATCCTACTTTCATATGAAATGGACACTAATTATTAATTTACTTTCATATAAAACAATACAATTAAAGCTATACAATTTATTTTATTAAAGCTATAAAATTGAAGTTATTTCGAATCTCAACAATTATCTGTTAATGAGGGGCAATTCTACTTGCATATGAAAGGGGCGATACATATTTTATTAATCAATTTGTTCATTTCAATTGTTGAGATTTTCCCACCACACACACACCCCATCCCACCCGCACCCCCACCACACACACACACACCCCAACACCACCACCACCACACACACCCCACCCCACCCCTCCCCCACCACACACATGTACACATACACGCACACACACCACACCACCCCCTTCCCCCTCCCCCCACCACACACACCTGCACACACACACACACACCCCACCACCCCCTGCCCCCCTCACCCCACCACACACACCTGCACACACACACACCACCACCCTCTTCCCCTACCCATCCCCCTGTCCCTCCCCTCCCTAGCCCCCCTGTCCCTCCCCTTCCCCCCACCACACACGCACACGTACATGCACACACACACACCCCACAATACCCCCACCATCCCCTGCCACCTCCCCCCACGACACACCACCACACACATATATACACACACATATAGAAATGAAAGAGAAAGAGAGGGAAAAAACATACCTTAGAGAAAGAGAGTGAGAGCTCTAAATCACTTAGAGAGAGAAAGAGAGGGAAAAAAACGGTGGGAAAAAAAGAAAGCGTAGGGTTGTTTTTACTGAACAACTTGTCACGGACGTGTCACGGTCCTTGACCATGACAATATTTTTAGTATTGTCACGGTCATTGACCGTGACAAGTCCGTGACAAGTAAATTTATCACGGACTTGTCACGGTCAATGACCTTAACAAGCCTTTATCCCGATCTTGTCATGGTCAATGACTGTGACACAAAACGCGTGTTTGTTGTCACAGTCAATGACCGTGACAAGGCTAAGCAGCTAAAGGGTGCCAATTTAGCATTTTTGGTGTAGTGTGGGCCATCTGTCTCACTTACAACCTGTCCTCCACATCAATCACTCTTCCCAGTAAAACATCCTTCAACAAGGGCAATCGAATGGAATCCCCAAATACTATCCTCCCCATGTCACCAAGTGCTGCTCGCACCGCCTCCGGCCTTACCAGCAGGGAATGATCCACACTATCTTCTCTCCATCGTAATCCATCCCCAACAGCTACTGCACATCTATGGGAGTTAGAGTCATCTCCCCGAAGACGAATGGAAAGTGTGGGTAGTGTCCCACCACCTCTCCCTCAGAGCGCATAAAATCGCTGTCGAACGAGGCTTCTCATTCAGCACAGAGGCCAGCCTCCCAAAGCCTGCTGATGATACCACCCAATGCACCACACGTGGAAGATTCTCCCACACATCCTTGAGCCCCTTCGTCCCGCGATCCCGCATCGTCGACAAAGAGACATCAGACTATCAAGGAAAAACCTTGTCAAAATCCAAGAAAAAAGGAAAATTACCAAAAAAGAATGCCAAAAGTCATCATTTCTTACATAACCGCCAGGGTTCACCACCCTCGAAGAGCGATGACGCGAAGACTCCCACGGCTAAGTCCTCTCATCCGCAACCGGATCGAATGCATCAAAAGAGTCCTCACTCCCCAAAGTAAGAGGCGCCATGGCCCTCCATTCCACGTTCATCCAGTCATCAACAGTCAACCACTCCCTGTGTACTGTAGTTCTCATGAAAGCGTCCATTTTTTCAGATTACGGAATACTAGAACAATTCGCAGAAGAAAATCGCAGAAAGAGAGAAGGTAAGAAGGTGTGAAAAGTGAGGGGAATCCGCCCCTTTTTATAGAAGCCAAGGTTTATGCCGATCGGCACTGCACCCCCACACATCGATCGACACTGTCCCTTTACCTTCTCGAGGTAGTCCAAAAGTTTGTGCCACTGCCGAATGGCACCCCCTTAAATTTTCATACAAAAACTTCCAAAAAATACCAAAAAGCCCTTAAAAATCCTCTAAGAATTCCTGAAAATCTCAGGAAGGATTTAGAACATCTTCACCAAGAAAAGTTTGCACTCCCTCAAGCGAAACCCCTACTTCCCTAGTGGAACTCTCAAAATCTAAGCGGATCTCCCCCCGAAAACGTCCCTAGAGGACCCCTAAAGCATACCAAACTTCAGGTTATCTCCTATTCCCCAGAGGTTTAAAATTTCCCCGAGCGATACGTCCAAACCCTGGCCACCTAATCACTTCCCAAGTGGAATTTATAGCATCAGATTGGCTATTCCCCCAAAGTCTCCAAAATATACAAGGATTTCCCCAGCAATCGGCTCCCCAGCTCAAATAAAAATCATAAGGTAATTTACCCAGCAGAGTTCCCCGAGAATATCTCAACTTAAGCCCCCAGAATTGGCTTCGACTCGCAGACTTGGTCATCTCAACTTAAGGCCGCTGAATTGTTTTCGACCCGCAGAATTGGTCATCTCAATTTAAGCCAGCAGAATTGGCTTCGACCTACGGAATTGGTCATCTAAACTTAAACCCGGCAGAATTGGTCATCTCAATTTAAGCCCGCAGAATTGGTTTCGACCCGTAGAGTTGGTCATCTCAATTTAAGCCCACAAAATTGGCTTCGAACCATAGAATTGTGAAAGAGTATGCGCTTGTGTTCAAATAAGAAATAATATAATTAAATTCAGTTTAACTCAAACAAACCCTAAACATGCAACTAGGTGTGATTGAAACAAGATGAGATCATGCAATATTTATTCAAGCACACACAAGTGAGGAAAAATCCCCCAAAGGGGAAAGACCATTTATTTCCATTATAATATTGTAACGTACAATTTCAGATTACAATAAAAATACAAGTGACTAAGAATTACCCTCAGGTGTCGGATTCTGTAGTCGGCGGCTGGAGATATCCCTTTCCAGTAGGGCAGCAATGAAGAATAAGTGCGGTCTTCTTCACAAGGGTTGAACAACAAATGATTGTGTTCTAAGGTTACAAACAGATTCACAAATGTATGAAAGGTTGTGTGAATAAAAAAACTAGATTCTTGGTACTCAACAGGTGAAGACTTAGAGTTTTTTGTACTCTGAAAATCGTGTAGAAGTCTTGCTAAACCAACTTCCCGTAGTGGGATTAAATAAGAAGTCCTGGGCCTTAAAAATCTGAACATGATCTGTTCGAGTTTATCCAGGGCGGACCGATCCGGATCTGAGGCGGATCGGTCCGGGTAGGCGGATCTGTTCTTTTTATTTTTGTCTTTATCGGTTCGCTATCGGTCCGGGGTGTACTGGCTTTTCAGCAAGCGGATTGGTCCGGTACAGGGGCAGACCGATCAGTAGGCGGATCGGTCCGGCCTGCCAAACTTTTGGTTCCTCCTCTTCTTTGATATTCGGATCCGTTGATGACGATATGAATCTTGAATTTCTTCAATGGTGTAACGGCGTACGATATGAAAATAATATATGATGGATAAAATGTCCTTACAAATCTCCCCCTATGTCTATTCCGGTACATACATAAACAATAACAATCCGAATTATCAAACTTACAAAAAAATGCCTATACAAATCTACCCTTCCATGAACCCAAAAACTAAAAAGGTACAATTGAATAAGACTTCATCGTTTGTTCTTCAACTCTTCAGGATTCTTCAACGCTTTTCTCATTAGGGTGTGCAAAAAGAGATCTTTAATGAAGTGCCTACACACATGAGACAAAGCATACCAAGTGACATATCGAGTTTGAAATGACATAAATAGAGATACCAATTTATGATGAAAGCATACGTTATCAAATCTAAAAAACTCAAAACTCCCCCATAATATGATAATTCTTTCTCCCCCTTTTTATGATGTCCCCAAATAGACAAATGCGAGAAAAAAATGCAAACAAGCAATGACGGGGTGTCACAAGGAAATACACAACTATTTTTGAATTTTTCAAAAATTTTCAAACAAAATCACACCATGAATGAACACAAAGCAACCAAGTCGATGATAGCGTTAATGGATGGGTGTGATCAATATTCGATAGGAAGATCAATGAATACAAACATGACATATGTGCACGACGAATATTGGATATTCCTAGAGAATGAACTCAAATGCTTCCTTTGGTGTAAAATAATGACAATATAAGACATTGACTTAAATCAAATAAAAAAAACAAAGCTCAAAGTGATTTCCACACCAATAACGTCCAAAATGTTTTCATGATTTTTTAGGACTTTCAAGGAAGTGCAAACCTGTTTAAAGATTCTCCAACCAAACTCCCTCAGATATATATTTTGAATAGAGGTATTCTAAATTCTCAAACTTTGGAGAATTGATGGTGAAACCTAAATGGCCCATATTTGGCATGAATTTCTTTTTATTGCCTTTAAATTTTTTCGGGCTCTTTTAACCTCTTTGGACCTCGGATATTAAAATTCCTCCATTTTTTAGGTCCTTTTAAACGGTGGCTTTTGCGCAAAGGATAGATAATTACCTTTCGCAACCCCTCCCCGTTTTACAAATAAACACACAGTCTCACCAAACAGTTTTTCACATGCATTCCAATCTTGTGAAGTTTATCGCATATTGCACATTGTATAGACAAAATTGAGATGGAAACACTCAAGCCAATATGTGATAGACAAGTGCAATAATGAAATAAAGTCGTGCATGTGTGCAATAAAGGATATAGGAGTCAAACATGTAGGAAGATATCACTAATCACATCTCAAAAACTCCAAACAATGTAAAGCACATGGATGAAATGATGTATCCTCTCAAATATCTATCAAACAGTCACATGGATATATGGAATGAAGTTGTGACTTGGCTATCTTAAATGCTCATCCATAAAAAAAGTGCAAAAATAAAAAATCTTTTTGGATTTTTCAAAATTTTATCAAAATAAATTCTTTTTGTGCTTTTCTAAAAAATTTTCAAAAATAAAATAAAAAGCAAACTAATGATACAATCTAGCAATAGGAAACATATGATATGAAAATGACAAAGCAACCTATGCTAGACACGGACCAACCCCTCAGTCAACTGTGCAAATACCCAAAGACTTCCTAAGACACTCAAATATAAGGGCATCTAAAGGTTTCATGAAAATATCGACTAACTGACGGTCGGTGGGAACAAAACTCAGGGATACGACCTTCTCCTCAACTAACTGACGTATGAAGTGCTCGTGTAACCTGATGTGCTTTGTGCATGAATGTTGGACGAGATTGCGGGATATGTGTATCGCGTTCGTGTTATCACAGGAAATGATCATGGTGTCCTGTGAAATCCCATAATCCTCCAACATTTGCTTCATCCACAAGAGTTGCGTGCAACAACTCCCGGCGACAATGTACTCAGCCTTCGCAGTGGACAAAGAGATGGAGTTTTGCTTATTGCTCAACCAAGAGACAAGAGAAGAACCAAAATATAAACACCCACTAGAAGTGCTCCTACAACTATCTGCATCCCCGGCCCAATCGGCATCCGAAAAGGCGGACAAATGGTTATCGGTATCAAAGGAATACCAAATACCGTATGAGAGAGTCCCACTCACGTATTTGATAATACATTTAGAGCGAGCAAGTGTGACTCTTTTGGAGACACCTGATATCGCGCAAAGACTCCAAGACTAAAGGCTATGTCGGGAAGACTAGCAGTCAAATAGAGAAGACTACCTATCATACTCCGATACCAGGTTTGCTCTACGTCCTTGCCTGAAGTGTCCTTACTAAGCTTGGTAGAAATACTCATAGGTGTACGTGCATGATTAGCGGAGTCTAAACCAAATTTCTTCACTAGGTCTCTAGCATACTTGGATTGGGAGATGAACATCCCATCCTCTAGCTGACGAACCTGGAGACCAAGGAAGAAAGTAAGCTCACCTACTATGCTCATCTCAAACTCACTTTTCATCTCCTCCTCAAAGTGGTGAGCATGCTGGGAGAATGTGGATCCAAAGATTATGTCATTCACATAGACCTGGGCAACCAAAATAGCACCATCATCTCTCCTGACAAATAACATCACATCAACTCCCCCTCTCTTGAAGCCACGAGCTAAGAGATAGGAAGTAAGCCTCTCGTACCAGGCACGGGGTGCTTGCTTCAAACCATACAAGGCTTTTCTCAGATAGTAGACGTTATCCGGATGCTTAGGGTTTTCAAACCCTTTTAGTTGTTCCACATAAACCTCCTCCTGTAAAATTCCATTCAGAAAGGCGATCTTGACATCCATCTGATATAACTTGAAGTGTAGATGACATGCGATGGCGAGTAGTAAGCGGACGGACTCAAGCCTCGCAACAGGGGAAAATGTCTCCCCAAAGTCTACACCCTCTATTTGTGTGTAGCCTTGAGCGACCAACCTATCTTTATTTTTGGTTATGGTACCATTTTCATCCATTTTAATCTTGAAAATCCACCTGGTACCTATCACATTAGTATCACTAGGTCAGGGGACAAGTTCCCAGACATTGTTCTTTTTAAACTGAAGCAACTCATCCTGCATGGAAAATATCCAGTGTTCATCCTTGATTGCTTCTTTGTGATTCTTGGACTCGACTTTGGACGTGTAGCAAAGATGACTAACAACGTTCTCTAGTTGAGCACGAGTCTTGACCCCTAGAGTGGGATCGCCAATAATGGCTGAAGGATCATGACTCTTGCGAACCCAAGTAGGTGTGTCCCCTAAAACAGGAATAGGGTCCACAGAGTGTGGGTGAGGGACAAGTAAGTCACTCCGAGATAAGTCCTCATCCTCACACTGTAGGTTAGGATCAATAAACGTTGAAGGTTCGTCATCTTGCACGATGACGTTTATTAATTCCATAACCTTAGAGCTCTTCAGGTTAGAAACCCGGAACGCTCTGCTATTAGATGAATATCCTAGCAATATTCCCTCGTCGCTCCTGGAGTCAAACTTTACTAATTAATCTTTATCCCGTAGGATGTAGCATTTACTCCCAAAGACACGGAAATATGCAAGGTTAGGTTTCTTGCCTGTCCACAATTCATAAGGCATTTTAAGTGTGTGTGGACTCAGGTAAACCCTATTCATCGTGTGGCATGAAGTAGACACTACCTCTACCCAAAATCTCCTAGAGACCTTACGACCTAGAAGCATAGACCTAGCCATTTCCTATATCATTCTATTCTTTTTCTCAACAATCCCATTTTGCTGAGGAGTTCTCACAACAAAAAACTCATGTTTGATCCCGAGGCTATCACAGTAAAGATCTACCTTTGCTTCTGTGAATTCAGTGCCATTGTCACTACGCATTCTGTTAATAGTGACACCATGTTGATTTTGCAGAACACGACACTTGGTCGTTAAAAACTCTGTAACATCGGATTTCTCTCTCAGAAAACCTACGATAGAATATCTAGAGAAATCATCCACCATCACGAGAATGTATCTCTTACCACCCAGACTCTCCGTACGAGTAGGACCCATAAGATCCATGTGAATCAACTCAAGAACAAGGGAGGTGGTAATGGATTGCAACTTCCTATGAGGACTACTGATTTGCTTTCCCAATTGACAGGGTCCACAAACCGTGGAAGTTGACTTTCCAAACGATGGTAAACCACGTACTAGGTCCTTTTTAACTAAACGAGACAATTCTATAACGTTCACGTGACCTAGACGTTGGTGCCACAGATCCATAGGAGAGATCGTGGCTATGTTACAAACAAATGAGGATGTGGGCTCATTCCCATAGCAGTTATCCTCTATCCTCACCCCTTGCACTACAAGTTTCCCGAATTGATTATAAACCTTACAAGCTTCCTGGTCAAACTTTACTGCAAAGTTATTGTTGCACAGTTGGCTAATGCTGAGAAGGTTTAATTTCAATCCTTTGACGTACAAGACATTTTCTATCTTAGGAAATCCTGGTAACTCTACTGTACCTCGTCCTACACCCATCTCCAAAGGTAACTCTCCCATCATCATAATCCTCAATGTGAGTAAAAAGAGAGACATCACCTGTCATGTGTCTGGAGCATCCACTGTTAAAATACCACAGTGAAGTATTATGTGCCTTGAGAGCAACATGAACAACTAAGGCCTTTTTATCTTTCTTAGGTACCCAAGAGAAGGATACCCTTTGTTTTCCCTTGTTGTTGTTGGTTTTAGCTGGAATGTTAGAAGCATTTACTAACGGCAAAGACACCCGTCGGAATTCCTCCATCAAACTCTGAGATGTGGCAGCTAAGAACTCAACTCGCTCTCTCAGACTAGAAAACTCATAAGTATGACGTGGTGGAGCAGTAGTACGTTGTGTCCGACCCATGCTATAGAAAAACTCCCTGAGGTGGCCTTTTCTTTTGCAATAAGTACAAAAGAACACAGTCAAAGGCGGACCTTGGTTTGCTTTTCTTGGTCGAACTCTCCTTTGAGGTTTTTGATGATGACCATATGGAGTCGTGGTAAACTCAGGAATTGGTCCAGGTGCAATTTGGGACGTGGAGTCACCATCAAAACCTATTCCCTGCCTATCACCAAAACCTAAAGCTGGACCGAGGAGCATCTTTCCCATCTTCCCAGATCTGTCCTCGAGTTGAACCTTGACATCCCGAGCTCTCTCAAGATCATGAGTAAGCTGGGCAATACAGGCTTCAAGTTTCTTTCGAGTCTCTAGGGAGGAATGGAGCTCACTTGTAAGACTATCCACTTGTATCGTCAAGTCCACTTTCTCTTTCTCAAAACAACTCTCTCTATCTCTAAACAAACTCTCTTTCTTAACACAGACAAACTCTCTCTCTCTCTCTCTCATAGCGGTGCAGGTGGAGGACTCTCTCTCTCACTTCTTCTACATCTTCTTCTAACGCGGTGATCCTAAGAACTAACGCTTTGTTTCTCTTTTTAGTTTTGAATGATTCATTATATAACTCAGCGTAGGCGCGTTGAAGATTACTCTCGCTCTCACTTGCGTCTTCCCCCCCCCCCCCCCCCCCTCACTCAAATCGCTCTCACTGTCGAGGTGTCCCTGTGAATCAGCATCCTCATCGTCGTGAGGTGCACTAGAAGTACTCAAATGACTAGCCATGAATGCGGTGATTTACACTCATGCGGTGACTCATCTCCTGAGTCCACCGACTCGACCTCACTGTCGTCACTAAGGGTAGCATTTAGGATAACTTTTCCCTTTTCTCTATTAAGACGAGTGGCACACTCAAACGCTATGTGGCCCTTACCGTCGCACTCAAAACATCTCTCACTTTCTTTCTTAGGAGGGTTTTTAGCATCTTTCTCATTTTTCTTTTCAAACTTATTTTTCTGAAAATTCTTCTTATCTTTAAAATTTCAACTTTTCTTAAATTTGAGATTTTTCTTAAAGTTTTTAGCAAATAGAGCCAAGTCATCTAAGTCAAAATCACACTCGGAATAAGAAGTTTCACTCTCTTTCTTTATAGATGACTCTACTCTCTTTGTTTCCGTCCCCTCACTTTTTGTCTCTTGAGCATTAAGTGCAATTCCCTTATCTTTAGACTTAGCAGTTTTAGGGAACATATCAATTTCAAATGTTTGCAAATCTCCTACAAGTTCTTCCAATTTTAGCGTATTTAAATTACCCATAGAATTTTGCACAGTGACTTTAGGGATAAAATGCTTAGGCAGAGAACGGAGAGTTTTTTTAACAACTCTAGCATTAGGAATATGTTCACCAAGATTAAACCAAGTATTAACAATGTCAGAAAGCCTAGCATAAAATTCATCAAAACATTCAGTCTCATGCATGGTGATGGTTTCAAATTGAGTTGTCAAATTTTGCAATTTAGACTCTTTCACATCATTAGTTCCTTCATGGGTGAGTTGTAAAACATCCCATGCCTCTTTGTACGTGGTGCACGTCATGATACGTCGAAACTCATCAGGAATGATGGATCCGAAAATAGCACTCAAACCCTTAGAATTAAAAGAAGACCATTTAAATTCATCTTCAGTCCATGAAGTGACAGGTTTTAAACTGGTCACGTTTTCAATAGTGACGGAGGGAGGTGTCCACCCTCTTTCAACTAGAATCCAAAAACGTTCATCTATGGCTTTTAAAGCAGACCTCATGCGGGCTTTCCAATATGCATAGTTAGTTCCGTCAAAAGCTGGCATTTTATTATATGATTTCTCCATTGAACACGCACTTTTTCAAAAATGAAATTTTTCAGAAAATTGATATCTTAGAAAATTTTTGCGAAATATTAGGAATACACAATAATGGCGTGACCTTCTCTGATACCAATTTTAAAGAGTATGCGCTTGTGTTCAAACAAGAAATAATATAATTAAATTCAGTTTAACTCAAACAAACCCTAAACATGCAACTAGGTGTGATTGAAACAAGATGAGATCATGCAATAGTTATTCAAGCACACATAAGTGAGGAAAAATCCCCCAAAGGGGAAAAACCATTTATTTCCATTATAATATTGTAACGTACAATTTCGGATTACAATGAAAATACAAGTGACTAAGAATTACCCTCAGGTGTCATATTCTGTAGTCAGCAGCTGGAGATATCCCTTTCCAGTAGGGAAGCAATGAAGAAGAAGAACGGTCTTCTTCACAAGGGTTGAACAACAAAGGATTGTGTTCTAGGGTTACAAACATATTCACAAATGTATGAAAGGTTGTGTGAATTAAAAAACTAGTTTCTTGGGACTCAACAGGTGAAGAGTTAGAGTTTTTTGTACTCTGAAAATCGTGTAGAAGTCTTGCTAAACCAACTCCCTGTAGTGGGATTAAATAAGAAGTCCCGGGCATTAAAAATCTGAACACGATCTGTTCTAGTTTATCCAGGGCGGACCGGTCCGGATCTGAGGTGGATCAATCCGGGTAGGTGGACCGGTTCTTTTTATTTTTGGCTTTATCGGTTCGCTAACGGTCCGGGGTGTACTGGCTTTTCAGCAAGCGGATTGGTCCGGTACAGGGGCGGACTGATCCGTAGGCGGATTGGTTCTTTTTCTTTGGGCGGACCGGTCCATCCTTCCAGACTTTTGGTTCCTCCTCTTCTTTGATATTCGGATCCATTGATGATGATATGAATCTTGAATTTCTTCAACGGTGTAACGGCGTACGATATAACAATAATATATGATAGACAAAATGTCCTTACAAATTGGTCATCTCAATTTAAGACCGCAGAATTGGCTTCTACACACAGAGTTGGTCATTTCAATTTAAGCTCGCCGAATTGGCTTTGACCTGCTGAATCGGTCATCTCAACCTAAGCCTGCAGAATTGGTCATCTCAACCTAAGCTCACAGAATTGGCTTCGACCCGCAGAATTGGTCATCATAACCTAAACCCTCAAAATTGGCTTCGACCTACAAAATTGGTCATCACAACCTAAGCACTCAGAATTGGCTTTGACCTGCAGAATTGGTCATCCCCAGCATCGCTTTAGGTCCTCAGAATTTACCTAAACCCTTGATCATCATTCCCTTCAAACCATCCCCAGCATGCCCCTTAAGCCCTCAAAATTGGCTTTGACCCGCAGAATTGGTCACCCTCATCTTCAAGCCTTCAGAATTGGTTTCGAGCCATATAATTGGTCACCCTCATCTTCAAGCCCCAAAATTGGCTTCGACCTGCAGAATCGATCACCCTCATCTTTAAACCCTCAGAATTGGCTTCGACCCGTAGAATTGACCTCATCTTTAAGCCCTCAAAATTGGCTTCGGCCCGCAAAATTGGTCATCACAACCTAAGCCCACAGAATTGGCTTTGACCCGTAGATTGACCATTCCTAGCATACTCCTTAGGTTCTCAAAATAGTCTTCAACCCTATGAATCGGTCATCCTTATCCTTAGCTCCTAAGAATCGGCCTCGACCCTCTGAATTGATCATCCTCATTTTCTTAGGTCCGCATAATCGACCTCTTTCAAAAGGCATCATGCGATGTCTATTCGATGGCTATCGTTTGTTCCAAACTCACCCATCGATGGGATCTGTAGACACCCCATTCTAGTACACCCAAAACTCTCCTTAGGTCCCTATCACCTCCCTTCATCACTATAAACCTAAGTCATACTTCGGGTACTAACCTAAAGCTCCCAAGTTCCGTTTGACCAAAAAGTCAAAATCTTTAGCTTGAATGAGACTGAATGAATCTTTAAAGGGAAGTGAATCCCTTTCAAACGGTTTATCCTGTGCACGATTCTGACTTACCATGCGGACGAATGACCCATTTTTGCCTAAAACCCGACCTAGAGGCCTTCGGACGCTCCTAGGCTCCGTTTGACCAAATTCAACTCTTCAGCTCGATCAATACTACATGAATGTTCAAATGGTACTAAAACCCCTTTCCAATGATCCGCTTTAGGCTCAATTCTGACTTACGATAAGGACGAACGATTCGTTTGACTCCAAAAGGTCATCAAATGCTTCCAAGGCCCGGTTGACCCAAGTCAATTCCCCAAACCAAGTCAAACTCTTTGGAATGTCTAAGTACATATCCTAACCTTTCCAACGGTCTGCCCCATGCACTATTCTGACTTACCATACGAACGAACGATCCGTTTGCGTCGAAGTTTCCCGATCTAAAGGACCGACAAGCACTTCTGAGCCACATTTGACCCAAAGTCAACTCCCGTAGTCGGGTGCAGTCCAAGTACTTCTGAAGGTATCTAAATTACCTTTCCAACGGTTCATCCCGTGCACGATTCGTATAAACATTTTGCGCCCTACGGCCAATTTTCCGAAGGAACCTAAAAGAGACTGCTAAACGACAGGTTCTAGACCTTACGTATATGCAATGTGGCTAAACACACCTGCCGATTAGCAGGACCAGGTCTATGCCAATTGGCAATGCCTCGAGCCTATAAAAATGAGCGGCTGACCTCATTACAAGGGGAGCCCATATCTGAAATACATCACTCTCAGCGAATCCAGAAAACCTCTCTCGAAATGAACGTGATTTTCATATCCAAATCCCTTTCCAACCTCCACTTTTCATCATCCTTTTCATCAAACATAGTGAATTAAATATCCTACATCATCATCCAAGTGCAAAGGATTCTCTCCAACATTCAAGATCAAGCTCAAGATCTTCAAGAAGGTCCAATTTTCTCAACTCTCTCTTCAAATTCTCTTAAATTCTCAATAACTTGTTTTATTACTTAACACTTTTATTCTCTCATCTCACATATCCTAATATACTTTTTATCTAGTCTTATTGCACACCTCTTATTTTCATATAATAAAAAGCCAAAAAATAAGAAAAATAGGGTTTGCTCATAAATTTCAAACAGGAATTCTCACACTTTTCTTACACTTTTCTCGTAACTAAAACACTCTTTTACACACACACACACATAAGAGAAGCCCCCAATTGGATTCATGGGATAAAACCCACCCCTCATTTTTCTTGGGAACTACGTGAACTTTAATGCCTCTATAGGCTACATGGGCATCTCAGGGTAAAACCCGAGTCTCGAGTCCTATTCCTTCCATTTTATTATTTTTCTATATTCTTAAAATCAATTCTCTTAGATTCCATGCATTTAGATATACATATGTTTGTTCTTATTGGCATATTATTCCATATGAGTTTTCATTCCATTATAACGATCAACGCAAGGATAATCGCGTAAATCATATTTTCTAATATTATTTTTTAGGAACATTCCTATGGATGACTCGCTTTATCTCTTCTATTATACAAGTTGGTGATTCCTATCTCCACTACATATACACATGCACGCATATCACGAGGAAATAAAGGAAAATATCAACAACTCATGAGAGACCGTAAGGGCGAAATAGGTGCCTAACACCTTCCCACTTCTTAACTTATACTCCAAACCCTTTTCTAATCATTTTGGTTTCGTATGTATCAGTATGTCTTTGGATGTTGTCCTTCGGGATGGCTCCTTTTTGACGCACGGGACCAGGATCCTCTCCCGCTTCAAGGATCGGGGATGGCCACAATATTCAAGAGAAATTGAGAAGCCAATCTGGACCAATCTAGTTTATTTGAAAAACAGATCAATCTGGGTATTCAAAATCATTGCATAAAGGTATGTCTACCTAAACAATCCAGTATTACAAAAAATGGATCGACCCGACCCCAAATTTTACTACAAAGTGACATGTCTAGTGGACCAATCCAGGTGTTTAAAAAAATGGACCAATCCGATTATTACCCGGATCAATCTGATATGTCCTGACCGGATTGATCCGGGATTCGAGATTTTGGAAGATCTTCTTCTTGATAGAGTTTTGTATGCATCCAACTGTTGTAATTTTCATAGGGTATAAATTTAAAATAACTCCCAGATATTAGAGGAGACTTCTAATCCGTTTCAGAGAATCTTTTTAATTAGTTTAGAGGATAAAACAACAAGAACCCTAGTTTTTATAACTTTGATTCCAGTTCTGCAATTCAAGTGATTTTATTCCAACTCATAGTTTCATTATTGCAGTAGTTAATTCTTTAGTAGTAATATCATTCTTCGTCACCTTCAGTTGTGAGTAAAAATATTCTCTTTCATTCAAAACATGTTTTCATCTAGTTTTAATATGTTCGGATAAGTTTTCAAGGGTCTGAGTGCATGAACCTCACACGATGTAATTCATGATAGTGAAAATCGAAGTTGGAATTAAAATCTTAGATGAATTGTTTAGTATAACTGATGCGGATGTTGTGGACTTTTGACTTCGTTTGCCCTAGGTAATGGATACTTAAGAAAGTGACGCGAGTATTGGTTATATGATACTGTTTTAATTCATCCTTTGCTTACATACTGTGCAAGCTATGATCCCTCATATATGTAATACTTAGGAGCATTAAAAATATGGATTCATTTAAAGCTTTAATTCTGAATATAGTATCCTATGAAATGAATTACTAGGGCGTGGGGGATTGTAACACGACCTATCTTTCTTATTTCATAAGTAAAGTTTTAGTCAAATAGTCATTAATCCTTTAGTTAATTAGAGTAATTGAATTTCATTTATTCATAATTTCAGTAATGAATCCTTTTTAAAATTCCATCTAGTTGTAGCTATTTCATAATTTAAATCACCTTTTCATTCCTTTGAGAGTTAAAGGTAGGTTACCTTCATCTTTCTAACGTCATGATGACTTCGTTCATCGTGTTTCCCTGAGGATTGGTATGCAACTTATCGGATTATTACTTGAGCGTTTGTGGTCGCGTCAGCAATCCTTACTGCTCTAGTGCTTTTGTAAAAGCACTTCTACAGAGACATTACTCCGACGGAGTTCTTCCTATTTTTTAGACTAAAGGAGAGCTCCAAAGACTTTCCATGTTACTACTACTTCAGGCTGCAAAGTGGTGATAGGTATTTATACACCAACAGGGCTATCGGTGTTAAAAACTGGAAATAAGAATTTTTCTTCGTGTTTGGGGACAACTGGGAAATCTTCCCCGAGGAAAGTGAGATGAAAAAATCCTTTAGGATTCCGCAAAAGTTGGGGCATCCTTCCAAATAATGTATTGACTTGTCACAACCTCTATTCTATCTAATGCTTTCATTTTGTCTTCAATTTTATTCTCCGTGGCACATACTAACACTATTAAAGCTCTTGACAACCTAAAGCTCAATAGTGGGTAGGTAAAAAGAGTTGAGGATGCGACCAACTTGAGTGATAAGAGGAAGAAATTTCCTGACTTTTTTACCTCCATGTCCACAAATAAAAGAAAATCGTTGCGGAAGGTAAATTTAATATCCTTATTTAACACGCTTTGCTATGGCTTCTATTCTAGACTTTTACCTATTTTATTCAACTTTATGGGGAGCTAAGGAATTTGTCCCCGAAATTTTTGTAGCCTAACTTAAGGAAATGGGTGAGTCCTGTCTTAGCCTCAACCAGACCCCTAGGTAGAAGGGGAAAAAGGAAAGAGGGTTCACAAGGAGGGGGTCTAAGCTACTGGTGGGCTGCGGCTGTTGATATTGAGACTACTAACCTAATCATTGAAAAATATGCACCCCTGCTGAAGATGCCACAAAAATGGGTTAATAAAATGACCCCCTAGTGGATGATGACATTGGGGAGCAGCTTTTCATGGCAATATTGATTTCCACTAGTTCATATTTTCATGGGGACGCTAACCCTATTCATGTATTCACCACTGTTAGCTCGCTACTGAGAGTGACAGATATTGTAGGAGGGTAGTGTGACTAGGGTCTGGTAAGATAATGAAATGGGTGAGGT
The DNA here is from genome assembly GCA_949130495.1 of Sambucus nigra. Lineage (NCBI taxonomy): Eukaryota > Viridiplantae > Streptophyta > Magnoliopsida > Dipsacales > Adoxaceae > Sambucus > Sambucus nigra. Next base: position 343,291,318 of record OX422211.1, read on the forward strand.
GTAACCCAGTTCAATGAAATATTCCTTCAAGGTCTTCCATAGTTTCTAGAGGAGCACCTGGTAAAACCTTCCATTTTTGGTAAAATATGAGCCAAAGCTAGAACCACCTCCTAAAAAAAGATGAACTTCACAACAAAAATAGTAACTTTTCTGTAACGGTTATCTTGAGAATGATGTCTATCAGAGTGGGAATGTAGAAACAAGCACTCAGCACTTAGAGATAGAGCAGGGAGAGAATACTAGGCGGTCTGGTGTGATTTGGACAAAGTAATGATATGACTTGAGTTTCTGATCTCTCATTTTACCTACCTAATGGTCTTATTTATAGGTGAACATCAGGTCTGCTTTGGGCCTTAGGGGCGCCAAAAAAAGAGGGAAAGCTAAAAGGGACAAGGTCTACAATGTACCTTTTGTCCCTGGTGAACTTAGTGGTATCTACATGGGCATTAAGATTTGTATTGATCATCATATTTCTAGCGTTCTGATTGAAGCTGATTCAAAGTTTGTGGTGGATTTGATTAATAACAATTGGAAACCTCCTTGGCATTTGATCCCTTTAACTGAGGAAATCAGGTCAAAATTATTGATGTTAAATTATACTCTCTCTCATTGCTACAAGGAATCTAATATGGTTGCAGATGCTTTGGCCAATCATGGTTCTGGTGATGATTCTTTGAAGATTTTTTACAATGCTCTTGATCTTCCTTCTACTGTTAGAGGTGCTTATAGGCTTGATAAGATGGGATGTAGCTACATTAGATCTTCCTTCCAATTTTATCAATAGTCTTTTCTCCAATTTGTAATGGGGATATTTATAAATTCCCATATTTAATCTTTAATGGCTTCTTGTAGTTCTCCTTTGCTTGTAAGCCCTTGGAGAGGGTCTTTCCTCATTAATAAATGTATGTATGGGGGTTTAATCCCTCTTCCATAAAAATTATAAAAAAAAGTCGTATGTCCGCTCTAACAGACGACACCTAGTGTGAACCAAACGGAGATAAAATATTTGATTTGGTAAATATCTTTTGAAACATTAATTTTTGTACAAACTTTGTAAACTTGAGAGGGGTGTCAAGGACCAGCTCCTCTAAAACCATTAAACTTTAGGGGGTCTTGAGGACCCACTTCCCCCCTTCTCTAACACCTTTTTGTAAGAAGTTAATTTCTTATGAGAAACCTCTTAGTTGCTCACTTCAGTTATGACTAGGCGTGAATTGGGTAAGGACGTTTAGTACACCTTAGGATATTTCTTCTAATATTCTCTCCATCTTAAAGTGATAAGTGGTTGAGATTACTCAACAAACCTTGTTCTTCAGTCGCTAGGACAAAACTCCCAAGAGAGCCCAACTGTCCTTTTTGAGCTATGCTTGCTCAACTAGGCAAACTGTACAAGAAAGTAAAATATTAGTAATTTAATATTTTTAGGATAACAAATATTGGGTAGGATCCATTTCTAGATGGACCTCCTCACGCAGTGTCTTTTGTAATGGGTCACTTGAGACAGATGAGACACTCTGGATTGACATCCTCGCCCAGTATCTTTTCTTTAGCACGTGAACTGGGGAAAAAGGTTTTGATCTCATTTAGCCCCTTTACCTTGGCCTTTTTATATGGATTCAAATAGTGTGTAGAGGCTGCTCATGGTGAGCCCTCTCAAACTTTCCTTCTTTTGTGGATTTAAGTTAGGGGCGAGGGGTTTCTCATTGGGAGTCCACCTCACCTTTATTCTCTTTAGGGCTTGAGTTTCAGGAGTAGGGGATAATCGTGGTGATCCCTCCTCATCCAGGAAAATTATCTATGGCTTTAAGATTGGGGCGAGGGGTTGCTCACTAGGGTCCTTCCTCGTCTTTATTCTCTTTGTGGTCTGAGCTTTGGGGCGAGGGGTTGCCCGTGGTGATCCCTCCTCATCTTGGAAAATTATCTATGAATTTGAGATTTGGAACGAGGGTATGACTTCCTTGATTAAAAATATTTTGACTTTTTCCAGAACATCATTTGGAGGGTGTTGCTTGTGATGAACCCCCTCGCTATATGGGCCTGCTCGCCCATCTATTTAGTCAAGTGAGTGAGTACCCTTCTACATTATTCTGCTCATATAAAATCTTTGTGTTGGGTAGACCAAAGGTTTTTGTATGTAATGATTCCCTATCTCTTGGAATACGAATAGTCTGATTCAATCTCATTATAGCACTGTTATCATTTAATAGGCCTGTCATGTTATCCCACATTGAGGGTCTTTTGGTGGCACGGGTTCAATGGACAACATGCATCCCATTATTAAGGAAATGATTTTGCTCCCTTTTTTATTGGTAGGGGCACATGTGGCTTAATAGGGTATGAAAGGCTTTTTTAAGACCCTTCTTCCTTTTTACATTAACATTTATTTTCAGAGTTGAGTTTTTCTTAGAGAGAGAGAGAGAGAAACGAAAAGCGAAGGTTTTCCTATCATAACCACTGTGGTTTTTCTCCCTTCTTTACCATAAAAAATTCCCCCCTATTCTTCTCAAAACCCTATTTTTGTTTTCACTACCACCACTAGCAAGGTGCTAGTTGCTCTAATGCCCATTTCTTGTCATCGTCTCGACGATTTTGGCCACCGAAGCCACCACCATCACTTCTACCATTATAGAACCCACCATTTCCATTTTCGGTGGGGCGACATCTGTTGAACTTCTCCTGAGGAAGGGTCCCTCATCTACTTCTTATTCCATGTATCAGAGGGAATATCTGTCTGCTCACATGAAGAGGGATATTGGCCCTAATGATCTGGCACCTTACTTTGGTGAAGAGGATACTTTCATATCCTCCATTGCAAATTTTTAGCAAGAGCTTATGGCAATGATAAACTAGCAACCCCGTGTAGGTTTAAGTGAGTCTTATGACCTTCCTATTGTATTTCTTGATTCCATTCTTAGAGTTCAAGTAGATAGGGGTGACTTCCCTCATTCAAATATTAAGGTCAAAGTCTGTGGAGGTGCCCTAGAAGAGTGAGCCTTCTGGGCGGACTATGTTTTGGCCGCCCTCTCGCACAAGAAGAGTTTTTTACTACTTCTATTAGTTCTCTCACGTTTTTCTTGATTGCCAAGCATACCATTACTTTTAATTTGTTGACTTATCATTGGAGCAGATATTCTCATACCTTTCTTATCGGCTTGGGGGAATTTACTGTTACTATGGAAGATATTTTCGATCTGCTAGCTCTTGTCTACTTGGGAGAGCATGTTCTCACTGTTGGATTTGAGGATAATATCGAGGAGCAAATGGTTGGGGAATTATATTCAGTGTTAGGAGAATTCATTAAGTATGTTTCCATCAATCAGACTGGCTAAACCAAACGCTCCTTCTCAAAATGACAAAGGTACTGGTTCAAGGATTTCGAGCAACTTCAAAAGGGAGAGATCTTGAGCAGGACTTTGAAGCACCAATAAGGTCAAAATATTAATTCCCCCTTGCATTTAGAAGATTTATTCATCATTTTATTGAGTAGTTTCTTGTTTCCAGGGAGACCCAATGACTCCCTCATGAGCTCCTCTTTTAAGTTAGCTGTGAGACTTGCTCGAGGAATGACAGTTCCCCTTACTGATCTATCTCTGGGGTCCCTCTATACATGCATTGACCGTGTTAACGTAGATTTTGAGGACTCTAGTGTCCATCATGATTGCGTTAACTTCACCAACACCTTCATCTTGATGTATTTTCTGTTCGAGAAATTTCCCAACGTTTCTCCCGAGGGAGGGCTTGCCGCAATGATGTTACTCAAGTAGAAAGGTGGCAAAAAAAGACCCTGCAGGTGTACCTAGGGACTTTGATAGATATTATTTATGAGTTTTCTTTTAGTATGGAAGTTATTCATGAACGTAATGCTCACAACTTCCCTTATTAGAAGACAGTAGGTGATATTTTCACTTGGGGTTCCTTCTCTGCCACTGGAGGCACGTTTTATTGCCCTGTTGATGTTAAGTGTATTTCCACTTACACCCACACCTAGGTAGTTTTTATGCTTCTACCATGCACTTAGCCTTCATTGACTACTCTGGGCTAAGGTGTATAATTTTATCATTCTGAGAAAGGTAAGAAGGCAATTTGGTTACGACCAAGGTGTCCACACTTTGACCTATCCTTTGAGCACCACCCCATCTGAGCTATACTTGGAGGCCTTAGAAAATTTTACTTTTGAGGGGGTGTTTTCTAGAGTTAGTCATTTGGGAGGTTTGTTTGTTCTTTCCCAAGATTGTATCCCTTCCTTCAATCGTTCTTTGTTTACACTTTGGCAGAGGCAGGTTATCCTTAATCAGAATTACGTGAAGAATGTCCCCCATGAGACCATTTCAACCAAACTCCATAATAATCATTAATATCTACGTAAGAGGACCCATAAGGCACTATGGAAACACATCATTATTGGCAAGGTTCCTCTCGATCAAGTCACCCCTATCTTGGTGAGGTCCTTGCTCGAAAAGTCCATTTATTCCACATAGCTCGAGCCTCGAACTGTCAAATATAATGGTAAAGGTAAATCCAAACCCCCCCTATTTCTAAGAGGAAACATCCTGACGTGGATATTCCTAACTTTATCCTATCCACTGCTACTCCACCCAATATTGTTACCACCACCACCACTGCTGCTCCTACTTCCTATCCCTCGCCAATAAGGACTAGGGAGAGCAAGAAAAGGAAGAAATATACTATTGAGGTTGCTTCTCCTCTTATGTACCAGATCAAGGATCGGATACTAATAACCGAGGTGTGGAGGATACTTACAGGATCATTCGTGAGTAGTTTTATGAATCTTAGGGATTACTGTGACACCCCGCCTAATTAAATATGGGGTGTTCAGTCCTTTATTAAATTAAATCCGAATATCCAGTTGGTTCATGCTTAGCATCACTATCGAAAAATAATTTCTTTATTAATTCACCTAATAAATAATTAAGATAGTGTAAAAAAAAATTCCATTTTCAATTTAATTCAAACCATTCCACAAAGCGTAGTAATAATAGACAACATCACATCAAAACTGAACAAGACTAAATGTAACTGGAATAACTCCCCAGTTAAAATATTTCATTACCATCAAATAAAACTGATATGAATGCTTCTGACATAAATGAGTGTAATCTCTGGAATAAAGTGAAATAACTAAAATCCTGGGTGACTTGCCCTAAATGAAAGTAGACACCGCAAATGTATGAATCAGTAGGAATGGAAGCGTCTAAACAAATCTACCTCTCGAGTAGCAGCTATAACTCGTCGAGATATCCATATTCCATGCCGACATTCCTGATACTGGATATACAAGGAAACGGGTCAGAGCCTGATTGTAAAAGATTTTAAAAATAGCAAGTGCTTAATAAGTACAATTAAGCATGTATTACGTACATGTTAGATTCTCGGGATCTCTCTAGAGAATTCTCACCTCTCATCTAATGTGCACGCCTAACGTACCTTATTGTCTCCCTAATTAAGGTCCTCAATTAGTATACTATCCCACATTATTTCCCCGTATTTCCCACATAATACGTATGATAATTAAACAAGTTCATTTCTGTTTAATATGAGCTAGACTTTCACAACTTTAAGAATAAGTATTCACTTACTTAATTGAATCAAATCACATTATTCATTTTTATCTACAATTTCACATATTAGATTTCCTCATAGTATATATGTTAACTACAAATTTCACACAATAGATTACATCTACATATATATAGTTTAATCTACATTTCTCGCCTAGTAGATTACATCACAATATATACTTTTATCACACTATTATATAAACTAATACAACACCTCCCAGACACAGTTGCGGTGCTTGCATACTCTCCTATCATGTCTTGATACATATCTCACTGTATAAAGGACCATTGGTTCGACGTCTCTCACGAACCATAAATAACGTAACAAACATATACTGGAGGCAAGCATACTCGCCATCCGAATGGGTCACGCACATACCTACGCTCCCATTCAACCGTTAAAACTATCATTCACACCGATAAAACGTGTCCAAGGTCCTATGCTCAAGGTACGAATCAAAAATCCCCCCAAATGGGCTCATCGGGATAAGATTACCCACAACGGGAAACCTCAACCCTAATAGCAAGCACCGTATGTATGTTATACACGTAATAAATAATAATAATATAGGTATTCACCCCACCTAAATATAATAACAATAGGGCACACGCACAACCCATATAATAATTTCCATACGTAGTATATTTATCTCACATATCCTACGTATTTATAGATTATGACTTTACTTCTTAAATTATATTCACGAGATTGTCTCATCACTCAAAGGGTAATGATTTATTTCTCATAGAAATTCGGTAGGTAATCACTCACGTCCTACAAGTATATGTCATCACAATTACCAAATTTCTTTGAATTAAAATTATTTTCAATTAGGTTTATTTCTCGATAATCCCTAATTCAATTTTAACCCTTTGTTTCATCCCTAGGGTTAATCCCATATATGCCTAAGGGGATTCAGAAAATAATAACTCCATTACTACCAGTCCTAACCTTAAATCATCCTTTATTCGATTTAAATCACAATATATATATATATATTTTTCCACCGTAACGAATTTGATTCACACTTGTTAATTTCCCCCATTCCATCCCATACAAAATAATATTTGTCAGGTCTTAAGTATGCCCTACCGCCCTAATCTAAGTTCCAATTTGTTTAATTAATCATCACCAAATATTTCTCAAAGTTGGGATTTAAACAAATATTTAAATAGGTATTGAATTACATTCTCAGGGGGAGTCGATCGATCGATTGTTCCTGTTCGATGGATTGATCACTCGATTTTTGCATATGTTTAGCTACAAGTTTTAACATTTTTCATCCTCAAAATCATATTTAAATATCTCCAAATTTATAATCATTTAACCCAGATCATATATTAACATATATGGTCAATTTCTAACGTATTCAAATTAATTAAACATCAAGAATTCTAGTTTTGACTTTATCATCAATTACATATGTAAATCCCATATTTCTTCACTAAGTAATTCATATATTTCATGAAGTTGATTCTAAACTAAGAAAGGTTTCATTCCTACACAATTATCATTTCAGAGATTCATTAAAATTTATCTTAATTCATATCACTTTTTAGAATTTTCTATACAACCTAGCATTGACAACGTACATACTAGAATTTACAATAGTTAATCACTTGCCTCTAATTTGTAGATCTGAAACTCTGGGGAAGATAACTCGACTGTGTTCCTCCTTTTTTTGGTCACTCTCTGATGGTGCTGCTGGTGGTGTAAGGTTCCTTTGGCCTCTTGGCTTCCTAGAGGTGCCTCTTCATTTCTAGAGAAATCCCATACTCTCCCCTAAGGCTTTCTCTCTAATTTTGGTGAATAAACTATGAATCTACCACCTTTTAGACTTATAAATACTCTTCAATTTTCGTGGTTACTGTTCACTTCCCAACTAAAATGACCAAAATACTCCTTTGGGGTGTCTATTCGGTTCCAAAGTGTCCCGAGACCCAAATCGAAAACCCAAGTAGACTTTTTTGACTATTTAAACCCTTTTGGACAATTTGGCATAGTCAAAACAACCATTTGGATTACATAAAACTATTTTACTTTTATTTTCGTTTAATTATAGTCCCGACATGACTCACACGCACATCCTGACTTAATTGTCATAATTGTCGTATTCGTCACTCATGATAATTTATAGAAATCACTATCATTTGTAAAGTCATAATCATATATATTACTTTTAATCACAAGTAACACAATTCACATATTACTTTATTCCCAAGTAATAATTAAATCCGCATTAATTTTCAATTATCCCATAGTTATGTCTAATAAATCCCATTTTAAAAATCATTAAAAACATGGGGTGTTACATTATCTTTTGAGGAGTTTACTACCACTTCTATTTGAGTGGGTGAAGGTACTATACCTGACTCCTCTTTACTTAGTGAAAGTGGATTTCCTGGAATTTCATTAGCTGGATCCCCTTCTCTTTTATTTTAAAAGGAACTGGTATATTATAGAACCACTCCTTCCTATGATGATGCCAGTTTTTCTTCAAATGACATGAGTGCCATTGGACCTCATAGTGATCATCATCCTGATGCCTCTTCTTTGTTACTAGTGTTGAGGGATTCCTCCAGAGAAGGCATTATGATAGACTCCCCTTCTAGCAGCAGTCCTACCACCGAACATTTCCCATATGGGCAGACTGCCCGTACAACCACTATAATGAGTGATCCTATATATCTTTATTTTTGTGACATTTACAGGGCGCTTCTGTTGAAATGAGTGATCCTTCACCTCATCCTCCTACCCGTGGTTCCTTTCCTAGGGCTAGGAAATCCATACTAGTCTCCTCTCTGAGTTTGGATAGACATGTTTGTTTCTTCCTCCATATTTTTGCATTATTCTCCTTTTATATTTTCTTTACAGACATGATATGTTCTCTTCTTCATCTTTTGTAGTTATCTTCTGTGTTCCAGATGACAACGAAGTATTCTTTTATGCCATCCTCTTCTATCCCGATAATAATCAACCCTTATAAGTTCTTCTTCTTTAGTTAGTAACATTTTGAAACTTGCCTTGAGGTCTCTCCTTTTCTATGCACATGTGACTGTTCTTCCTTATCTAGTTTCCTTACCCCCTACTTCTGCTGTCGATAGGGTTTCATCTCTCAAGTTTCTAGAGGTATTATGGACTCATTTAATTTTAATATCTTTCTTCTCTATTTCTTGTGTATAACTTAAGTTTTCTTTGCCTTCCTCCTTTACAGGGATTATCTCCACGTAGTCCTTTTTCTATTGGGGGAATGGCACCGCTAACAGGAGTTAATCTTCAAGGTTTGTTGCCTTTTGGGAGGATTCCTATCTCTCGGGTCTTTGTGCCCATAGATAATAGGCCTCATATCCAGCCTATATGATCTCGATCAATTTTCAGCATTGCCTCTAGTGAGCCTGTTATGCGGGCTATTACTTCCTCCCATGAATTTCTTTCTCTTAACAAATTAAGTTTTCTATTTCTCTTCCTTTGTCTATGTTTCATTATTAATGATCTTGTGATGGTTAGGCCACTATATCTATTATGGCCGCACCCCCTTAGTTGGTCAGTGTAGCCACTTTGTTGGCCTCTTCTTCAGTTGATCCTTTGGAAGCCCCTTATGGCTACGGGGGCCCATGTTACTGTTGTCTCTACTAAGGGCATAGTCATTGCCCCTCTCCCGATACTTGTCTTTAGCTTGAATCGTCTTCCTCTTTATATTTTTTCTTTGTCGCTATGGGCGATTTCGTTAATATTTACACTCTCCCATTATTTCTAGGTTGCTCCTAATGATACTTTTTCATCTTCAATGCCTACGATAAGTGTCACAGAGGAAACTCCACATGCACCACCAATGGGTTTTCCCTTCATTCTGTAGAGGAAGCTACCTTATCTAGCCTAGATGAACTCCCCTTATCTGAGGGGCATGTTCTTGTCTTTACTGGATTTGCTTCAACGGTGCCTTAATCTTTACACATCTTCTTACTCCATTTTCTATTACATTATTTTGTTATATACATGAGAAAATTGACTCTATTTATAACACATCTCTAGTAGTAGTGATCACTTTATCTATGGGACGTATACTTGTGTTCTCAGGTTAGCACAACCCCATTTCCTGTGACTGAGGAGGATTTGGCTTACATCCCGAAGGATACTATTCCAGTATATGGGATATTATTTGACTTTACTATATTTTTTTACTTACATTTCTATGCAAGATTTTATTGAAACCTCACTACTTTGTCATCTTGAATGTCAGTGTTGCTTATGTACCTTCTGCCGTGAGGTCTCAGGCTGGTGCTTTTAAGGAGAGTCCTCAGGTAAATACTGGTCTTGACCTATCCTGTTTTTAGACTTGAGTTTTTTTTGTGAGTGCTTGTTGATACTAATTTGTTTCCTTATTTTCAGGTTAGCACTGCAGGTGTTCCCATGGCTATGGAACATCCAGTGGAAGTTGTTTCAAGATGGGTATTATACTGTCATACCACACTCTCTTTTCTATTTTCCATTTTCTTCATTGCTTTTAATTATTCAAGTAGACTCACCCTTACACCCCCATTTCCTTATTTTTAGGTTAGTGAGGTGGTCATCCTTGATTCTACGAGACACACTGTGAGTATTGTGTTGTGCAGTCCCTAGGTATAGTGCTATCATACCTAGTTCTTTTCTACCTATTAAGTTAGGACTTTTAAATATTTTTTGCAATAATGACATTGATACTAAATATGTGTCTCTACTGTTAGGATCGTGTTTAGGGTGACTAGGTGCTTCATCAGTTTGGTGGGAGCATCCTAAACCCTCTAGGCTATGAGGTAAGATTTTGCATTTTTTATCTGATATCTGAGTGGAGATATCCCACTTCCTATGTTCTTTTCTTTCCGACTTATTTTTTTTTCTTTTTTTATAGGATCTCGTCGGTGAGCCCACTGAGGCGGCTGGTGATGGAGAGCAGAGCTTTGAGGCCACTAGTGATGCCGGTTTCGATGAGGATTCCTCTCTTCCTTTATCTAAGCTCGAGTCTCAGAACATAGGCAATGACGATATCGCAGTAAAATCCCTATGGGGTTTCAACTTGAAGTCCCTACCCAACCATCTTTGTGACTTCCTATTTACTTCTCCTGCCAACATGACCCCTCTAAAGGTCGCGCTGTTCCTCTAGGCTCTTCACGATCTCCAACGCTGTTATTATTTTTAGTTAGACTAGCTTGACACTGTGGTCCCTCACTTACTTGGCATCACTACCAATAAGAGGATGATGCTCCATACTTCTAGGCAGTCCATAATAAAATAGCGTCAGGTAGAGGCAATTTGGATTAAGGGCCAGATTCAGTCCCTTCAGGCCAAGCTAGAGGCCAATGACGCTGAGGATATGGCCAGGATGGCCAAGATAGAGGAGAAACTTGTTGAGGAGGGAGGTCCTTACTTTGCAGATCAATGTTCCTGGCAGGACTTATTTTTCATTTTATCTAGTGGATAGTTGATCTGGCTCTGTATGCCTTATCTTGTATTTTTTTCTTCCTTTTTACATATGTACATATCAAGTTGATATATTAATGAAAAACCTCGTTGGCTTCCATTATGATGTTTATTCTTTGCTTCCAGTTGTTCTTTGATGTCTGTTTACTATGACCTGCTCTAATTTTCTGTGAGCACTTGGTCAATTTTGACTTCCCCAAATACTATGGGGTACTTGTATAAATATAGGCAATGATACCCCTTATGACTGTGGGGTACTTTACTATGCATAATCTTTTTTTTGTAGAATAGTTGTGAGAGAGGGTTATCCCTTCGCCTTCCCTCGATCTTTTAAATTCACAAATGAAAAGATAAAGAAAAATATTTATTTTCTTATCATAAATGTTGCCCCTGGTCTATGGGGCCCTTATTCTAAGATTTGTTTTTATTAAGAACCTTCCTAGTAAAAAATAATGATTTTAGATGTGGGTTTGGGGGGTGGGGGGGGGGGGGGGGGGTAGACCCCCTCCTCCACAATTTCTGAGAGCTGGTTAAGTAATGTTTTTCTTGAGAATAAAGGCTAATACTTGTTCTCTAAGTTTTTAATCTATTTATCAGGTAAATATTTCTTTATTATCATTAGGAGGACAACCCTCTGCTGGTCTGGTAACGAAAAATTTAACTGTGACGTTTGGAGGGACTTTGCTCAATATAATTTTCTCTTAGGATGGATGTACTCCGCAAGTATAATGAGTAAAGTTCCTCTTTGTCATTGACGCTCTTTAATCTAGTAGAGAGTGTTTCTAAAAAAAAATATTCTGGTGCATCTACCTCATACAACGAGAAAGTAAACAAAATAAGAATCATCATGCAATGATAAAAAAGAGTTACTATCCATTTCTTTTCATAATGTGTATTATTTACAAGACTATGTTGCTCTAAAAATTTTATAAAAATACTTTTATGTTGTTATAACAAGCCACTCAAATTCTTCAAAAGAAATTAATTTTAACAAAACTAGGCATATTACATCTTCAGCCACTTGCAATCGGTAGATTGGAGATAGTCACTTTCTAGCTTCGATATTTGGCAATACCCTGATTTTCTTACCCCCTCACCATAAAGGGGCCCTCCCAATTGGGTTTGAACTTTGATGTTGAGGATAAAATTTCTTTGGTCTTCTCGAAGGCTTTCTTCTCCTCCTCTCTATAAAACAAGTCTATGACGGGTCATCCACATCCCCAATTGAGGCAGCCAAACCCTAAGTCACCTTGGGAACGAACCTCCACAACCATCACAAGGATGAAGAGGGCCGCAGTGTATTATGATGTTACTTGTCTCGCTGAACAGTACGCGAACGATCTGGAAGAATTCACCTTTTTATAGTTAGTTGAGGGAAATTAAAATCGCATTTTTGTCCTTCTACATTTTTTATTTTTATACCTTGAGAGCCAGATACGAGAAGGTGTATAGCCAGCATTAGGCTGTGGAGATATTCCACAAGGATAAACTTGAAAGTACTAGGGTTGTGTCCTTTGCAACTGACAAGAACTCCTCCGTCCCAATCCTTCATGTGACAAAAATTGATGTGGATGCTCCTACTAAGGAAAAATGAAGTCGAGCAAAATTTTTTTAAGGCTACAGAATCCATCGTAACTACCGAGGCCAAGGCTGCGGAGGCTACCAGGAAAGATGCATCCTTTGAACAAAAGTTTATATTGGAGCAGAAAAATAATGAATAACTGGTTCAAAGCCACTCCTCATACTTCAAAGACTTAATACTGAGCACATACCCTTGAATAAAACGACAATGATTACGTTGCAGCCTTGAGGAAGGATGCTAATGATCATCTGGTTTCTTATAATATTTGAAAGGACTTTTTCTTACCAATAACAAGGCCTACCTCCATGGTTTCCAGGAGCTTAAGAAGACGGTGGTTAAAAACTTCTCTCAATCAAAGGAAAAAGTTCTTGCCTGGATGCTCAGTGATACTGAGCATATGGAATGTGTGGAAGAGTTAAAGGTTGTCGAGGAGGAGAGAGCTAGGAAGCATATGGAGGATGCCACTAATGATGAGACTGAGATCTCTACAGATGATGGAGAAGATGAATATGTGGCCTTATAGTTGACATTCAACTTTGATTCTTCTGTAATTATTTTTTAGGCTAGGACCTTTTTTTTTGTAATCACACAAGGCTGCGGCCATATTGATAATTATATAACATATAGTGAACATTGAACGTTACTTATACAAGGTTACGACCACCTTTGTTTGCATACTACTTTCTATACTTATTGCCTTTAATACTTTAATGTTTGCATAATTATTTTAGACAAAAAAGCATAGTCTTGCAAACTTTAGTGATAGGTTGTAGTTGTGTGAATCTCTGTTGAAAACAGGTTGTGGCCCAAGAGGATATGTCCTTAGGCTTCAGATAATTCTTCAAACTTTTAGGTGTGTGCCGCTGCCAATAAGAAGATGGTTGGGTAAAAATTTCCCTTTCGCAATCTATAGAACTAGGATTAAAAATATTATTGAAACAATGTCTGGCTGGTGGACTATAGGGAACAATTTCCCTTACCGCGGATAATAATGTCATTGATCCATTTTTCTTCAATTATCTATAGATTCCTTTCTTTGTTTTGGGGCATTTTCAAGCCTCCCTGGGCTGGGTTGTTAATAAGACACCCACGAATGATGGGTAATTTCAGGCCTCCCTAGGCTAGGTATTATTAACCCCCTACCAAGCTACGCATTTTCAAACCTCCACAAACCGAGTTGTCAAAAAAGCCACCGATGGCTAATAATTAGTATTATGATCCCTTAAGGCTGATTGGCGCACCCCGAAAGCTGAGAGAGGGTATCTTGAGCCCCTAAGGTTAATAGAGGCATCCCAAAAGATGACGGGCTTTAAGAACATAAGCATCTTATACTTCTATATATTTGTGTATTGTGAGGGGCGTTATGGGTCAATTAAGGTTGTCACCCCTTTTCCTCCATAGACTCCTACAGAAAATAAATGATCTTCCGAGATAATTTATCATTTTTCCCTTAAAATTTTTATAAGGAGAAGGTCATTCATGAGAATTGAGATAAGGAAACAAAGAAAAATAATATGAATAAATCTTCCATTTATGTATTTATATACCTATTTTTGACTTTGTTAGTAAAATACAAAATCTATAGGTAAGAATTACAAATAGCTTCATAAAAATAGAAATAAGAATGATTTAAAGTTAAAACTAGGCTTGCACTTTCAATTGTAGGCTACGTCCTTTGTGAATCGATGGAACATCCCCTACTTGACAAGACTCTTAATTTCATCTTTAATAGTGAAGAAAATACTGGGGTTGTGGCCATAGTCTTGATGAAATTTACACCACATGTCCCGGTCTATCTTGTGGGGAGGGGATTTCAGTTTCTCGAGCCACTTTGAAAAAAATTCCTCCTTAATGATTTCAAAACATACATTCAGTTTTCATAAGCCTTACAGTGAGTTTAGTGTAGTTTTCATAAGACTTTCTGGCTTAGGCTCTTCCTGCTTCCTCTTCTTAGGGGATTTAGCGACAGCCTTATCCTCTGCGGTATTTGGTGCTACGAAATTATGCATGGAGGTGAAGGTTGCGGACACCAGCATTAAAACTCTCTATGCCGGGAGGTTGACATTCCCCTAGAGAGAGGCCTAACTGTCGTACAAGTGGTTGATGTAGTTTGGTAGTTGGTCTATCAGTTCATTCTTTTGTGAACCTGACCAAGAGATTCCCTCTAAGACTTTTGTTATGCCAATCTTTAGAAATATATACTTTGAGAAGAACTTGATAAAACTAAGGAATGTAGAGGAAAAACCAAGTATAGTGATAGGGATATATTACTTTGATAATTCGCAAAATTGCACTGTTGTAGTCATGGCTTGTTGTACATATGTAGTTATTTCTGTGGATTTATCAACGGGAAAATCACCATAATTGAGTCTGATGAAAATTTATCGTAAGACCTTTCTCCTAGGTGGTGAAATGGAATTAAAGCTATTCACCAATTGCAATAGAAGGGTTGTGACACACAGGCAATTAAATTGACAAGCCGCATCCTACCTGAGGCAGTGGAGGGTGTGATCCCAAAATTGGACCCAAAACCTGAGTTTAGCCCACAATGAATGTACAGAATATGCCTATTAGGAGTCTCCAAGGGCAAAAGAGTCCTTAGGTGCAAAAAATAGTACAAATATGGTTTCAGTCCCTAGATAATGGATGTAAAGAGCATAAATGACTAAATAT
Organism: Sambucus nigra; assembly: GCA_949130495.1. Taxonomy (NCBI): domain Eukaryota; kingdom Viridiplantae; phylum Streptophyta; class Magnoliopsida; order Dipsacales; family Adoxaceae; genus Sambucus; species Sambucus nigra. The sequence goes on from OX422211.1 coordinate 343,306,610, forward strand.
AACTCATCCCTAGTTGCCCACCTTCATGCGGTTATACATTTTTGTGTTTTTCAACACTATCGAGGTAGGGTAACATCACCGGGGTATAAAAAACAGATCATATGTCATAGAAAAGAAGACCAATAAATAGGTTTGGAAATAAATAATCCCCTCATGGGGATTTATATGTAAAAGTATAAGTCCCACAACCCAGATCTCACTCATGGGATAGTGGCTCGGGGGCCCCCATGAATGAAATAAGATGTAAGGAACACTAAAATGTAAAAAGTAAACTAGATTTAATAACTCATTTCCCATAGACGACACCATAATGATAATATGAGAAATTGGACATAGATTCTTCTTAACCATCATATCGAATATAAAGTAGAAATGGAGTAAAAGGATAATGACACAAAATATAAAGTGATTCGGCTATCAAAATGATCATACGTCCACTTTGGTGCACTACTCTCATTATATACATTGTATAGTACAAAATTGTGATGCCATTAGAGGCATACAAAAGAGAGAGGATAAGAGAATACTTGAATTTATCTAAGCTGGGAAGCTCAGGATGTGTCATGTAAAGCTTGACCTAGTGCGGCTACAATAGGGGTGACCGCCATATGTGGGGATCTCTGGAGAGAGATCCGTGATTGACAGGGATTCGCCGAGTGATTTTCCACCCCAATAGTGAGGTGACCACTTGTATTTATTGAAGTCATAAAGGTGGTGTCACATGCCTAGATCTCATGGAAGGTTAAGTGAGCAAGGAAACTTCTAGAAGGAGGACAACTGTCAAGTGACTAATGGGTGAGTAGGTGCCGTGGCCTATCCACACCCGGACAATAAAAAATCCTGTTGTTTCGAGTGGTAGTCTCTTGAGGTAAGAATGAATAGGGCCATGACTTGTCGGTACCTATACAACGTCCAGTATTAGGAATATCACTTGTCATAAAGCTAAAAACCTCAGATGTGTTGGATTGGTTAAACCTCCAGGGAAAAAAAATTCAAGGATACTCATAGAAAACTACTCCCACAAATCTCATTCATTTAGTTGATATCTTCTACTCATATATTTAGTTCTCTTAGGCTTACTATCTCCTTGCTCACATTTTGGTATGCGACTTTGTATATTTTGGTATTTTTATTCCGTTTGTGGCAAGTTTTATTATACTTACATCTTTAATCACACTATTTTTCCTATTATATATACATTCACATCTATTTTCATAAAATAAAAACCCAAAAAAGGTGGCTTACACCAGAATTTTCAATTTAGAGTGTTCTCACAATTTTCTACATATTTAATTGATTTCACGTATATTTTCATAAACTGAAAAAGACACCTTGTATTCCAATTATAGGATAGACCCCAACTTGTTCATCTTACGCACTATGAGAACTTTAATTCCATTTTTCGATATGTAGGCATCCCGAAATCATTTTTGGATTAAAGTGATTTTTTACCATTTCGAACATTTTCAAATATTTTCAGGCTTAGTTAGGGTAAGGAACACTTTTACCATTTTATATAGGCTTCGGGGAAGGAACACTTTAAATATTTCAATATGTATTTGTTTTGGATTACTGTAATTAATTTAATGGTCTAATATTTTTTGTATTATTGCGATTTGATTAATGTATTAGGTAGTTCTCTAATGAAATTGTATGCGGGTTTGAAAACATGTAAAAGACTTTTTTTGGAAGAAAACAAATAAAGATTATTATTTTCAATAAATTTATTATTGGTTATGGTACAAAATGCTCACCATATCCATGATTATATTTCAATGGGTTAAACTGTGGTCATGATATAAAATCATGACCAGAGGACCCAACCAATCAAAGTTCACAGTAGGTTATCCTGGTTAAGAACCATGACCATTCGAGACCAATTTCATGACAAATGATCAAGCATTGAAACCGTGATCACGGAAAAAATCATGCTTGGATTAACGGTTCATAAATGTGAGCATTGGTCACTACCTATAACTGTGAACATGCCCTTAGATAATAGAGTTAAAAAAGAGACTATGACCTTATGTTGTTGTCAAGAGTTTGTATCGTGACCCCCCAAATGGTCAACCTTAATATTGTCATGATCTAGAACCGCCACCCAAGTCGCTGGTCATAGTCCAAAGTTGTGACCATTAAGACTATTTTTCCTAGTGTAGCAAGAGTTTATATTGGTATTAGATTTTAAATATATTTTTATTCATAAAATTTGGTACTCCTTTGTAGTATATGATCATTAAAATAGTCTTAGCACTAAAAAAATATTATAAACATTAAAATTCATCCGAGTATATCCAATCGTCCTCTTTACATATTGGGATAATTATACTCGAAATGATTAAAAAATTCAATATCTACATAATTGACTTTCCTCCTTTATTTTTATAGTTTCACTCAAATAATGTTTACTTGAATAAGTTTCCAATACTCTACTGCCTTCCTTATTTAGTAATGTGAATGTTGGAATATTTACATTGTTCTTTTAGAAATTTTTTTAGTTCAAAGATGTTAGACTTCAATGCCAAACCCTCGTCATCTTTTAACTTCTTTTGAAATGATTTTCCTAATTTTTTTAATCTTCATATTAATTTATGCATAAGTTAAATATCATAAAAATCTAATTATTTTTAATTTACTATTTATCTATAAAGTTTTCTACTTTGCTGAGAACATTCTTTTTGCATTTTAACGATTCCCTAGTTTTTTTCTAACTCTTAAAAGTTATATCTTTAGTTGTTTATATTCACACTAGCACGATATCATGCTTTATACATTTATTTGTTACTTTTGTTGCATCTAATTTATTTTGTTAAAATGTTATAAACAATATGAGAGTATTATCCACACATATAAGAGAGATATTATTAGGACTCTTAAATATAGTATTAATCATTTTGTAAACTATTTTGTATGCAACCAAATAACATTAATATCCACTCATAGTGACCATTAAGAACAATAAATATTGTTAGTGGAATAATATCTTCTTCCATGTTTATTTGTGAATGTCAAATAGGCACCTTGCAGTCAATTGAAAATGACTAATTTACTAAAATAAAATATTCATTAAATTGACTATTATCATTTATTTTCATGTATTAAATTAGTGAAAATGAAGGATTATATGGATAGTCTGTATAGTAGGTTACACGCACAAAGATTCACTTTTTACCAAATTTTATCTTGATTAAACGTTAGGGAATGAAATATAATATGAAGCCAAATCACAAAACAAAATATTCAAAACAAACAGAATGGGAAGAAGATAGAGGAAAAATATGTTGCTGATAAAACTTATCTTTAGCACTTTTTAGGACTCATCAGACCAAGATAAACTTACAAACAACTTAGAGCTCCATTAACTTTTACATAGTAGTGTTATCAAATCTTCAACAGAAAATGATGCAGTCAAACATTGTCCACAATAACTAGCTCTTGCCTCAATATCCACCGATCAGTCTCAGGAATCGCAATTCATTTCTTCTTCAGCATTAGAGCCTCGACTCCATAGACTAGTAGTAGAAAAAATCTCCACAAGGGTTTAGAACTCAGAGTGTGTTCTTCTTGGATTGCTAAAGTGATCCTAAAATATCCAAGGGGTTTGGATGAAAATTTTGAATAGTTTGATCATAAAAAAAACTCTTTAAAGGATTAAAAACAAATGCTTCCCCACATATTTATTTATTGGGATATAGATCCACTAAACATAAACATGAAAGCTTGCATTTGATTTGGAATAAAAAAAAAGTATAATCATTTGGAAAAAATGTGATCTCTTTCGAACGAAGTATCTATTCTCGCTCGAACATCCTTCTAACAAAATATTGAACAACATTTTAGAGCCTACTATGACACCCTGCCTATTAAAATATCGGGTGGCCAACCCGTGATCAAAATAAAACGTTGGTCTCATATAGCTCATTCTTATCACCACCGTCGAAAACATTTTAAAGTCACTAACCACCTAGTAATTTAAATAAACCATTGCCAAATTTTAGTTTGCAATAATTAACAACATGCGAAAATAAATAATAATTAACCCATCCATACAACTAGTAACTGAATCCAACATAGATGAATAATATGAATAAATATGACCGAATCAACTATCGATTCAATAATAAAATACAATACTAAACTCAAATAATAACCTGGATGCCCAAATCAGTACTGAAGTAAAGATCCTACACTAGGATTAAATGAATGAAGCGGCTATAGCAAAGTCTTGCAACTTCCACATGAGATGCAGCAGCGCATCCATGGATAAAATCCTCAAACTGGGTGTCCCTGTCAATGGACACCTAAAATGTTTTGGAAAATATTTTGACACGGGTCTGAGCCCAAGCAAAACATTTTGAAAATATTTAGCAAGCAATTAAATTGCAATAATTAAATATGCATGCACTTTATCATATTTAAGCTAGTGTCGCATTCTATTGAGGTATAGCTCACCCCTCATCTAATGTGAACACCTCACACTTATCTTCTAACCTTCCTAGTTATTCTACACCACTTAACTAGTCATATCACACCTCTTTGTACTACACTACTCCAGCTCGAGTATTCTTACTTTGATTATTAAGTTATCTTCTCATTAACTTACTAATCGGTTCAACTATATTAAATCATATAATGTTTACACTATTTATATCGGATACCCCTTTTCAAATCATATAATTTTCACACTACTTATATAAGAAATACATTCACACTTATGTATTAATCCCATATATAATTTTTTAATCATATAATATACGTACTAGTATACTAGAACATTCACACACATGTCATGTATAATAACCATTCATTCCCGAGTAATAACTCACCGGATGCTTTATCTAAACTGCTATCATATTCCATGCATACTCACTCTAACTCGGCTACCTCAAGTCGTACTAGCTCACACTGAACTTGGGCAAAAATAATAAGCATAGTGGATGCAATCATAGTTCCCCGAGTGTGACACTGAATCATACCCAAGACATCTCACCTCGAAAAGAAGCACAACATATATATATATATACTAGAAGCTATGACCTAGGGATTATACTCTCCATGCCCCTCAATCTATGGGATTCACCCACATCACGCAACCTCCTATGATAGCATTAGAGGGGTATGTATTCCTATAAATATCATTCACACCGATATTTATAAAGCACACAAATATATATACACACACACACACACTAACTGTATACATATATTTAATAAAAGTCCGGCTAACCTGTGCCTAACACTTGTAGCACTTGCCCAAAAATACTACAGTCTATATTTTGACTCGTAATTTAATTAATAAAACATTAATTATGTTTTGTTAAAGTTCTGTCGCCCAACTAAAATACCCATGCTTACTCATTCGATCTATATATTCACCCTTTAGAATTTGTTACACAAAGTCCCACTATTAAGGTTAACACTCCTCGTTAATTTAATATTTGATAATTTATTATATATATCTATAATAAATTAAACCGGCTACCCCATGCCTAACTCCCATCGCACTAGCCTGAAAAATATTCGAGTCAAATCTCCGACCCTTAATTTAATTAATTTCAATTCTATTAATTTTATCCACGTGGTGTCACTCAACCGTAATGCCCGGACTCCCTAACATAGTCCGTAATTTAACCTTTTGAATTTACTTCACCCAATTTCTGTTATTTAGATTGTCACTGTATTTAAATAAAATACATCTTAAAAACCACCTTCTAAGGACCTAAGAATTATCTATCCTATTTGTTTTTCACCCAATTAAATCCTCAGAAAGAAAATCCCAAAAGGAAACCTAGGTAGAATATGACACTGACTCCAAAATCCTCACCGTCGCTCAAACGGTACCAGTGACTATTCAGATGACTTCCACTGTCGTTAGAATGACTCCGCTGATCATTTGAACGACCTTGCTTTGTTTTCAATCCTTCTTATTCCTCACGCTATCCGCCATTTTCGAACCTTAATCCTTCCTGGTTTCTTATTAGAACACAAACAAAGTATTCACAATGTTTATTATTCATCTAAAACATATTCTAATCGTCCCTTTAACATTCAAACAACACAGATTTATCTTAAAATCCATCATTTAATGATTTGGGTTTCGTATGGTTTGTTGAATCCTCTTACTAGATTCAACTACATAATCAATAAATAAATGATCCTAACCTCTTTATCTCGAATCTAAACCTAATTCAAATAGTGATTTATACCCAACCATCACCAATTTCACATTCAATCCACTTAATCTACTCAAAATATCAAAACCCAACTCGTATAATAGCCCAATACCAAAAACGAATTCCTTTATGACACCCACTATGATATGAATTGAAATACTAGAATTAAATTGAAAGCAAGTTTAACTACTAGCATGAATAAATTTGTAGGATCTGATTTCCTTTTATGCAGACGAAGATTTGAGGAATAACACGTCCCTCTTCTTAATTTAGCTCCTGAAAGACCTCCCAATTTCTCCCTCTCTTTTCCTCTTAAAAACTAGGGTTTTCTTATTGATTTGAGTCCTCCACAAACTCCTTAATGTAGGTTTTATATTGATAATACCGAAATAAAGCCTATGGTCCAAGCCCAAATGACCCGGTCACCCTCGTGTGAGCCCAGCTATGCCTAAAAATGCACCGAGACCCATTTACTACCCCCAGGTAATTTTTTCAGTCTATCTCAACCTATTCGGAATCAACCGTGCACTCAGAATTTCCATCTGAGTTACATTACTAGAATTTCTCCAAATCTCAACCTCAAATAAGACATATGTAAAATAAAAAAAATAACCTGAATTAATTAAATCTCAATTCACTAATTTAATTAAATCCTTCAGATAATTTAAATCCTATACCACCCAATTAATTAAATTCTATTTCCTCAGAAATGCGTGGTGTTACATTTGTCCCCCCTTACAATGGAATTTCGTCCTCGAAATTAAGACAACTCTAGTACTTCAAGCCTCGAATACTTCCATACTCACATGCCCCTAAGATTTATACACATATCTCAACCATTCTAATCGCGAATTACATTAAAATTAAATAAATTACTGAGGGTGCTCATACACCCTGTACCCATGCCTAATTTCATAAATGTTACCCGACTCTACGAGCCTTAAATTGTAATATAACTTTTAACTCATAGTTATAAACACATATATGTATAATAACCAAGGTACCAAACCCATTTCCTAATGACCACACATCTCCCCACTTCCAAAGTTGCTATAAGATTCATGCCTGGGACGTCTCGCAAAGCGAAATCCAATCAAGGAACCCCCCTGATACACTATTATCTAACATTGTTAGTCGTTGATATCCGTTAGGCCCTCACTCCATATCACGTACCCCCAAATTTTGTCTCCTAACAAAAAGTATACTCGTCCACTCTCATGTTACAAAAGACATCATATAATATGACTCCCCTTACTATCACTAGTTTCTTACCACGAATGAATCACGAGAAATATCTCCACACTTGATAAAACTTCTATCCACCCTGAATCCTATCAGTAAACGTCCCTACTCACCGGGATAATATATAACAATACAAACGCTTTCTTATAAGTCTATTATGCAAAAAATATAACATATATACAAGTATATATAGACTAGACCCTCTTTCATGTGATAATTAGAACAAGTAAATCATACCTTGGAACAACAGACACAAAGTCTCACCATACTGTATACTATAGCCCAACCATCCCACCATAATTATCGCTAGCTTCTCATATGTAACATACTTATATCAAGCTCAACTCCGCACTCTCAGCGTGGCTATATCATACATGTATTCTCAATTACCCCACAATTTGAAATTTAATTCTTCTCGATACTGCCTCACCCATTAACTTATGGTACATAAGTTTTTCCGATGCTTCCTTCATAGAACTCCCTAGCTCTACTGGATATATACCGCAATAGATCTCAACTTAAAGTGTTTCCTCTACACATTCAATAATTTAACATTTAAAACTGATGCATTAGCATAAAACAATGTCTCACTACTCCCAATATTTATTATGGCCCATGCGTGTAACATCCCACAACGAAGCTTAAAAGAACTTTCCCAATGCACTATCCCCTAGCATTGTCGGTCATCGAAATCTGTGAGTCCAAAGAACATAACTAAGGTATAACAAATTATATCTCCCGACACATAAATCAAATTCTATATGCCCATAACTCTCAAGGAATCACTCAATACGATGCTCTCACTATCACTAAGTTCTGGACACGTAAACAACAATGAGCTAAATCTCTCCACTCAACGGTAAACCCGATATACCCCAAATCACATCAGTAAAAGTCCCCACGCACCGGGATCAAATATAATAAGACAAATTTACTCTCTGAAGTCGTATTTATAAAAATATCACCGCGAGCTCGACCCTCTTTCAAGTGAGACGTCATAAAATTATACAATATGTCCCGGAGCAGTGAAGATGATAGTCTTGTTGTAACTGCCCACCATCGCTTAACATTCCGTACCTAGGATAAAACCATATCTCAAATATCACCTCTCAAAATGAGCTATCCTCATAAATTATATCCTCTTAGTATCCATACATTCTCCCCTGCAGATTAACCTAAATAGCGACCTGCTACTCAACGATAAAGAAATACAACTATAGTAACACCCAGTATTTTAGAGGATATAAAATTTAATTAATTGGGCGATTAAATTATCTGGGGGATTTATTTAAACTAGTGAATTGAGATTTAATTAATTAGGTTTTTTGTTTTTTATTCTACGTGTATCTTATTTGAGGTCGAGATTTGGAGAAAGTTTAGAAAAGTAAATTGGATGACGATTCTGAGTGCACAGTTGATTCCAAATAGGTCGAGATAGTCGAAAAATAGTACTCAGGGGTAGTAATTGGGTCTCGCGGAATAATCGGGCTCACACATGAGTGTTTGGGTCATTTGGGCTTGCCCTATAGGCTTAATTAATGGATTAACAATATAAAACCTACGTTAGGGAGTTTTTGGTAGACACAACTCAATAAGAAAACCCTAGTTTTGTGGAGGACAAAAGAGGGAGAAATTGGGAGAGATTTTGGGAGCCAAATCAAGAAGAAGGATGTGTTCTTCATCAAATCTTCGTCTACATCAAAGGAAATCAGAAGCTACAAATTTATTCAGGCAAGTGGTTAAACTTGCTTTCAATTTAATTGCAGTATTTTGATTCATATCATAGTGAGTGTGATAAAGAAATTCAATTTTGGGAGTGGGCTATTATGTGAATTAGGTTTTGATAATTTGAGTAGATTAGGTAAATTGAATTTGAAATTGGTGATGCTTGGGTATAAATCACTATTTGAATCAGGTTTAGATTCAAGATACAGAGGTTAGGATCGTTGATCTGCTGATTATGTAGTTGAATCTAAGAAGAGGATTTAATAAACCGTACGAAACCTAAATCATTGAATGATGGATGTTATGGTAACTCAATGTTGTTTGAATATTAAAGGGATGATTATAACCAGTTTTAGCTGAATAATAAGCCTTGTCAATAATTTATTTGCATTCAGATAAGAAATTAGGAAGGATTAAGGTTCGGCTATGGCAGACAACGTGAGGAAGAAGAAGGAGTGAAAATGAAGCAAGGTCGTTTGAAAGACCATAGGAGTCTAACGACAGTGGAGGTCATTCGAATGCCCACTTGTCCCATTCGAAATATAGTGAGGATTTTGGAGCTAGTGTAGTCTTCTACCTAGGTTTTCTTTAGGGATTTTCATTTAAAGTATTTAATTGGGTGAAAAAGAAAAGGGGGATATAATTCTTAGGGCCTTAGGAGGTGGGGTTTAAGATGTATTTTATTTAGATAGAGTTCCAATCTAAATAACGATAATTGGGTGAAGTAAATTGGGTGAAAAGGTTGAATTATGGACTAAGTATGGAGTCTAGGCATTATGGTTGAGTGACACCACTTGGATAAAATTAATTAAGGTGAAGTTAATTAAAATAAGGGTCAGAGATTTGACTCGAATATTTTTTAGGCTAGTGCGATGGGAGTTAGGCACGAGGTAGCCGGTTTAATTTCTTATAGATATATATAATAAATTATCGAATATTAAATTTAAGGAGGAGTGTTAACCTTGATAGTGGGACTTTGTGTAATAAATTCTAATGGGTGAAGATATAGAACGAATGAGTAAGCCTGGGTATTGTAGTTGGGCGACACAACTTTAATAAAAAATAATTAACGTGCTATTAATTAAATTATGAGTCGAAGTATAGACTGGAGTATTTTCAGGCTAGTGCTACGAGTGTTAGGAACATGTTAACTGGACTTTTATTAAATATAAGTATACGATTAGTCTATATATCTATATAATAAGGTAGAAAACTTATGTATGACATAAGCTTGGCTGATGATGTCATCCATATGAGTTTTTCTTGCAATACCCTTTTGCCCTTGACAAATTTGGATTCCCCACTCTTTTGACCCACTCTAATATGTTTCCTCCTTTTTTCCAAAATTCAAAAATAAGGGTAGAATTGTATTTGCCCCATTCTATCCCTTTACCCTGATTTTCCAAACCTACCGTCTCATTCCTTTCCCACACTTTACTCTCTCTTTCTCTCTCTCAGCTTTACGATTAACAATGACCAAAAATGGTAACAAAACCTACATCACACAAAACTCTCCCCCTCCCTCAGCCCCATGCCTCCACAGCTTCTCCCGTCTCCCTCAGCCTCATTTTTTCCCCTCCAACTCCTACTCCCCCCCGCTTACAGGGAATGTCCCTCACCCCCACTCGCACACACACACACACACACACACACACACACACACATACACACACATATCAGTTACACGTGCACATATCTGTTGTTTTGAAGGTTTTGTTTTGTAGTAATAGGGCTGAGAGTTGATACCTCACCAATCACCCATGAGTATACATTTTGAATCACAACTCACCCATGAGTAATAGATCTGTTACTCAATTTTTTTGAATCATTTGTTTTCGATGTTGATACCTCACAAATCACCCACGAGTTCATTTTTTTGGTGTGCAGAATTCAGAAATCAAGGGATTTATTATAGGTGTACGTTTTGAATCAGGTATACATATAGATTTGGTTTTGAATGTTACTGATTTGTAAGAAAATAGTTATACATATAGATTTATTAGTCAAGATAACATGCGGAATTTTTATCAATTTCAGTCCTAGATAATATTGAAGGAGATAACTAGCAATGTTTCGAGCATTGTAATTCGCTGTTATTCGTGCTAAGTTACTTTCTTTAATTTTATTGATTTTTCTGTTTAATTTAATAAATATTGTTCATGGGTTACAGATGAATATTGTTTATGGGATCTAACTAATTTTCTGTTGGAATTTTACATTAGATAATGTTAACTATGTAGATGTATATGGTTTGTTTTGAATCTTCAAGACTTCTTAATAGGTTTTTAAGCATTATTTCAGCTTAGAAGATTGAATCAATTTTTTTAATTTCATATTTTTACTAAATATATTGTGAAGTTTGTATGGTAATGTTTCGTATGATTTAAACTATCTTTGGCATCATTTTCAAAATTATCATTCAAACACACGGACCTATATAAATATACTCGACTCGACTCACGTTAAATGTCAAATGTTGAAGAGTATTTACCATCGTAAGTTTTAATTGATACTAACATGAATTGTTTATTATCATTGTGATGTATAGATTGAGTAATATGTTTATTCTCACTATGATGTATCATTATTTTCTTCGTGCTTTTCATCTTTTTACGTGGTTTTAATTTGAGTGATTGTAAATGTAAAATCATAGAGTGCCTGAATAGGTGGTTTGATTTTTAGTTGGTTTCATCTCTTTACGTGCTCTAAAGGCCGGTCATATCAAAAGCTGCATGCGTCTCAAATTTGAAGCATATGGTAACTATTTTTCTTTTTTTCTTTCGTTTTAGATTTGAATCACGTGCACATTTCAGATTTACACATGAGAAATCTTTGCGAGTTTAGAGAATCACAAGATGAGAAATAAATTGATCGAATCCAAGGCGCTATCCTGAACAGAATCACAGAAGGACATTATATGTTTGTGTTCATTCTAAGTTGTTAACTCTTCTTTTCACTTTTCACCGAATTATCAGTTGTAGCTCAATGGAATGACAAATGTGTTTTGTTGTGCAAATCACTTTTCACCCTCTAACGACATGGTTATATATTATGCATTTATAACTTTTTATTGTTTGTCATATGTTGAATTATATATTATGCATTTATCACTTTAAAATCATATTCTTAGAAAATATCATTCCATATTTTTAAATCGATAGAGGAAGACCACACATGTCACTATGTACAAAAGCTTGGATGGAGTCAAAAGATTGGTTCCATCTTTTGAGAATTAGGTGAGATATGTCAATGTTGGTGATCATACATTGATTGTTTGGGCTTGGAAATGTGAGAAACAACCCCAACCATTGTTCGACGACTTGCAGGAATCGCGTTGATTCACCCGAATCGAATCAAATTGGCCGCATCAACTGTTCTCATTATGTTACACATTTTGATGAATGATCCTATCTTGTCTTGGCTTGTCTTCCAAGTGTAATATTTTTTATTGAATCGGTTGAGGATGTGTTTATTTGATATGATATTTATACCTATGATTGTTGCGAATAACTATAATTTTTTAAAGCCACTTTGTATCAGTCATATGTGTTGTCTGACGAGTATAAAGCAACTAGATTTTATGTTGTGAGTGCTTAGTGAAGAGGAAAACAAGGGGGAAATGAGATATGTGTTGATGAGGCTTTTTTTTCAATTACGACGTGTGTCCACTGGTGATTTAATATCATAGTTTGCGGGAGTAAAGAGTATTTTTTTTTAATAAACATGAGTTCAACACCAACCAAAATTTAGGATTCTGCATTTTCCATCCACAAAACTTATAAACGTTCTGCAGTTTTAAGATGATGAACGCTTCGTAAACTTATAAATTTAGGATTCTGAAGTTTTAAGATGAGGAATGCTTCGGAATCCATTATCCATATTTTCATCCAAGTGTGAAATCACGCGAGGTATATGCTCCAACACCTCAAAATGAGAGGATTGAATCATGAGGTGGAGGAGATTGGAGGTGGATTGAACAGCCTGAGAGATTTGATCTGCTAACATTGCTTTTGTTGACCCTTCTCTCCTATTGCTTTATCCACCACTTGACGAACCCGAAGTTTCCACCATTAATGTTGTTGTACATGCTCTCCTACTGCTTTATCTTATAGACGTTAATGAAGGCAGAGCAAGTTGCTTATGAACCAGTGAAGGGGATATTCAGTTCCTATTGTTTTGAAGGAATATCTTTACATAATTGGTGGGATGAAATCTTATGATGAAATTTATAGACACCGAGGAATGGTACTAGGAGGATCAGAAGTGGCCAGTAACCAACCTTTGAGGCATATGCAAAAGTTGTTTCTTCTCAGCCACTGTTTATTTATTCAACCATTCTTACAATAAAATCACCATGATATTCTAAGTGTAGAAATTAGAGCCCGAATGCTTCCTATGTTCCTATAACTTGGATGAAAATTTCAAAAATTCGAGATGTTAGCATGAATAAAATTGAGTATTCACTTTCATTTCCAAAATTCATTATTTACTATCATTTCTAAAACTGAGTATTCGATGTCATTTCCAAAATTGAGTATTCACTATCATGAATAAAATTGAGTATTGACTGCCACTATTGGAAATATTCTAGAATTCCAATGAACCATTTTTTGGTGGTAATTGTATACACTGTCATTTCTTTTGTTTTGTTTCAAATATTAAGCTAATAAGTTCGTAGTTTAGTGTCTATTTTTTAGGTGCGGTGAATGAAAAGGGTGAGATGCACATTCAAGTGAAGGTATGAGCCCTGATTAATTAAACTTTATTATAAATATAGATTTTTTTATCTCTAATTTGTGCTAATATAGTTTTTTAACTATTTTCATATATATAAAAATAGTAAAAATAGTTAAAAAAAAAAGTGCTATCAGCAACACTATAACATATTATACTGGAATTTTCTCATAGTTTGTATATTTTTAATAAAAAAAAATTTAATTTAGTTTGTAAATAACTAATAAAGGTTTTTTCAGTGATTTAATGGAATTTTTCAGTTTCCATATTATATTCATATATTCTTTTCTTTTGTGAGATCGAAACAAATACCATATCGGGACTATGAATGGAGAGTGGCGGATACTTTTCAACCAAATCAAGCAACATCCTGAGGTACATATGGTATTGTGTCTATCTTTTGGAGAGTAGCATTCAAGTTAACATTGGTTTTATTCATGGGATTTTTTCAAGTTGATTAATATATCTCATATCTATTACTTTGCTTACAAGTTGATTACGTACCTGAATCACTGTGATTCAATGTAGTGAGGAACATGGCATGGTCATTTTAATTAATTACCTAAATCACTATGATCACCTCTTGGTGCTAAGAGAAATTACTCACTACTAATATTTGTAATTTCTTTAGTAATTTGATGAACTTCAGGTATTACTCCAATTAAATTCATGGAGTTCTTATCCAATGGTGGCTTCAGACTGGTAATTCGAAGTTATCTCAGTGGCTGCATAAAGTGATCCATGTTAGTATTATATGCATAAAGTGATCCATGTTAGTGTTTTATGAAAACAAAAACCATCATTCACAACATTATTCATAGAATTTCAGAGCTTTCTCACATAATTTCATTCAAATGTGAAGACAATTCAGTGGACAAATCTGTTTTGGAGTTATTCAACATCAAGCAAAGTAAAAATAGCAGCAGTTTCTTTCAATCTCAGTATCGAAAGAAGTCTACTAGAGGGAAAATAAAGCTCAATTATTCAGGTACAAGAGGCTAATTATCGGCTATGGGGACGGGTGCTATTTTAAGAGATTCAATGGGAAATTTAATCTAGGTTGCTTCCAATTTTGTTGATGGAGGTTCTTATTTGAAATTCTTATTCCAACTTTATGACATGCTCTTTCTTTTTGTTCTTAATAGAATTTCAATAATATTTATCTATATATATATCTATATAATAAAGTAGGAAACTTATGTATGTCATAAGCTTCAACTATGATGTCATCTTTTGAGATTTTTTTGAATTTCCAATTTTGCCCTTGAAAATTTTGACTTCCCACTCTCTTAACACACTCTAATTTATTTCCCCCTATTTTTCAAAATTCAAATACAAGGGTAATAAAGTAAATTTCTTCTCCAAAACCTCTTTCATTTCTCTATCCCTCTCACACGCATGTTCTCAACTTCTCAAACCCGTCGAGAGAGAGCATTTCTCTCACCATCGGCCACCAGATCCCCCAAATCTCACTCTAGGTATGGTTATATTTGAAGTTTTATTTATCAATCATATTTGAAACTTTGTTAATGTTTACTTAAAATTTTGTTTAGGGTTTCCCAAATCCCCTATTTTGAATCCCCTATTTTGCCATAAAATTCAACTCCATTGCCGAACCCGAACTCATTGCTGAACACTCAACGGGCATTATCTATGAGCAAAGAATGTACTGGTGAGTTTTGTTTTTGTGAGCAAAGAATCTTCTATTGCCAGGTATTTGTTGGGTGTGTTGCGTTTCCCTCTATTGCTGCTGGGTATTTGATCGAATTTCTCTTTATTATGCTGCTAGCAAGGTTGGATCCACTGCTTCATGCAACCAAACAAATAGTGGGGTAATATTTTTGATGTGTTCTACACAATAATTGAATTACATAAAGGAAATGAAAGTTCACGAATATTTTAGTTTTGTTTTTTCTAAACAAATTGTTTGACACAGATGAAAGCCCTAACTGAAAGTTTTTTTGACATAAAGGAAACGATTTTTTTTTTCTTTTGATTTTATACACCTTCTTAGGTTTCTATGGAGCAAAGAGAAAGCCCTAACTGATGTGGATGTTCAGTTATTATTTGGGAATTTTACTTCACTGAATTTTATATTTTCTTACATTTTTATTTGGAGTTCTTTGCGGTTTTTGCTTTTTTTGTCCATCAAGAACTTTATCACAGATATGAAGTTATCGATTTTCTCCCCTGTGTCACAATACTGTAGGTGATTTTTTTCCCTCTATGCAAAGTCTTTGTTTATTACTTTTCTTTGACATGGCTACCTATTGTTGTTATATTTTCTATATTACCTATAAATTCAGTTGTTACTAAAAAATGATATTCTAATCTGAATAATCTCAACATTTAAAACAGATGTACTGCGTACATTTGTATTTGTATTGTATTGTATTGTATTGTATTGTATTTTATTGAATTGTATTGTAATGTATTGTATTGTATTGTATTGTACATATGTAGTTGTACTGTACCAAGTTGTTCAGAGAAAAAACGTGTTTCTTTATATACAGTTGTTCAGAGAAAAAACGTTTTTCTTTTTATACATGTATTGCATCAAGTTGTTATTATTTATATCACCTGAATTTTGAACACTGACACTTTTTGTACATCCGTTTTTGGTTGATTTTGCAGAACATGTACAATCAATTTGTTGTACTAAAAAATTCCTATTTGTCGGTGCTTCGGTGCTCCTGAACACATCGCTGAGATGATAAATTCTATTGGTTGTTGACGTGGCTTAAAGGTAGCCTTCTAATATCCTTGCTGTGCTTATTCTACTTTGTGAATATACTTTTTTATTTGTTAATTGCCTTCAATTAAAATGGAAAACGGTTTGTTTCATTTGGAAGCATATCTCAGGACTGTTTTCGTCGTTTTGAAAGAAACACATGGCACCCCTATTCAATCCATGGACAAAAGTGAAAGAATGGAACCTTAACTGAAAGCATGAAAAGGCAGCTGCCTACCATCATTTTTAAAAATGTATGATAGTTCTTTTTTGCTTATGATGTTATGAGAAGTTTGTGTCTGATTCAATTTGAACGTATAGTATTTGACATATGATCTATCTATATAAAATATAAGGTGCACTTAGTGTATTAACTGGGTTTTTAACTTTTTATTTTTATTTTAAGTTTACTTGAAACCAGGTATGGTTTGC
This sequence comes from Sambucus nigra, assembly GCA_949130495.1. NCBI lineage: Eukaryota > Viridiplantae > Streptophyta > Magnoliopsida > Dipsacales > Adoxaceae > Sambucus > Sambucus nigra. The sequence goes on from OX422211.1 coordinate 343,323,647, forward strand.
AATTTTTTTGTAATTGGTCCTGTAATTATCTTTAATTACATATTCATTCATATTCGGATGCAAATATAGGCTCCTTTTGGCTATAAAAAGGAATTTGAATTTGAATAAGAATATTCATTCTTATTCTGATGCAAATATAGTTGCCTACCATCATTTTTGCAAATGTATGATAATTCTTTTTTGCTTATGATGCTATGAGAAGTTTGTGGCTGATTCAATTTGCACGTATATTTTTATTTGGCATATGAGGTGCACTTAGCACTTAGCAAATTTTTATACTGTTATAAAATTTTGGTGTATGAGATCACTATTTTGTACTACAATTTGTTTGCACTTTTGGTATTCCCAGATTTTCATACTACCTTAGCTTTATGTGTTGGACATGGTAGTGTACTCTGTATTGAGAATGAATTTGAATTGAAAGATAAAAACTGCATACGTGGATATCATATTTCTAAAAAACAGTGATTTGAATAAAATGTTATAGAGCATTGCTACAACGACATGGGATACCTGGTTGAGCCACTAGCGAGCATACGGTGTATAGTGGGTGAAAATATATAGGATGTTGATTTTCCACGCTCGCCTTTATAATCTGTCTAAGATTTTTTCCCTCCGCCATGGCTACTGTGTTACACATGTATAGTTATAGTGTATGAATACTATCATAAATGGACTGCATTGTGGTAATAGATGTAAAGTGTTTTGAGTAATTTAAAATGATGTTTTAGTAGTTCAAAGCTATGAATATCATTCAATTTTCGCATTTATATATTATAGAATGTTTCCTTGCATAACTGTCAACTGTTTGATCATTTGAGATGTGACAGTAGAAATATCCCAGATTGCATAACTCTCAACTCTCATAAATGGATTGCATTGTTGTTGCTTTTATGGTTATCGACGCTATAATTTTCATTGCTGGTGGAACTTTAGTGACAGTACAAATATCCTAGATTGCTAGGAACATTACCACTAATGAATTAGCGAATGATATACGTTACAGGTATGTACCATCAAGAATGAGGGACCAAGAAATTTACCATGTTAATTGTTGTGAGAATGTGTGATTCGGGGTGCTCTTTGTTCAAATTTAATATTTCTAAGTTGAAAAAAGTCTTGGATTTTTAATTTTGTAGCTCAGGTGCTCTTTGTTTTTACCTCAATTTTGAATACTAATCTATTTAGACGTGTAAAACATAAGGATTGAACACTAATTTCTCATCCTTTAGATTTCTATCACCGAAGATGAGATGAATTATGTTTCCAAACCAATAAGTATGAATTTATACCTTTATGTCTCATTCAATTTGAATTGGGATTAAAGTGACTTTTGATGCAAATTACCTGATATTGTACTCAAGCTATGCCTTAAAATTGGTTGTAATTTTCTATTTTCTCATGTATTTCAGGTTTTGCACCAAACAGGGGGAAAATGATGTTTGCTCTTAGAACTTTATGGCTTTCTTTGATAGTAAGAATAATATTTTCTACTTTAATATGCATATATTTATGATTTTTGGTTACACAACTACAAAATGAATCCCTGTTTGGAAATTGTATTCAACAACCACAATTGAGAAGGCTGTTGTTTCCCATATAATTGATTTTAAGGAGGTTGACTGACCTGGTTAATTTGGTTGATTTTAAGGAGGTTGACTCAAAATTTGACTTCATATTCACCGACGCAGACAAAGGCAACTACATTAACTACCACTAGAGGTTGACTGACCTGGTTAATTTGGGTTTTAGCTTTCCTTAAAAAATGCAGGCTCATTATTTTTTTCACGATGAAAGGATAATTTAAACACAATGGGTATCTAATGAAGTTGCACCAATCTAGTACAGTAGATGTGATAAGGTACAATAAGATATTTCAACAATCTAAAACACAACAGACCCAATAGTAGCCATGTCTAGACCTACTCTAAATCAAGATTTCTGATGTGAAAACCATGTAAAGAATAATGCACAATTTTCCTGCCAAATATTTAGTATTTATAGGAACACTTGGGACAATGCCTCCTAGCACACTGCAAATGTTTCTTTACACCTGCTGCCTTTTGTTGTATCGTTTCTTCATTCCAATCCTTCGCTTTCACCAATTTGGATTGATACATTCCAATTTCCTCTTTTTTCAGAAGACGATGACAGTGTTTGGTATCTAAAAGCTTAAGATTTTTGTGACCCTCTAATATAATAGCCAAGGCATCCATGGACAGAGCACAAGATGGGATCGCCAAATGCTTAAGTTGAGGAAAGTTTTTACCTATTTTTGATGTAATATAGTCATCTATTGCACCTTGCAGGTCCAGATGACTAATATATTTGCAGTAAATACTTAACGCATCGGCCAAACAAGCATCAACGCGTACTTTTTTCATTTTCTTCCAATCAGGAACTTCTAGAATATGATGATGTAAAGATGGCATATTTGGGTCGATTCAACTCAGATCTAGAGTTTGCACGAAGGATATGTGGTGGGAAGGAGAATCCGAGCATATTCGAGAATGGGGGGATTGGTTCCAACATCATAGATGGTTAAACGACTTTCGACCGACACCGACAAGGTTCAATGGACGTTAGAGAAGTGATGGGATGTGCCGGTGAGGTCGTGAATGTCCCTGATTTGGGTTTTTATACAGTTTCAGTCGGCTGCGACTTTGGCTCCTGGTTTGCAAGCAATGGAGACTTCTGGTAGGGCCGGATACCACTCCGGCAAGGGTTCCAGGGGCTCGAATATGGTGAATTTGGATTGTAATTGATGTTTTTAGGTGGTGGTTCTCGAGTTTGGGCCCAAAATAGCTATTGAGTCGAGCAGTGGAGATGTGGTGGGGAAGTCGAAGTGAGGCTACGAAGAAAGGGGCAGATAAAGTAGTGACACCTATATAGCTTATTTCTTTAAAGGCATTAATTCATTTTCTTATTATTCTAGAGTAACTTCATATGTATAAGAGTTAGTCAAATGCAGCCCTTTTATTGAAAAGGTACAAACTAGCAACTCACTTCTCTGTTGTCTGTTGTTCTTATTTACAATTCACTTCTCTGTTTAATTTTGTAGTTCTAATTTATTTCCATTTTTTATTTCGAGAATGCCACTAGGAGTCATGATGTGCAAATGAAATTTTCCTATGGTCGATAAGCAACATATTAAGGTATTTATTTTTTCTCTGTAATTGTATAATAGTGTTTATAATTATTTGAGCTGGGATTATTAATGGCAGTGGTTCACGTTGGAATGCCTAGCCATTTAAATTCATTAAATCTATTCGGTTATATTATATTTAAAATGTTCTTTTTTGAAATATGCATTCGTTAGTTGTTTAATCATGTGTTAAATTGTTTTACAAGGTTTTATTTTGAGTTTATAATTAAAATTTTTGATTAAATTATGTTAACATTGATTCACATCCTTTTACCTTTTAAATTTTTGTTGCAGATTCGTAATGCGAAATTGGCACGACGTTGATGGGGTTCAAAATGGGAAGAAAGAAGTAATGGATACCATTTGCCTTGGTGCATTACATCAACTAACATTGATGTTTTACAACAGCTAACATTGCCTTTGTTCACTACATTTTTTCTATTTCACATATTTGATATTAGGTTAGTAAAAACATTTGATTGTACAACATGTTTGATATAAGGATTTGGTCTATATAATGTCCGTGATGGACTATTTCTATAGATGAGTAGTTTCCGTTTCTTAAACAGGTGGATAGTCATATAAATGGGGGATATTCTGTCCAAATTTTCTTAATCGTGTACACATTTTGTGTTTTATAATAAATTCTATAATAACAACTAGCTTCAATCGTTAATAATGGGACATAAGGTGATTGACATGCCCAGGTTCAAGATGCCTCATCTTCAAAATTTGCCCACTTCTCAAAAATATTTTTACTAAATTGTACGCATTTTAGTACTTTGTACAAGTGGACTAAATTGTACGCATCTTAGCACCTTTTAAAATTATTTTCGTGCCTTTTGCATTTCTTTGAACTATGCCTAAATTTTACGGCTCTTGGTACTTCTATGAACTATGCCTAATTTTTTAAAATTATTTACACTTAAATATATAAAACATTTATTATTTACATTATACATGACTTTATACTTTTCAAAATTATCTGCTTGCTTTTCGGCACACCCTTACTTTTAAAAAAATTGCCGTTTTGTAATTTACGCACTATGAAAATTTTTGTCGTTTCGTGATAACGTAATTTGGAAATTTTTTGCCATTTCACGTTTATGTACTTCACAAAAATTTTTCGTTTACGAAATTGTTTACAATTATGTGTTGAAAAAAAGTTTTCGACATAATAGGTTTATACCACGGTGTGTGTATGTATGTCCATAAACGTGGTGTTTGTGGATATATAAATACAACGTATGGTCCAATCAACGATGCACACTTTCAAAAATTTGCGACCTATTTTTATGTCATGTCTTGAATCATTTGCTATTTCATTTATATTTTTTGGATTTTATATGTTTCCTTTTATTTTTCACGATAAAGGTAAAGGGAAGGAGAATGCCTCCTCACAGTCGGTAAGTTTTGTCATATTACTGTTGGAAAGCTATTATAAAGTTTAAATATTAACATGTTATAGGTTGGATATGCTCTTGATTTTCTTCTTCACTTTTTTTTAATTTTTTTTGTATAGATTCACTTCCCGTGCCGGAAATACAACGGTATTGTTATTCGTGATTTTTATACCTTAAATCAAGTTGACCCTTATTTTGTTGTTATTATGTTAGTTTTCCCTGAATATCGTCGTGATTTTTTTAAAGAAGTTTGTTTCATTCAAGCATTTGTTTATGAATCTGGACATTTTGAATATTGTACGATTGGTTGTTACCCCTTAAGCAGGTAGGATAGTCCAATATACATAGGAGACTATGCCTATTTTTTTTTTTTTAATTCACACTTTGTTAATTCGAGTGATGAATTTAAAATATTTGAATGTTGTTGGACTATCCGCCTTTTTACGATTATCAGCGTGCCTTCAGGCACGGGCATACCCTAATATATATATATATATATATATATATATATATATACAGTCCTGCTCTTGTGCGGACCAGTCCGCATTTTAAGAATGCGGACCGGACATGTGTCACCTGGCGGTGAGCCCAGAAAATAGAGAGATTGTGCCTATAGTTTAGGCGATAGTTTCTAGGCGCACCGTTAGGTGACACATGTCCGGTCTGCAAACTTAAAATGCGGACTAGTCCGCACAAGAGCATTATTATATATATATATATATATATATATATATATATATAGAGAGAGAGAGAGAGAGAGAGAGAGGTTGAATCTAAATCTTTATTTGATATTATTTATTTATTCTTGGGTTTTGGTGGAATGCAGGTAGTCGTATACCTAGATTTATATGTAAGTACAAGTTTTATTCCTTTTATTGGTTTAATGAAATTCTCTATTTCTTTTAACCGATGTGCTTTACTTATACATTATATTTGATTAGATTTTATGCTGCAGTCTTCATGTGTGGAGTACTTAATTACTTCTAAGAAGGGAATCACGTGTACCACACTACTTCATTTGACAAGGTAATTAATAAAAACTTTGATTCTTTGTGTTAAGGTTATTGGCATTTATGCTTCTATTTAAAACCCCTAAATATCTGGACTAAGCTCCTCCAAGCAACATGAGATGCTTACGGTCGAGATTTTGCTCCATAAAATGCAGCACGATCATCATCTATTGAAGGTACAACTAAAAGACCTAATGTTCTTAGAAAGAAACACGTATAGTTATTCAATTCATGTTTTGTTCTGTTAATTTTTTTGACACTTTAGAACTGTCATCCTTCTTTTCATGACTAAATTGTTTATCTTGAGTTCACATTTTCTAATATTTATGCAATCTCTCTTCATATTTAGGACAAGTCACCTATTGATGGATGTTTTTTTTGTATGGAGGGAGGGAAAACCTCTGAATATGAAAATGACATGTTCAATCTAACTGAGCATGGGGTAGTTTCCCCAATCCGATCTGCATACATTAGGTCATTTACTCCATGGGGAGCTTTGGCAAAGTAATGAGATCCAATCTCCAAGCCAATAGCATAGTTTGCAAGACAGTCAACTGCTCAGTTAACCTCTCTATATGCATGGACAACTTGGATCTTCCAGGGTCTCTTTAAAATAGAATTGGCAAGCTTCAAGAATAATAGAATTGTATCCCAAGTCCCAGACAAGTTTCAGTCCGTGCAATTGCATCTGAGCATCTCAAAATCTTAAAAGGGTGAGTTTTTTTTTTTTTGCCAAACTTCATATGGAGGAAATAGAAATTTCTATTATAAATTTAATTTGAATTTGAAATTTAAATATCGAATATAAATAAGACATAATTAAATGAAACATACTATAAATCTATGTTTTGTTTATACTAATCCATGAATATACGCTTAGTACCTTTAATATATGATTAGTTGTGGTAGCTGTGATGGGATATCTGAAATACAAAGAGTGGATGGGTGAGACAAATAGAATGGAGGATGTGTTTCACAGAGGTGCTAACGAATTTGTGAAATACGCAAAGAGATGTCATAATGATGAAGAGTTTATGTGTCTGTGTGCTAGGTGTAAGAATGGTAAGGTGTTTGAGTGGAAAACCGTTGAACTACATTTGTTAAGATAGGGTATGCATGATACTTATCGATTTTAGATTTTTCATGGTGAATTGAAAGTTCCTTTTGTCCCCGACCAACCTTCACAACAACCTTCAACAAGTAGGATAGATGTAGAAGGGGACGACGTAGATCATAATATGTTAGAGGATTTAGTTGATGATGCGTACAGAGTTTATTAAAAAAAGGAGAATGAGGTTACTGATGATGTAGAAGGTTCAAGTGCTCATGAAGATATCACGATAAAACTTGACGATGACTACCAAAGTTTAAAATTTAAGGCGACCCCACCATTATACTCTGGCTGTGAGAAGGATCAAATAACTTTACATGCCATGGTTGGTTTGCATAGTTTGAAGACGCAGTACGATTTGTCTGGCAATAGCATGACAAGAATTATGAAATGGGTGAAGGGCTTATTACCCAAGGAGAATACAAATGTACAAGGAAAGTTCAAATGTATAGAACTCCGGCATTTCATACAAGTCTCTTACTTTCTTTCGAGCGAGAGCAAAAGATAAAAACCTCATTGAAGCTGAAATGACTTACTATGGTGTAATTCCAAATATATTTCACTTGGATTATATAAGATTTAAAGATGTTGTATTTTACTGTGACTGGGTAAGACGTTAGGATAAAAATGCTTGTAAAGTTGATTATGTCACCAATTTGATCATGGTTGACTTGTCCAAGTTGAAGAGCAATGACCACATGAGCGATGAGCCATTTGTTTGTGCATTTCAAAAGGTTAACCAAGTGTTTTACTCGGAGTATATCAATAATGAGCCATGGTAAATTGTCCAAGATGGGCCAAATAATCTAAATAGTAGTGTGGATGACTTGGCTTCTCCTACCGAATATCAATCCATTTTTTTTTATAACCCGAACTTTAAACAATTTTTCAATTTGTAATATATATTCCAATTTTTATCGAAACATCCATTTTTAATGCTTTTAATTGATTTGAACTTTATCATTTTCACTCGTTTGTAGTGTGCGTGTGTGGGGGTAGTAGGGGTGGGGGTGGGGATGTTTTTGATTTTTAGTAATTGTACATACTATGAGCTATATGTTGTTATTTTGGAATTTAGAATTGAGGTGTTTAACAGTTGCAATTCAATTTTATTTGTAGTAATTGTACATATTTGCATGTCTTCTTTTAATTCATTTTGATCTGTTCTAATAACATTTGTTTATAGAAAATGTCTCCTTCAGGTATTAAGGTGGGGATAATGATGATGATGGTTATGATGATGTCATCTGGTCTCGGTGGTAGCGTAGGCGACGAGGGCTCCTCGGCCATTAGGCTCCCCAAATATGGTAAATTGGGGATGCCATCGAGAACAAGTCGAGGCTATTAGCGAGATCCCTCGAGCTGGTAAAGACGATCATTGGCCCGAGGTAAATTAGTTAGAAGGAGGTGCCATATGAGCTCAAGTTAGCTGTTTGGGTGGCACTACAGGTAATGTATTTATATTTATATTTATATGAATATTTTAATTTCAAATTCGATTTCGATTTCGATTTTGATTTCAATTTCATTTTATGTTTATATTTATATTTATTTCGTAACTAACATTGTATTTGTAGGAACAATTCAATCTGGATCCAAAGCTACGCGATTCCGTCTTGGAGCAGTTGAGGGAGCAACACAAGATGTGGAAGAAAAATATGTGGACCCGGTACTTTGGGAAGACACGAGAGTTCGTTATCCGAATGCGTGAATCCGTCCCGCCGAAGGAGCCGATATCATTGAAAGAATGGCAACAGTTCATTAATAATGAGATCGGGGAGCGACAATTGACATCTTGCCAATGGGGGAGGGAAAACCGAGCAAAAAAGACGGACGTGTATTACTCCGGCCAGACGTCTTACACCGAGGTGGAGCATAGGATGATGGCAAGATTTAATTTTTCTATAATTACAGAAATATATTATTCTGCATTATTTTACTTTGTGGGGTCGATGCTAATTTTACTTTATTTTATTTCAGGGGATAGGGAGTGGCCCTGGGGGTAGGCCACATAGTCTCGATACTTATGTGGCTCTTCGGACGAAGAAGGGGAAGGACAAGGAGGTGTCCCCAAGCATCGCGGCCACGATTGTATGTAATTTAACTGTTTATTTTTTCTTAATTACATTGTAATTTTTTAATTTACTTATTTTACTAATCATGTGCTTTTTGTTATTTTAGGCAAAGCTAAAGGAAGTGCATGAGTCGTAGTCTGATGCCGACAAGGCATATTTATCCACAGACGCACTCAGCCAAGTGCTTGGCTCTGATCGCAAGGGGAGGACAAGGGGGGTGAGCTCGTGGGTGGCCAAATCTAGGATCATCGGATTGGAGATGAGCGACACCGGGTTGGCTCGAACGATGGATTCACATGACGCGAAGCTATCCCGGTTGGAGGCGATGGTCCATGATATGTTCTCATTCATGAAGCGTTCGTTAGAAGAAAACCGTAAGGGGAAAGGGAAGGATAATGCGATGGAGGAGGAGGAGGTGCGGGAGGACGAGGTGCAGGATGATGAGGATGTGGTCCTCGCTGCTTCATCGCCGACACGTGTGAACTTTGATGATCCACTTACCTATTTATCTCCCTTCAACAGACCGATGTTGACACTTGGTTGGCCGAGCATGTTTATAATGGACATATTTGATGGCCAGTGGATATGGCTGGGGTGGAGGGACCCGAATATCATCCAGGGTGCACTAGTTCATGGACGTGAGCTTCAAGACACCGAGTCTAAGGTGCTCGTCATGCATGTGATACCCGGGAAGGAGAACTCCCCATTATGGTTGCGCGAACAATGTGGCAAGGTGTATATTAGTGGGTGTGTCAATTCGTATATCGTGTGGCCTACTCACCTCCTTAAATTTAATCATACCCCAGACATTTAGTGACATTGTTTTAAGGTTCAATTGAATTATTTTAAGTTGTTACATTTGAATTATATTTGGATTATATCGTGATGCATATTGTCTCTATTTTGAATGTATATTTGAATTATCTCTATTTTATTTGGATATATGATGTTTGAACAGGTACAACGTTGCTATATCAGGTATAAATATACCGTTGGACAGTGGCAGTGGCAATACTGCCCCGCAGATTTTTTTTTCAATTCTGCCCAAAATTATCACCGTCATTGACCGTGATAATTTTTTAAAGAATGTCACAGGCTTGTCATGGTCCTTGATCGTGACAAAACTTGTCGCGGTCAAGGCCCGTGACACAACCGTGATAATTCTAACGAACTTGTCATGGTCAATGACCATAACAAGTCCGTGACCAAAAAAGTTGTCACCCCAGGAATTGTCCCGGTCATTGACCTTGACAAGTTGAACTTGTCAATGTCAATGATCATGACAATTTGGCAGATTTGGTGTGGTGACCAGGCCTAATTGCATCATACCATGACATAACATCAATCTTAGTGACTACATAGGCGTGAATATTGATTCTCGATCACCAAAATCGAAAGGAACAGACTTGAGTTAGGTGGAAAATCAATCGTCCCAATGAATTTTGCCCATAGGCATCTGATTATGATTTATGGAAGAGAACCTACACATCATACTTGAAGTCATGCCAGTCATTCTCAAAACTCTCACCATGTAACACTTCTGGACATATACCCTGGCCTAGGTCACTAGCCGTGATGACTCAAATCATAACCATTCATTCTCATAATGCAATCAAAATTTATGAATCGATAGTCCTTTAAGAATTCCATGTTTGTCTTCCCTCCTTGGGAGCAAAGCCCTACCTATACCCTCCTTGGCTTAAATGAATCATTCTACATAGCGGACAACTCACTCTCTAGTCAGTAATCTTATTAAATTATTAGCGATGATGTCACTACCCTACTATACCTATGTTATTATTTGTTTTATCAAATCATAACCGAAGTACCAAAACTCCATAGACGTTACTTAGTTCAAGAGAGACACTCACCTAACCATTCTCCTTATTGATCACCCAGGATTGCTAACCAATTTACCTTAGGTTTCTACCTACACAGAAATTACATGAAGACCACATTTGTTGCCATTGACATTCTATGTGAAGTTAGTACTGCACCGGGCTATTACTTCTAACTCATACTAACTTGGCAAGACTTGCTAAGAATTAGTCCTTTCATTACCAAGGTTACGATGGCATATACAGTTGATACCCTGACATACAAATCATGTTTCGATGGTAATCCACCTTAATTGCCATTTTTGAATTTTCCATATATCATTATCACTCTAATTATCAAATACATCTTTAGTGTATCCTGAATCGATTATCACCACACCTAGATTATTCATTCCATGACATCCGAGCATTACTCCTATAAGGACACAACTAATACCCTAACTTAGGGATTACACTACCCATCTGTGCTGACTGGAAGTCTTTACATAGCCCACATGCTACACAACCAACAATTTCGGGTCATCGTCAGACCCTCAACTCCATCATTACTAGAATGCTACTTCCTCTTTTTACCAAACTTAATGTGTCTCCCAATAACACCACACATATTTCATCTGAAAGCCTTAAAATTCGATAAGGCTTCATCGTCTATACTTTTATCATCATAGGTTCACCCTAAAAAACTTTCAATACCCATATCGATATTTTACTTGGTGCTCATAAAGGAACTAGTCTATGATCTTCTAGCTATAGTGCACCTTAATCCTCAAACACCTCAAGACATCAAAACATTCGATACTTATCCATAAAGATGCCACGCAAAATTTGTCTTATGGGAACCTCAGAGTGCCTATGAACTAGTCACACACTAGGATTACATCGCACCTAGCCATTACCTTGGCGACTAAAATGAGCTTGAACACTCAGATAACAATCTTAACTCTATTCCAAATAGCCGTGACTATAAGTCATGTACAAACCATAATTAATGATTCTACGAATTATGGGAGGATACAAGATGTCGTCTGCAGCCTATAAACCTCAATGACTCTTCAACCATGGAAACTAAATTTCCTTACTGTGTGAATATCACACAATGTGTCAATTTATGAATTAACACAACTACATAAATACTGGTAGGATATGGGCTTCAGGTATTTCCTATAACTACCAAGGTCCATACTACAAATGCTCCACGAGTTTCTATTCCTCATTGTCCTATAATAATCAAGATACACCCAACCTAATTCCTCAACCCAAGGAACTAATATGTTCATCCACAAAATTCAATACTTATTACTGCGGCTCAAGTATTTAGTCTCCATACATGAGATGCATGACCTTTACCACTAGGTCGCAGCGAACACTACCCACTATTGCCACTAACAAGGCTACTCTCATCACCAAAGTTAGTTCATAATACATTTCACACAAAGGGTTATTATATTGATACTATTGGCCTACATAACCACATGTGTTTACCTAACTACCAACAATTGCGATATCACCCCAAGGATCAACTTTGCCTAATTACACCATTGGCATTAACTACCCATAAATGTCGTACTTATGGATTATATATCTTTTAATCACCGACCATTAGTGGCTAGTCGAGACATCCGAACCATCAACATATACCATTGACTATATATAATCATTTTATTCTACCGATATCTCAACTGATTCTATGTCTTCAAGAATCTAACACAAGCACCTCACACTAACAACTACGGTGTCACTAGTATAGTTTAACATGGACACCCTTAAATTACTATAATTCTAATCAGAAATGAAGAATCAATTAATAACTACTAAATTAATCATGTGATACTTGACACTAAACTTACTTGTCTTACTAACCTCTTTGACATTATCGTTGAGGACACAAACCAAATTGTCGCCAAACTAGCATGACCGGAACTACCCAATACTGACGTCGAAAGATCTAATACCGACCTCACCACATCGAACCCGAAAGGAAACTTGAGCCTATAGCCCTGATACCATTTATAATGCCCCACCTGGATTTATGGGTTACCCATTAGTCAACCCGGTCAGACCTGAGCATTAGGTGTGAAGTGTAATGAAACAACCTAAATAATGTTGTTAATCCTATTTTATTTTAGTTAATATTTTATTTGTTAGCATGCGTTTCCAGTTTCAGGTAAACTACGTGAGGGCCTCCACCCATATGGAGCACACCGAAGTCCAAGTAAAAAGAGCAACTAAGATTAAAATAAATGAAGTATACTTAACTATATAGCACTCTCAAAATATGAAACCTCACCCAATGAGCCGTAATAAAGATAGGATGTGAGCCTATGCAAAGTGTGAATATAAAAAGCAGTATAGAGATGAAAAACATAACGGATACTCACAAGCTATAACCACATGCATGCAAAAATATGTATGTATTTACATATATGTATGTATACCTTTGAAAATACAAGTCCCAATGCATTAACCGCTTTACTTTCGAAAACCGTACTTGTCCAAATTAATTTTCCTTAATCTTGTAAAAAAACTTTCTCTACTCATACTTAGCATTTATCACTTTATTTAACACAGCCGGTTCAAAACTTGAAACCATTACACTTGATTTATCCAACCACATTCCATTACAGAAATTACCCTTTCTATTCATTTGAATACACTTTAGTTTTTTCATTGAAAATCACCATTTCAACACACACATTCACATATTAAAAAGTACTCATTTGCCATTTGAAAGCCATTTTCAATACATTCTTATGTAAATTATGGGTTTAACCACGTAGGTTACTTAATCACCCATTTACCCACTTTATTTACCCTTTTACCTTATCTTACGAACATTAATAGATTTACGCATTCACCTTTCCATTTCACCTTTACCGGAATATTTATTTATTCATTTAAGTTAGGTTGTATTAATACATTTTACCACACAAATCCTTTCTTGACATGTTCCAAAATTCTATTATCTTTTCGCGAAATCTTCCAATACTGCATACTTCCACGGGTTCCACACCACCAACTATACGTGTCATATGCTCTGGCTAGTGTTTTAGGGCTTTTCACCCAAGGGATTTGGGCCCTTCTTAATTTATCCCTCTATCATGAGAGTTCCATTTATGTGTCTTAACATTTTACAAATGTCCACATTATTCCACCTTCCCTTTTTAACCCGGTCAAAGCCAAAATTTGGGACTTTACTGTCCCAACTTGTATTACACTTTGAAATTTTACTATTTCATGTCCTTTACACTTTAACCTTGATTTTGTTCCCAAAATTGTATTTATTCAGGACCTTTTAGTGTAACACCTTTTTCAAGATTTTTATTTCATAAAAATGTTTCACTTTAGGTAAAATTACCATTTCTCACTTGTTTCTAAAAACACGTTTTACTCCATTTTCACAAGTTTTAATTTCTCACAAAACACTATTAAGTTATTCATACCAGCTTCTTAAGTGTTTAACACTTTAACGCCTTTTTACACATGGAGTAACACTCTTCTTAATTGTAAACACTTTTACACATTTAAACCCTTTTAATTCCATAAGTGTTAATCCTTTACATCATTACTAACATCTCCATGTTTACCCATTAACATTTAATGAATACTTTTATCAACCCTTTCCGTTAACGACACATTTCCTTACTTTCTTTATTCAAGAAATCCATTTAAATTTAAGACTATTTTTATAAGAAACATACCATTTTTTTCATCAACATATGTTATCTTATAATCTCATGTTCATCATATATTTTAGTCATAATTTCATGCACTTTGAAGAATAAGTTTCTAACTTTTCTTATTTCATATTTAAACCCAAAAAAATCTTCTCTAATCATGTTTACACATTTAATACCAAATACTACAAGTTTATATGCATGAGAATATGGATTTTAAACTAAAAAAATCCTACTGCATGGTTTAAACATACATTTCATCATGAGAACTCATTATACTATGAAAAATACAATTTTGATATTCAAAAGACATTTAATTTCCTCAAACTCAACAAATGTTCCTTGTTCATGAAATCTTCATTTTTGCAAGAAATTTCGAAACATTATTTCTCCAATGTTTATCAGCATAAATCATTAATTTCAAACATTTTATTTCATAAAATGTTTAACTCTAATATTTTTAGAAAATACGCAATTTTCGTACAACATCAACTTTTACTATTTCAGAACCATGAAATATGTATTCGTTCTTTATTTTCTACAAAATAACATTTTTGCAACATTTTTATTCCATAAGAATGTTTTTTTACCTTTTACACATCATTTATATCATTTAACTGAATGCAACCTACCCAAATAGTCTAACTATAAGATTACGAATGTGAAAAATAAATATTACACTAAGATTCAGGTTTTTTCTAGGTCTAATGGCTTCAATGGTGATGTTAGTTTAATAGTATCAACCCCCACATCCAATGGTGGCCTTAAGGGTTACCAAATACATCCTCAAAGCTCCAAATTGCCCTTCTTCCAAGATTTCAAGCAAGACCTACTTCAAAGCTCACTTCATACTCGATGATAGCTCCCTAAACAACTCCAAAATTCGTAGCTCTACCTTAACAATGGTGCAAATGGGTATATTTGGTTCAAATGTGGAAAAATACAAAGGAAAAAAATTTATTTATCGATGCTCTATGGTGGAGGAGAGGTGGCTTGGTGGTGGGTGGAAGACCACCCACCTCTCTCTCATTCTCTCTATCCTTCTTCCATTTTCTCCAAACACAGTAAATATCAAATACCAGCAAAAAAAACCTTATAAAACCTCCCTAAGGATTCAAATACCATTTTCCCTCTTCTGGGCTGATCTGACCATTACATCACATAAAATCAACGCTCCAAATGTGAAGTATAAGATAACTTAATTACATCATTTATATTTACAGAAAATCATTGTTTCTCCCATTCCTGTCTAACCCAAGGCGACTTCCCAGATTTGGCAGTGACATCGCGTTACCTGAAAAATGTGAACATAGGAACCATGAGCAAAATAGCCCGTGAATACATCACTACTGTACTACTGCATAAAATTAAATGCAATAAATCATGTCTATATAATTATGTATTAACTTATCTGGCTCATTCATAATGAATGACCAACTTTTACGAATCATGATTCACATATCCTGTTTAAATAGACAATTCTCCCACATTCCTGGTCGAGGAGTAACCCCTTGTCATTAATAGACAAATCTTCCCCATTCTGGGTCGAGGAGTAACCTCCCATTTTGGTAAACCAAAATGAATAGTTTCACATTCATAACATTATGATCATATTCATAATAGTATACAAATACATCATTCCAGTGAGTACACTCACCTTGGTTGACAACTATGTATTCACGTTTCCTTCTGGTTGAGCTGAACTAGGTTGATTAGACCTTACACCTGTCAGTAGTGAACCTCAATCATAAATATTAGCCTAACATAATTATGTAACTTTCCATGACTATACATCAACAATATAATTCCAATTAAGTCACATTCCATAAAACATAGGTAAAGGCAAAACAATGATATACATGTTGATAAAGTTACGGACATTCAACCGTAGGAAATACCTTATAAGTAATTTATAACCAAAGTCAAGTAAAGATGAAATTATACTTCTCAATTTATGTACACATGAATAATGTACTCAAAGTACCCTTTGTAAGGACGAAATACAAACATTCATTCAAGGGGTATCCAGTATGGCCTGAAATTACTGTCCTACATACTTAACCATCCTATATTCCTAAATTGTAAAAATACAGGGGTCCAACCTTATCAATATGAAAACATATATGAATATACTTTCCAATAAAAGTGACGGTGTAATTTTTCAAGATTCCTAGAGCATGTTTTGACCATCTCTTTACAACACAAGAAATCTGCCCTACAAGCTTCTTTATTGTTCCTTCAACTTCCAAGAATTTTCATAATTTTTCTACATGATAAATTTCCATGATTTTCAACCAATTTCCAGTAAACATACTGAAAAGTATATAATTAAAGTTTCATAATTTTTTGACTTCATTTATTATCTCAAAAGCTCGACTAAACTTAGGGCATACCGAAATCAAATATACAAACAGCAACCATGTACGAACTTGAACTCATCATTACGGCCTAACCACAATGATATAAATTCTAATTTTAGTATATGATATGACTATATGAGTCTAATTTCATATCAAATTTGAATTTCTCAATTCCATTAATCACACAAAGAGATATGCAAGTTTGAATACAAGGGGTTTCAATACAAAGTAATTTTAAGGGTTTCTACATTCAACTTAACATAAACTTGCATCTAACCATACATATATATAAAGGGCTGAAAATTTCCTAAAACTATGATGATTTACATAATATAAATCACTAATATAAGATAAATGATAATATTTGCAATTAGGATTACCTTCGGGAGTTTTACGTAATTTCTACGGATTTTTCTACGCCTTTTCTCCTCACTTTTCCTTCCTAAACTCCCTAATTCTCTTTCCTCAAGGTAAAACCCTTTCATGGCTGATTTTGGCTAAAGGATAAATCTATTTCAAGGGTATAAGGTCGTCCAAGGCTGCCTCCCAAGCCAACCAATCAAATTAAACCATTTGGTTTAATAAAAGACAAATTACCACTTAAAGGGAATGGACAGCTTTGCCCTTTGTTCGTAAATTCGGTATAACTCTTTACTCGGGCATCCATTTGATGATACGTTTGTTTTGTTACAACCCTAACTCAAATGTCTACAACTATCTAGTTTTCACCTCAAGTCATTTATAATGTTATAAAGGTCAAAACTAGTATCTAGCAGGAACATTTCTACCGAAAACAACAAAAAATTGTGTTTGTAAATAATTTGACCTTTCATGATGTATGAAAGTAGGATTATAATAAACATAATCACTTAACATTAGATATAATAATAGCACATTATTCATATCTCATAAGATAATCATGATTTAAATATAATTTATCATAATTATATTCGGGTTGTCACAACTTCCCCCCCTTAGAAAATTTCGTCCCCGAAATTTAATTTAAAGGTCACTTACCAAACAAATGGCTATACTGTTTCCTCATGCTATCCTCCATTTCCCAAGTTGCTTCTTTAACTCCATGGCTCATCCACATAACTTTAACTAAGGGAATAACTTTATTTCTCAATGCTTGGTCCTTACGATCAATAATTTCCATTGGTTCCTCGATGTACAATAAGTCTTCCTTTAGTTCAATTGGTTGAGTTTTCAACTGATGAGATGGATCCTCCAAATACTTACGAAGCATCTATACGTGAAACACATCATGTAAACGGGATAAATCTGGAGGTAATGCTAATCTATAAGCCAGGGGCCCAATTCTTTCCAACATCTCATATGGTCCAATGTATCTTGGACTTAGTTTGCCCTTTTTCCCAAATCTCATAACGCCTTTCCACGGTGAAATACGTAGGAATACAAAATCTCCCTTCTGAAATTCCAATGGATACTTCCTCTTATCTGCATAAAATTTCTTCCTACTTTGTTCTATCTTTATCCGTTCCCGAATAATTTTGATCTTTTTAGTCGTCACGTCTATTAATTCAAGACCCAATATTTTCCTTTCACCCACTTCATCCCAACACAAAGGCGTTCTACATCTCCTCCCATATAAAGCTTTATAAGGAGCCATACCAATAGTCGACTGATAACTATTATTATATGAAAATTCCATTAATGACAAATGATCATCCCAACTACCTTTGAAGTCAAATACACAGGCTCGTAACATGTCTTCAAATATTTGAATCGTCCTTTCTGATTGCCCATCAGTTTGTGGATGAAACGCAGTGCTGAACTTCAAACTTGTGCCCATGGCATTCTGGAGATGAGGCCAAAACTTATAAGTGAATGTTGGATCTCTATCTGATACAATTGACACTGGTGCCCCATGTAAACGGATAATCTCATCAATGTAAATACGTGCATACTTGTCAACAGTATAGGTGGTCTTAACTGGAAGAAAATGAGCTGACTTCATCAATCGGTCTACAATCACCCAAATAGAATCATGCCCCTTTGGTGACTAGGGTAATCTTGTAACAAAGTCCATCGTTATATGCTCCCTCTTCCATTCCGAAATAGGCAATGACTATAATAATCCCGCCGGCTTCTGATGCTCCGTCTTTACTTGCTGGCATACTAAACATTTAGCTACGAACTCTACAATCTCACATTTCATATTGTTCCATGAGTAATACTCTTTCAAATCTCTGTACATTTTGGTACCTCCCGGATGCATAGAGTAAATAGAACTATGTGCCTCTTCTAATATATCCATCTTTAAGGGTGGATCATTCGGTACACAAATCCTATTTTTATAACATAACGACTCATCATTCTTAATTTCAAAGTCACTCTCTTTACCATCCAGTACATCTTGTTTCTTCTTCTTAAGGAATGGATCACTGGTCTGCAAATTTCGTACGCGTTCGGCCAATAAGGGTCTCACTTTGACATGTGCTAATAATCCTCCGCTTTTTGAAAACCTCAATTCAATCCCCATCGATGCCAAGTCAAGAATATTTCCAACACGGGCACACCGTATGCAACCAAGCATCCCTGATGATTTTCGACTCAAACCATCTACTACTACATTGGCCTTCCCAGGATGATGATGAATGGTACAATCATAGTCTTTAATTAGCTTTATCCAATGCCTCTGTCTCAAATTCAGTTCTTTCTGTGTAAATAAGTATTTCAAACTTTGATGATCTATAAATATCTCACAAGTTTCTCCATACAAGTAATATCTCCACAACTTTAAAGCAAAAACAATGGTTGCTAGCTCCAAATCATGTGTAGGGTAATTTCGTTCATGCGTCTTTAATTTTCTGGAAGCATATGCTATTACCTTCCCATTCTGCATAAGAACACATCCTAACCCCTGAAATGAAGCGTCTGTATAGATCATAAAAGACTCATTCCCACATGGAATAGTAAGTATAGGGGCTGAAACTAATCGATTCTTTAATTCTTTAAAACTCCTTTCGCATTCTTCATCCCATACAAACTTCACTTCTTTACGAGTCAACTTTGTCAATGGTAATTCTATTGCTGAAAATCCCTTAATGAATCTGCGATAATAACCTGCCAATCCTAGAAAACTCCTAATTTTTGTCACATTATTAGGACTTTCCCATTCAACAATTGCTTCCACCTTCTTTGGATCAACATAAATACCATTTCTCGACACCACGTGCCCTAAAAACACAATTTCATTCAACCAAAACTCACACTTGTTGAATTTAGCAAATAATTTCTTCTCTCTCAAAATCTGCAATACAAGTCTCAAATGTTTCTCATGTTCCTCCATGCTACGCGAGTAAATCAACACATCATCTATGAATACAATCACAAATGAATCAATGGAAGGGTGGAATACCCGATTCATCAAATCCATAAAAGTTGCTGGAGCATTAGTCAATACAAATGGCATCACCAAAAACTCATAGTGCCCATATCGAGTCCGAAAAGCTGTTTTCGAAATACCACTATCCTTTACTTTCAATTGGTGGTAACCCGATCTCAAGTCAATCTTTGAAAATACAGTGCCCCCCTGTAATTGGTCAAATAAGTCATCGATACGAGTTAGAGGGTACTTATTTCTAATGGTCACCTTATTCAACTGTCGATAATCAATACATAATCGCATTGTCCCATCTTTCTTTTTCACAAATAACACTGGGGCTCCCCATGGCGAAACACTTGGCCGAATGAACCCTCTGCTTATCAGATCTTGTAATTTCACTTTCAATTCCTTCAACTCTGTTGGTTCCATTCTATAAGGAGCAAGGGAAATCGGACCAGTACCTGGAATTCATTCAATGGAAAACTCTACTTCCCTATCGGGTGGCAGTCCTGGAAATTCCTCTAGGAAGACATCAGAAAATTCTCTAACCACTGGTATATCTTCAACTTTAAGTTCTTCCTTACTAACATCAACCACATACGCTAAATACCCCGTACAACCCTTACTCAATAACTTTCTGCTCTTTATTGTTGAGATAAGACAATTAGGGACAACATTCCTTTCCCCTGTAAACTGGAACTCGGGTTCACCAGGAAGATGAAATGTAACTTCTTTTTGAAAATAATCAATGGAAGCATAATACGATGATAACCAATCCGTCCCCAATATAATATCAAAATCCCGAATGGCCAACGGTATCAAATCAACATAGAAATCTCGCTCACCCATTCGTAAGACATAATATTTATAAACATGCTCAACTAGAATTACACTTTCCATTGGGGTAGAAATATATAAGGCACAATTAAGGAATGAACATGGTCTACGCAAATATGAAACAATATGTAATGCCACAAATGAATGCATAGATCCAGGATCAATGAGTGCATATAGATCTTTGTTTGCAATAAAAAGTTTACCTGTAACCACTTCAGGTGTACCATGGGCATCTTGCAATGTCATCGCAAACACTCTTCCTCCTGCCTACGATCCACTTGCTTGTCCTGTATCCCTTCCCCTAGTTGCATTCCCTGGAGATGATCCTTTATGAGGCCCCACACTACTAATTGAAACTGCTCTAGATAGCATAGGACAATTCTTTCTCAGATGGCCCTTCTGATGACAGTTAAAACATTCTATATTCTGTAACTTTGGGCAATTTCTTTTTATATGGCCCGATGTACCACAAAAGAAACAAACATTCGAATCTCCTTGCGCTGAAGCTCCTGAACCTCTTCCACTACTAGCCTCACCCTTCTGCGAACCACCTCCCATACCTCCGCCATGCTGAAATTTCTGCCCTCCGAGTCTTGAATATTCAGTATCATTACCTTTTTGATAACTTGGATTGAATCTGCTTCTCTTTACACCTCGTTCTCAATTCCCTCTTGCTTCATTCACGTCATTTTCTACCAACGAGGGTTTATTCACCAAGGCTGAATAATTACTAGTCTCTAAAGCCGTTAGCCTTGATTTAATAACTAACTCGAGTCCGTCAAGAAATTGGCTACACATGTCTTCCTCATTCTGGATAAACCTCGAAGCAAACCGAGATAAGGCTGTAAGTTTAGGTTCGTATTCTCTAACTGTCATACTCCCCTGATTCAACATGAAATATTCCTTCTCCTTTTGTTTTCGATACATTGGGGGAAAATACTTATCATACAAAGATTTGACAAAACCATTCCATGAGATCACATTCCCACCTTCTGGAGTAATTAACAAATGTGTTGTGGCATCCCACCAATATTTATCTTCTCCTTTCATCATATACGTCGCCAAGGTCACTCGTTGATTTTCAGGCATCTTCATCACCCCAAAGATAAGTTCAATCTCTTTAACCCAGACTTCTGCCTCTGCGGGATCAACTGCTCCTTCGAACAATGGTGGGTTCATCTTAATAAATTTCTCATGTGAAGTACTTCTTTCTTCCCGGTGTATCACCTCCTCATCCCTAGCTAAGGTTTGTGCCTCCAGTTGCCTAGTCTGTTGTTCTTCCATCTGAGCCATAAATCTAGCTTGCTTCTCTGCCATTAGCGTCATAGCACGTGCCATTTTTTGCATATATGGCAGTTGTTCTTGCTCGGGTTCCACATTTATCTGAACAGGTTGCTCAACATATGCTTCCGCTGGAATATTTGAAGCCTCATCTTCTATTCTCACATTTATATTTCCTTGTTCCATTCTCTTATATCTGAAATGAATCAAAGATATAACAACATGCAGATATGCATATCTTTCCTAACATAATTGTTAATATCAAATAAAATATATTTCTAACATTCACTTCCAAATCTAGACTCTTCTGACTCCAAAACCTCTAAAAACCTAGGCTCTGATACCAAAAGCTGACACACCCCAACCCAGTTACTTATATTCAAGTCTGAAAGTCAAAGTGATTCAAACCATAATTAATTTAACCAAACCATAAACACGAGTTTTAAATTTCAGAGTCATCATTGTAAAACCATATAACTGAAAGCCCTTTTAAAACATCAGAGTAGTCATGTCCATAAAAATTTTCTTGAAGGATAAGATAACTTAATTACATCATTTACATTTACACAAAATCATTATTTCTCCCATTCCTGTCTAACCCAATCCAACTTCCTAGATTTGGCAGTGACATCGCGTTACCTGAAAAATGTGAACATAGGAACCATGAGCAAAATAGACCAGTGAATGCACCACTACTATACTACAGCATAAAATTAAATGCAATAAATCATGTCCATATAATTATGTATTAACTTATCTGGCTCATTCATAACGAATGACCAACTTTTTCGAATCATAATTCACAAATCCTGTCTAAATAGACAATTCTCCCCCATTCCTGGTCGAGGAGTAACCCCTTGTCATTAATAGACAAATCTCCTCCATTCCGGTTTGGGCAGTAACCCCCCATTTCGGTAAACCAAAATGAACAGTTTCACATTCATAACATTATGATCATATTCGTAACAGCATACAAATACATCATTCCAGTGAGTACACTCACCTTGGTTGACAACTATGTATTCATGTTTCTTTCTGGTTGAGCTGAACTAGGTTGATTAGACCTTACACCTGTCAATCCAACTAAATCAGTACTGAACCTTAATCATAAATATTATCCTAACATAATTATGTAAATTTCCATGACTATACATCAACAATATAATTCCAATTAAGTCAAATTCCATAAAACATAGGTAAAGGCAAAACAATAATATACATGTTGATAAAGTTACGAACATTCAACCGTAGGAAATACCTTATAAGTAATTTATAACCAAAGTCAAGTAAACATGAAATTATACTTCTCAATGTATGTACACATGAAACATGTACTCAAAGTACCCTTTGTAAGGACGAAATATAAACATTCATTCAAGGGGTATCCAATATAGCCTGAAATTATTGTCCTACATATTTAACCATCCTATATTTCTAAATTGTACAAATACAGGGGTCCAACCTTATCAATATGAAAACATATATGAATATACTTTCCAATACAAGTGATGGTGTAATTTTTCAAGCTTCGTAGAGGAAGTTATGACCATCTCTTTACAACAAAAGAAATCTGCACTACAAGCTCCTCTATTGTTCCTTCAACTTCCAAGAATTTTCATAATTTTTCTACTTGACAACTTTCCATGATTTTCAACCCATTTACATTAAACGTACTGAAAAGTACATAATTAAACTTTCATAAATTTTTGACCTCATTTACTATCTCAAAAGCTCGACTAAACTTAGGGCATACCGAAATCAAGTATACAAATAGCAACCATGTACCAACTTGAAATCATCATTACGGCCTAACCACAATGATATAAATTATAATTTTCGTATATGGTATGACTATATGAGTCTACTTTAATATACAATTGGAATTTCTCAATTCCAGTAATCACACAAAGAGATATACAAGTTTGAATACAAGGGGTTTCAATACAAAGCAATTTTAAGGGTTTCTACGTTCAACTTAACATAAACTTGCATCTAACCATACATATATATAAAGGGCTGAAACTTTCGTAAACCTATGATGATTTACATCATATAAATCACTAATATAAGATAAATGAAAATATTTGTAATTAGGATTACCGACGGGACTTTTACGTAATTTCTACGGATTTTTCTACACCTTTTCTCCTCACTTTTCCTTCCTAAACTCCCTAATTCTCTTTCCTCAAGGTAAAACCCTTTCATTGCTGATTTTGGCTGAAGGATAAAACAATTTCAAGGATATAAGGTTGGAAAAGGTTGCCTTCCAAGCCAACCAATCAAATTAAACCATTTGGTCTAATAAAAGACAAATTACCACTTAAAGGGAATGGACAGCTTTGCCCTTTGTTCGTAAATTCGATATAACTCTTTACTCGGGCATCCATTTGATGATACGTTTGTTGTGTTACAACCCTAACTCACATGTATACAACTATATAGTTTTCACCTCAAGTCATTTATAATGTTATAATGGTCAAAACCAGTCTCTAAAAGGAACATTTCTACTGAAAATAACAAAAATTTGTGTTTGTAAATAATTTGACCTTTCATGATGTATGAAAGTAGGATTATAATAAACATAATCACTTAACATTAGATATACTAATAGGACATTATTCATATCACATAAGATAAGCACAATTTAAATATAATTTATCATAATTATATTCGGGTTGTCACACATATAGTGAGTCTACCTTTGCCCATAGTTGGGGCTTCTTTCCTTCTGCAACCACAACGGTCAGGTTCAGTCCGGTTGTAAAAGATCCCTCACAAGCCATAGTGATTCTTTTCACCCTAGGGTTTTTCCCCTCCTACACTGAATGGGGATACACCTCAGAGCCATACAACCCTTATATATGCACCAGGCAGTTCGAGTTCGATTAAGGGCCCCCTCGACATGTGTTCCAAGACAACCAATCAAAGGCCACCTTTGATGAAGCCTGCACCTTCAACACTGTAGCCACGGTGCTTGGTGTGACATCCACCATTGATGGTCGTCTCACCCTTCCTAGTGGTACTAGTAAGGGACACGTATCGACTTCTTTTGCCACTAAGTTCCATTTGTAGCAGTTGGAAATTATCCGTGAGTACATTTAGTCCACCCCCCCTTAATATCCCTCAATCCTTTCTTTCTCTTCTTCTGAACTGGGTCTTAAGGGGAACTCCGTGATTGGGGTTGACATTCCCTTAAGTAAAACTATTAAATAATCTCCCCATGAGCTACCCCCTCATTGCCCGATGATCCCAACTGCCACCCCAAAATCCAAGTCTATTACAGCTCCCAAACAAACTGTACCTTCGACCGATGTTGCAACGGGAGAAGGGCCTTCTAAGCCACCTTCTAAGAAGTCCAAGAAGTCCAAGTCCAAGAAGTCTAAGGCCCAAGATCCCCTTGAAGGCATTCCCCATTGCCTCTGTTCCCCCTATGGCTCTAGAAGTAGCTGAAGAGCTGAGGAGGCAGGTGCAGGTTGAGATTGCACGAATAAATGCGGAATTCCAATGACGCGCAGTCATCGTTCCTCCTCCTGGTGCATTTCTCACTATCTTGGTTGATCATAGTGAGCCACCGAAAAAAATAGAAGAAGGTCGAGGGTGCTTAAAAGTGGTGGTGCAACGAGCTCAAGAAAGAAAATACTGGGTACCAAGTCCCTGAAGAAGTAGACACTTGAGAGACCTCCATCAACAGCTCTTTCTGTCGTTGCCTCTTCACCACCTTCACTAGTTATTATACCTTCTCATTCTCCCTCTGGGTCTGAGGTATGTGTGCTAGTTTTATTATCATTCCCCTTTTCTTAAGGTAAATCCTTTACTTATTGCCTAATAACTTTGGTACAGGGAGTTGAGGAAGCGAGGGCCAGTCCTCCTAGTCCCCCAATGAGATAATTTAGGTGCATTTCTTCCTCTTAGTATTTTATTTTTTACTCATTGTGTCTAACACTTGGCTTTATATTTATAGCTTTCTCCAACTCTCTCTCCACCCTTTGCTCTGAGTGACCTTTTCCCTTCCCCGACCCAGGTTGGTGCTACCACTCTCGTTGGGGCATCTCTTGAAGGTCTAGCATCTTCTTCCGATGATGCGTCTGTGTTGGCTTTAGTACCTTATGTTGGCGAGGGGAGTGTGCCTACCGTTGAGGCTTCTACAGCTAAGGGCCCCATTAGAGCTGCTGAGGTAATGATCCCGCCTCCAATGGCTTCTACCCTTATAGCCCCCGTAGTGACTCCCAATCTCGCTCCTACTGCTACTGAGGTACTTCTCTAATTTCTCTGTATTTCTCAGTTTCTCAAACTCCACCTATGTAGGTGACTTAATCAATGTAAACACTTGTTAATATTTTTCATAAACTCCACCTATATCGGTGTCTTAACAATGAAAACACTTGTTAATATTTTTCTCATAAACTCTACCAATATCGGTGACTTAACAACGAAAACGCTTGTTAAGATTTTTTTTCATAAAATCCACCTATATTGGTGACTTAACAACGAAAACACTTGTTAATATTTTTCCATAAACTCCACCTATATTGGTGACTTAACAATGAAAACACTTGTTAAGATTTTTAAACTCCATCTATATCAGTGACTTAACAATGAAAACACTTATTAAGATTTTTCCTAAACTCCACCTGTATTGGTGACTTAACAATGAAAACACTTGTTAAGATTTTTCATAAACTCAACGTAGAACGGTGACTTAACAACGAAAACACTTGTTAAGATTTTTTTACAAACTCCACCTATAATGGTGACTTAACAACGAAAACACTTGTTAAGATTTTTCACAAACTCCACCTATATCGGTGACTTAATAATGAAAACACTTGTTAAGGTTTTTCTTACATTCATTATTTCTTCTACCTATCCTCATGTTGCACGAGAGGATTCTCCACCAGCTCCTTCTGCTATTGGATCCCCCATCGGGAACCTGTCGTCTCAAAAGATTCTAACCATAATGACCAAGGTTCCATGAGTGGTGCCGCTGTCAAGAGCAAATCTGGGTGCAAGCTTCTTCTGTACGACTTGGGTCCTCATGCCTTTTGCCTCATGATGCTCCAACGTTATCCTCAGATGCTTGCCAACCATCATCTGGTCATTGAAAAACTTATAAATAATCATCCTGAGACGTTCACAGTGGATTTCCTGCGTTCAAACATCTTTGTTATGAGTTACAGGCTGCAAGGCATGACCACCGTTATTGCTGAAATTGCCAACACTCCGACCTCGAATGTTACCAGACCCATCCTTAACCAATTTATGGGTTATCTGAGGGAGTTGGGTTGTGACAACTTACATTTCAGCTGTCTTATCACACATTTGAAAACCCTGAAGAGGTAATAACTGGATAGCTATAAGGAAATCTTGAGGAAGCATTAGGAGGATCAGCGGGTCGAGGAAGCTAAATTGGCCGAGCTAGAACCTCTCCTCGGAGCCATTGATAAGGAGGTGGACAACCTCAAAGAATCTCTACCTTTGGCGAAGCTAAAACGAGAAAAACTTCTTATCGAACGCACTCAAGCACAGACTAGGTTGGAGGTTTCCATTAATGCCCAATGGTCTTGCTTAGAAGCTTCTTCGGGCGTTCCTGGAGATTTTTTCTCCTCCCAAATTTGTGGTTCCTCCTAGGCCAATGAGTTTTTGTACATGTATTTTTTTTCTTCTTCTCATGTAATTCTTTGGCAATAGCTTCCAATTTTGTAATACTTCAAGGATTTTTAAAAATGAAGAAAGATATATGTTTTCTCATTCCTCTCCCTTGTGTTATAACAGTTTGTTTAAATTATGAAGTGTGAAGCTGTGTAATTCTTTCATCTCTACTTGAATTAAAATAAAGAGAACTTGCATAAAAAAATGAACTCGTATATTCATAATAGTTAAAAAATCGGTGGCCCCAAACGTAATTACTTACACATGATAGACCTTTAACCATTTGTTATTAATATTAAATGGCATGTCTTCTTCTATCTTAGAAATTAAGCAATAACCTGAGTCATGAGCCTCTTTCACGATGAAAGGTTCCTCCCAATTTGCTACAAACTTAGGTAGAGGAAGTCCCCTGATGTGTTTCACTGCTACCTTCAAAACGAGATCTCCTTTCGTAAACTTCCTTGGTATCACCAAGTTATCATATGCCCTGGAGAGCTGCTTCGTGTACATTTAAAAGTGTTACATCGCATTATCTCTGTGTTCTTCCAATGTTTCCAGCTGCACATGTCTACTCTGAGGAAGCATCCTGCTTCGCAAGGCGTATCGAGTAGAGGGAACTTCTAACTCCTTTGGGAGGGTCTCCTCGGCCCCATAAACGAGAGAGAACGGTGTATACCCCGTAGGCTTCCTCTTAGTCATTCGATAGGCCCATAAAATGGATGGTATCTTATCATCCCATGATCCGGGGAAATACTTCATCGTTTTAGCCAGAATATTAACCAAAGTTTTGTTAGTCGCTTGGGCTTGATCATTTCCCTTTGGGTATTGCACGATCAAAGTATGATGGATAATGGAGTATTTTTCTGTGAGCATCGTTACTTTTTAATTGACGAAAGGGGTTCCATTGTCTGAAAGGATAACCTTTGGGATCCTAAAATAGAAAATGATATATTCTCTAATGAAGTTTCTCACCACCCCTGTTGTTTCCCTTATCAGTGGTATCGCTTCAGCCCACTTTGTGAAGCATTCTGTTGCCACTAGTATCCATATCTTCCCCCTCGAAGAAGGGTGTATTGCCCCTACCAGGTCGAACGCCCAAGTGTGAAATGGATAGGGCATCGTTAGGGAGTGTAGGTCCACCGATGGGGCATGGATCATATTTCCATAAAGATGGCAAGCCTTGCACCTTCGAACAAACTCGGTTGAATCTTTCTCCATCGTTCACTAATAGTATCCCAAAGTCATCGACTGGTCATATAATCTGGCTCCTCATATGTGAGTTGGATCGTTTGCCTTCTTAATAACCTCAATTGCTTCCTCCTTTGTGATGCAACGCATCGGCCTATTGAAGTATCCCCTTCGATATAGCTGCCCCTCCTGAACGTAAAATCTTGGGGTATTTTGGCGGAGTCCCATTGCATCAATTTTCTCTATTGGGATAACACCATCTTTAATGAAGTCAATGTAGGGCTATCCCCAGTCAGCCTGAGCCTTCATAAAATGACATTCATCTACCTCGAAGAACAATTGGCATTTATCGCAGTTCCGTTATAACTAGTCTGCGTCCTACTTATACTAGGCCAAAAATATCCCTCCTTTTAAATTCTCCTTTAAAGGGGTATCTCAGTCATCTCGCATTGCTCTTCGTGTGTTTTCTTCAACCTCTGCCATTCTTATTCTAGGTCGATGCATCTTGACAGCCATCCTCTTACATTTCTGAAGTTAAGGTTTCCCTAGTTTGTAAAGTACTGGGCTAATTCTTTGATCCCCATCATTCCATCACCAGACTCCAGTTGCTTCATAATTTCTCCCCTTCAGTCCGCATCCTCCTCCATCGGTAGAATTGACTGTACCATCGAAGGAGATGTTCTTCGTTGGATCACTACGGTAGTTGTATCGCTCCTTACGACCATTTTCTAGGCAATGGTGGCATAAGCGTCTGGGTGACGATTCCTCATTATGGGATGCCTCTTGATCTTTTTCCGATGGAACTGGCAAATGAGTCTCTAGATGATTGTTTTATATGGCGCCAGGCTTATATATTTCAACACGTACTCTCCATTCACTTACTGAACCACCAAGTTTGAATCCCCCATGATGCAAAGCGAATGAATCCCTCTTCAAAGATCCTCTATCAACCCCAGCACCAATGCTTCACATTCGACCTCATTATTAGAACAAGGGAAATATAATTTGTAGGAAAGGCATATCTCCTCCATTCCTCTTGAAAGAATAACCCCTACTCCTCCTTTTCTTTCCATTAAACTGCGTTGTTCATTCCTCCTCCTTTGCGTCTAGGTGATTGTCCTGCAAATCTTCTCTTGGAACACTTTCTTTGGGTGTCTCAAAAGTTCTCGAGGGGAATATTTCCAATAGGTCGGCATACTTTTGACTTTTGATCGCGCGAGGAACCACACATTTAAAGTTATATTCTGAGAGAATAAGGAACCACCTAGCTTCCCTACTAATCAGTATAGTTCTTGCTAGCAAATACTTAATGGGGTCACATATAGTTACAATATGAATTGTAAAAGATAGCATATAATGTCTATGTTTCTGCTCTACAAATACTAAGGGTAAACAATGCCTTTCCAAGCTACTATATATCTGACTTCTGGCCCATGGATTATCCTGCTGAGGTAGTAAACTTGTCATTCTTGCCCTTTAATCTCTTTTTCTAGTAAATCTCCCATGGACCGCATGGTGGATGTGAGGTACAACTTCAATGGTATTCTTTCCTTTGGGGGCACCATGGTCTGTGGTGAAACGAGCAATTTCTTTAGACTGTCAAGAGACTCCTGGTGAATCTCCTCCAATTTGAACTTCGTGTTCCTTCATAATAGTTTCTTCAACGAATGTGTTACCTCGACCAATCTAGGAAAAAATCTCCTAAGGTAGGAGACTTTATTGAGGAACCTCTTCAACTCCTTCGCCATTCTAAGACTTAGAATTTCCAAGATCGCCCATTGTTTGTCCTGGTCCATCTGCACCCCTTGTTGATCAACCACAAAGCCTAATAATTTCGCACTTGTCACCCCAAAAGCACATTTCAGTGGACTCATCTTTAATTTGTACTTCCTATAACAAGAAAACACCTTCCTCAAATCGCTCAGATGGGACTCCTCCATCCTTGATTTGATGACCAAATTATCCACATAGAATTCCACATATTTGTAGAAGAAGTCATGGAAAATGGCCATCATTGTTCTCTGGTAAGTCTCCCCAGCTTTCTTGAGGCCAAACGGCATCGCTCTCTACATGAAGTTACCCAACGGGGTTCTAAATGATATTTTCTCTGCGTTTAAGGGGTCCATCTTAATCTAATTGTACCCTACATACCCATCCATGAAGCTATACATCTCATAACCAGCCGTTGCATCTATCAGGCTATCGATGGAGGGAAGAGGGAACTCATATTTGGGATAAGCTCTATTCAAATCTCTAAAATCCACACAGATCCTTATTTACTTTTTATCTTTCTTTCCCACTTGGACAATGCTAGATAGCCAGAGTGGGTGCTGTATCGGTACGATAAACCCTGCCGTTAGTAAGCATTGAACCTCTTCCTTGATCTTCAGATCTAGCTCAGGCTTAAACGTTCTTGTTGCCTATTTCACTGGAATGGCCGAAGGCATTACTTTCAACTTGTGGCAGCTCACTTCCTCATCCAGCCCTTCCATCTTCATATATTTCCATGAAAAAACATCTATAAATTCCTGAATCAACTCGACCAAGTCCTCTCATTTCTCTTTACTGAGATCCTTCAAGATGAAGATTCCTTGGATCTTCTCTTTCTTTTTCCAGGTTCAACTACTCCAACTCTTGTGCCTGGGGCTTTGGTTGATCTACCATGTAATCTGGTTCCTCAGCGACTTCCTCCACAAATTCCTGTATGTTTGAATTGTCTATTACCTTACATTATCCCCGTTGATCCACCAGAAAGCATTCATATATTGGGTCAACCTCATCATTAGTTTCCTCGGTCGCTCGCTCACACCGTTACAATCGATACAACACCTTTCCTTCTTCAGTAATGACTTTCTTACATTGTTTGCTTGTAGTGGTGACTGCTTTCCTCTTCTTCTCTCTAGATGCCTCGACCACTCTTTTTCATGAGAATCAACTCAACACGCTTTGTTATTGGACCTCGTGTTCCATTGGATTCACTATGGGACTCATCCTATCTTTGAGCTACTTCGAGATATTTTAGGGTCGAGGGACCGCCTTATGAGCTTCTTCGGTCATTGTTTTTGCGCTTATTGCAACCTCTTTACTCTTCTCGTTCAAGGGCCCCATCCTTTCCTTAATTGAGGGAACCCATGATCCCTCCATTCTTCTTGTTAGGACCCAAACATCCTCCTCCAACTCAGTGTAAAATTCTGCATCTACCAGGTGGGCTTCTTTAATAACAAAGGGCATCTTCGTATCCCTAATGGTCACCTCTATTCCCTTGACGTTTGTCTTAGAACATTAGTGGTACGTAGAAGGGACTAACCCTTGATTATGCATCCACACCCTTCCTATTAGAAAATTATAAGAAGTTGCACTCTCTATCATGTGGAACTTGATATGGGAACTCATATTTCCCATCACAATTCCAACATTAACATACCCAATGGATTTGGAAGATTAGTTATCATACTACAAAATTACCAAGGGCATGGGAACCAACCATTCTTCTGGAATATTAGCTGCATGAAAGGAGGTAATTGGAATAATATTAATGGAATCTCCCACATCCATGAGAGTCCTTGCAAAACTAACCCCGTTGATGCTGGTAGCCACATACAATGGCCTGTTATGAGGGAATCTCACAGCCCTATCGGCATCACTGAAGGTCACTTCTGACAGAAACCTCCTTACCAACTTGGACATGGGTCCCTTCCATTTCAGCGAAGGGACTGCGTCTTTCCTCATAATATTAAGTATTGCTTGGGTTATCTCCAACCTGCTTTCTTTTGGTATCCCTACCTAGTCAAAGAACCAGGTGAATTTTAGAGATTTTAAAACTGTACAGTACTCTAGGACTGGATCTTCTTCCTCGCCTTCAATGTTGTATACGTCCTCCACGTCTTTGGTGCTTACTTCATCGTAGTCTAATACTACATTATCCATTCCATCGATACAAATCTCCAAAGCTTCCTCGTACTCCCCTCTTTCTGCTTCTTCGTCATAGGCCACCACGAGATTGGCCCCATGCGTTGGTAGTGGGTTGTTTTTGACGTTCTGCGGAGGGATTTGCAATGTCCCTGACTTCACGTACTTATCAATGATTCTTCTCAGTGTGAAGCAACTTTTTATTGGATGCTGGATCCTTCGATGAACCTAGCAGTACTTAGGATTCGCCTTCGTTATCGCATCGGGTTCCCCAACTGGAATGTCTTTTGGTTCGTAGACCGTTTCTCCTTGGACCATTGCATTGTAACATCTAACAACCTCTTATACTGTACATGGTAATGGTGGTGGGTCCTCCCTATTTCTTTTGAACTTCCTCTTATTGTCCTTCTTCGATGCCTTTCCCCTATCTCTTCCCTCGGTGTACCCTACTCGTGGGGGCTGATATCTCCCCCTCGCGGGTTGCATCGGCTGCCTAAACATCATGGGCACCGCCACCGAATTGGGACGCACCACCAAAGAGATATTTTTGGCCACTTTTAAGAACGCTGAAAAAGTCCTCTTGCGCATCTCATTAATAAGATGGTAGATGTACTTAGGAAGCAGCCCCTCAGTGCATATTTATAATAACTTGGATTTGTTGGCCTCCTCCCTCATGTTGAGGGATCTCTCCCTGAACCTTCGAAATGTAAGCCACCACCTCCTCCCCAGGTCGTTGTTTTTCCCTACCCAGTTGGGTCAAAGTAAACTCATCTTTCGCCAGAAAGAACTTCTGGATGAACAAAACATGCATCTCCTCCCACGTAGAAACACTCTTGGGAGCCAAGTGAGAATACCATGTGTATGCCTTGTCGGTTAAGGATTTAGAGAACTCCCTCAACCTGAGCTTCTTATTATTACAATGTTCCCCCAAGTGATCAATGAAGTGATTAATATGCTCCTTCGGATTCCCACCTTTTCCTGTGTATTTTTCAAAAATAGGAGGAATATAGTCCTTTGGATAGGTCTCGTCGTTGTATTCCTGGGGATAAGGTGTACAAAAGTCATCATAAACCGAAGCTACCTTGCTAGAAGATTATGAGGAAGCTTGCATGAATTTTAACATCTCCTTCTACATCTCCTTCCTCATTTCCTCCTGGGTGATGCTGCTGGAGAAACAACCAATTGAACCATGGGCTGAGTGCCGGTTGCAGCTGGAGCAATCGTCACAGTTGGGGTCATTGATATTCCTGACGTTCCCACTACTGGGTTCATAATAGAGGGTATGCTCGCTGGGTCCATTCCCATTACACATGTGCCTGGTGGGGCCATTAGGGCTGCCCCTGGTGTCACGAAGGAATTGGCTTTAAATCCTCCTAACACCGTTGAAGCTACCAGAGTCTGCAAAAACTCATAAAAATACTCATGAGGAGTGCCACTTGAGTGGGTCCCAACCCTGCACTCGTGGAAGCTTGTGTCACCCCTGGAACGCCTCTCATCGCCTGAACTGGAGGTACCTCTATTCGAGGAGCTTCATCCCTTAGAGTCTCCATTTCCCTCGTCGCATGTTCTTCGTTGTGTTGGATGTCATCAAATTTGAGCTTTTGATTAACATTATCTTGCGCCATACTCCTTACTTAGAAGAATGCCTCCCCAGCAGAGTTGCCAAATGTAAGAGGGTAGTTTAGATAAGATGGAGGTGTAACCTCTTTTGAGTATGGTAATGATAAGTTAATTAGCTCGAACCTTGGATTAATTATATGATATACAAACACAAACTCAATGAATAAAAACTCAGTTTAAACTTAAAAATATCTCGTGTATAACTCAAAAGATAGTAATGAACTTAGAAGTAACTTAGCTAGAGTGAGAGAGAAGTAAGCACCGTAAATACACCTTGGTAGGCAGTAAACAAACCAAAACACCCTCAAGAATCTCTGTCAAGTATTAAAAGCTTCGTATAAATGATAATGGTGAGCGAGTAAACCCTCTGGTTTGTAATAAATCTCTCTAAATATATATTCTCTCTAACAATAACTTCTTAAACTCTCAAAAGATCATCCTCTCCTCAGGGGTGGTTAGGGTCCTTAAATAGCACCCCCACACCATCCCCGAGCAACTCAGTCATTAAAGACTATGAAAGACATCCCTCATACTTAATGTCACAACATTAAATTCTCGATTCACTAGTTGTCACCATGTCATAAACATTAAATGCCAAGACATGCCTTTTTCCTAACCACTGTGTCAGGGGGCTGTTGTCCCAGAGGTGGCTCACCAAATATCTGATAGCCCCAAATACCACGGTGGTTTACTCAAGTGCAGGTCTGACATTATCTAACTAGTTAGTGACATCATATAAAGTAGATGGGAGATTAAGTAGAGGGTTATTTGGTTCATAACTCAACGCCCGATGGAACTCCAAGCTACTCCGCCCGAGGTTCCACGGCCAGGGTCCCTCGGTGTTTTACCAGGTGTATCTAAGATGGTCAGGAAAAGCCCCAACGGTGCCTCACTTCTCAATCCTCCAAACCAAGTCCCCCTAAAGTTCCCATGACGAGGTCATTCGATAGAGCATGAAAGCTCTCCCAGGCCCTGCCAAGCCTGGTCTCTCGCGAGTACAGTTTGACCTCACACTACAACTCGTTATTATTTTCATTATAAAATTACAACCGTTATAGCTTACAGTCAATATAAACAAAGATACAATATAACACAACAAGCTAAAGTATGATTTGCCACGCTGAGTTGCCACACTTAAGCTTCCTCGTTTGCTTAATCCCAAACACTATTTGCTAATTGGGGAATTATCCTTAATCTTAGGATTGCCTTCAAACCCCCTCTACATCATGTATGGGATCTTATGGAGTAACACATTTGGGATTACATGTCGGGGGTCATGTGGGAACACGTGTGTGAACTCCTGTGGGAGCATGTTGGGGAACATGCATGTGAGAAACTTACCATAGCTTGAACTAAAATTCCCTAATGTGACCTCTTTATTTGCAATGGGAGAAAACATAGACAGGTTTGGGTGTACCTTGGTTAAAATGCCTAAGACGTGATCTCTTGTGTGTTTTAGGTCGATGGCCATAAGGTTGCATTACAAACTAGGGAACTGACTCGGGAATGGTATTGGAAATGAATTCACCATTGCAATCGATTCCTTACCTATCGTTAAAACCTAAAGTGGGACCAAGGATCATCTTTGAACCTTATTAAATGTGTCCTCTAAACTGACCTTGAGTTCTTTGGAACATTGAGATCTTTCTTAGGATGGGATATGTGGGCTTCAAGTTTCTCATGAGTCTTCAATGAATCTTGATGATCTCTCGTACGATTAGACACTATGTTGGTCAAATCGGTCTTTTTCCTACTGACCACAATCAATTTCTCACATAACTAAACTTTAAGCTTCTCGATTTGACTCACCGACACGTCACACTATTTTAAAACTTTCAGATCTTTCTCAAAATTATACACCCTAAGAGTCAATTTTCTATTTTGATTTTTGGTTCTCAAAGACTCTTAGTAAAGTTCGGCGCAGTCACGTTGAAATCCACCTTCTCCCTCACTCAAATTCTCATAATCACTCTCACTCTCTCTAGAATGGATCAACAAATTATTGCGACTATTATGTTTGGAAATGTCCTTATTAGCATGGGATAAACTAGAAGTACTAATGTGACTAGCCATGACCGCAAGAAAAGGTTCATGGGGTGATTCATCCACATAATCCATCGACTCGATTTCAATAATAAGAATGGATTTGTATGCAACTTTGACTTTACTCGGTATGTTACAAAGAGACTATGATATAACTAGCTTACTTACATGCGAAAACGATGACTACTCGCCAATAATATTTGAAATATCCTATACTGATACACGAATGAATTAAAGTTATAGTTTTGTTTCTTACTCAACTATATACCAAAGAAAAACCCAAAGTACTTAGAAGATCCATAGGTTATAATATTTGCAAAAGTAACCTTATAAAATATCAAAACCTTGTATAAACTAATAAATTAACACTACACCAAATCATGCGAATGGTCACGTCCATATGGTCACGGCCCAAGTCCGCGACTAGTTAACACTACACTATATCATTTTTTGGCGCGACCATATTCATTACCACAGTGAGTGATGGATGCTCTGAAAGTGGTCACGGCCCAAATCCCTGACAATTGTGGGTCACGGCCTTCGACCATGACCAGGTCGTGACCACCTTGGCACCAAATCCGTGCCAAAATTCCCTTCAAGCTTAGTCGCGGATGGGTCACGGACTTCGACCGTGACCATAGGCATGACGAAGCACAATATACACACATTTGGGGTCACGGTTATGGATCGAAAGCAAATTTTGAAGTGGGTCACGGCTTGAGGCCGTGACCATCCCCATTTGAAGAGCTGTTAAACATGGCACATGGTGGGTTACGACCTAGAGCCGTGACCAGAGGTCATTCGAGCAACATCATGGATGCACATGGGGAGAACTAATTGGTCGCGGAGGTTGGGTCACGGCTCTAGGATGTGACCATATTCAACATAAAAAAATGCGGCTCATTCAGACCTATTATTCATTCTGCCATTTGTGATTTAGGCTAAGGGGCTTTGGATGATTTCGGCGATTTGGGGGTTTTGTGGAATTCATCTAAAATTCGTGAAAGGTATGTGTGTATATGTGTGTGTGCATTTTGATTTATTAATTTCTGGAAGGTGTGTGTGTATGTACAGAATTTTATCTGTGTGTGTATGTGTGTGTGTGTGAGTATAGATTTTTGTTTATATGTGTGTATGTGTATGTATGTATAGATTTATGTTTATATGTGTGCATGTGTGTTTATGTGTGTAACTATGAACAAATTGTATTTAATGTCAATATACCCTAGAAATTGTATTGGGGTTATTTTTTTTTTGACAAAATATTATTCAAAACCGTAGACATTATATTTTTTTGACAAAATATTATTAAATTAATTCTTAATAAGTAAAAAAAAATTACATCTAGCTTGTTGTGATTTCATAGGGGGTTATATGCATGCCATCATATTATATTCGGGGTTATATGCATGTCTTATTTTTTTCTGACAAAATATAATTAAATGGATTTTTTTACATGGTATTGGGGATTATATGCGCGTAGTTATTATTAACAATAACTCCTACCATGTTGTGATATTTTAGTAATTCTTTACGTCGCTACTTTAAATATAAGTCGCAAACACATATGCACATTAATATAGTGAGATATCATTGGTTTGTGTCAAAGAGTGTGCGGGGCACAAAATTTTGTGTAGTATAGTTTGTACGTGTGTGTACTAAAACTCTTGTTGACAACCCTAATTTGAGGGATCTTTATTAGATTTAGAGGAAGATGGAGTATTAAAATATTATTCTATCCTTGTCAATCTTATTTGTATCCTATTATGATATTGACATTGTATTAATACTTTACTTTGATGTATGAATGTTTAGTTACATTTACGAATGTTTATCCTTATCAATCTTGTACTCTTTACTTTAAGTAAAGTAGTTATATAATTGTCAATATTATTTGTAGGTGTTTCTAAAAATGTTAGTTAATTTATTACGATAGTGTCGATAAGTGTACATGTTATCAAATTTGTTGGGTGTGTTCTCGATTTGCCTATGAAAAAGTATATCACATATCTTGCGATTAATGTGCATTTTTTAACATTTACGTCAAGATATTAGGAGGCTACAACTTGAAATGGAACAAATGCAACTTGATTCCATTCATTCATATTTTAGCTTGACATGTATGCTATAATTCTGTTGATTTCATGCAGTTTTATGTCAATTTGAGGTTTGTTGTGATAAAATTGTTTGGATATGCATTTTAAAGCCTTAAAATGAACTGAAATA
Organism: Sambucus nigra; assembly: GCA_949130495.1. Classification (NCBI taxonomy): domain Eukaryota; kingdom Viridiplantae; phylum Streptophyta; class Magnoliopsida; order Dipsacales; family Adoxaceae; genus Sambucus; species Sambucus nigra. The sequence continues at coordinate 343,362,368 of OX422211.1, forward strand.
ATGACAACTTCATTGATATTATAGGCACCAGGTTATTATAAATTTTTGTTCTCCTTTGCCTTTATGTACTTTTCTTTACATATTATAGGCAGCAGGTTGCTCATGTTCATTCAAATTGCGATTTTTTATTAGGTACTTGATCTAATTTTTCAGTGTTTTTGTTAGGTACTTTATTTAATTTTACATACACGTTCTTCATTACACATTGTTTACGTATTAAAGATCTAACCAATTGGATACCAGTTCTTCATTACATACCAGTTATTCATTACACACCAGATACTCTTTACTTTAACTATCATAGTTATATAATTGATATTCATTATCTATTAAATCTTTTAGATGATAGAAGGAGTACGGGATAATTATTGGTTTTGTTAGGTTTGGCTATTGGATAATTATTGGTTGTTGGCTTGTTGTTGGATAGTATGTTAGAAGGAGTATGGGATAATTATTAGATAATATGTTGAAAATATTTTAGACTCCCGATTTGAGAATAAGACGATAATTTGAAAGTGTGTAGACTTAAGCTTAAAAGCATGACGTTAGAGGGGAGAAACTCAAAACATCCCCCAAACGCCCCCTTAGAGGCATCAACACCTTGCATGAAACTAATGTAACTCGTACGAATAGGCCACAAAATCACGGGACTCCCGGTTTGAGAGTATGAGGATAATTTTGCATATATCAGGACTTAGGCTTAAATATATGGCATTAGAGGGTGAAAACCCGAGACAACCCCCGAACGGCCCTCTGAGAGGCACCAACACCTCGCATAAGATTAATGTAACTCATAGGAACTAACCGTGAGATTACGCGACTCCCGATTTGAGTATGCAAGGATAACTTGAAAATATCAGGACTTAGGCTTAAAAACATGGCGTTAGACCACGAAAACTTAAAACAACCCCTAAACGGTGACATGAGAGGCACTAACACATCGCACGGGACCAATGTAACTCATAGGAACTGACCGCGCAATAACGGGACTCTCGTTTTGAGAATGCAAGGATAATTTACATATATCAGGACTTAGGCTTAAAAATATGGCGTTAGAGGGCAAACACCGAAACAACCCCCGAACGGCCATGTGAGAGGCACCAACACCTCGCACAGGACCAATGTAACTCATAGTAATTGATCGTACGATCATGTGACTCCCGATTTGAGAATGGGGGAATAATTTGAAAATATCAGGACATAGGCTGAAAAACATGGCGTTGGGGGCCAAAAACCCAAAAAAGCCCCCGAACGATCACATGAGAGGCTCCAACACCTCGCATGGGACCAATGTAACTCATAAGAACTGAACGTGCTATAACGGGACTCCCAGTTTAAGAATATGAGGATAATTTGAAAATATCAGGACTTAATCTTAAAAACATGGTGTTACACGGTGAAAACTCGAAACAACCTTTGAATGACCCCATGAGAGGCAACAACACCTCGCACGGGACCAATGTAACTCATAAGAACTGACCGTGGATCACGGAACTCCCGATTTGAGAATTTGAGGATAATTTTCATATATTAGGACTTAGGCCTAAAGACATGACGTTGAGGGTGAAAACCCGAACTAGACCCCGAACGGCTTCGTGAGTGGCACTAACTTCTCCCAAGGGACCAATATAACTCGTAAGAACTAACCGCGAGATCACGGGACTCTTAATTTGAGAATACAATGATAATTTGTATATTTCTAGACTTAGGCTTAAAAACATGGAGTTAGCTAATGAAAATCCAAAACAACCCCCGAACGACCCATGAGTGTCACCAACACCTCACATGGGACCAATATAACATGTAGGAACTGACCGCGCTATCACGAGACTCTTGATTTAAGAATAAGACTATAATTAGCATATTTCTAGACTTAGGCTTAAAAAAATTTGAGTTAGTGGGTGAAACCCCGAAACAGCCCCCAAACGGCATTATGAGTGGCACCAACACCTCGTACGGGACTAGTGCAACTAGAAGGAACTTACCACGGGATCACGGGACACCCGGTTTGAGAATACGATGATAATTTAAAAATATCAGGACTTAAGCAAAATATGGCATTAAAGGGTGAAAACCCAAAATAGCCTAGGAACGGACCTGTGATAGGCACAAACACTTCGCATGTGACCAATGTAACTCGTAGGAACTAACCGCGTGATAACGGGACTCCCAGTTTGAGAAAACGAAAATAATTTGTATATTTCTAGACTTAGGCTTAAAAATGGCATTAGTGGGTGAAAACCCGAAATTGCCCCCGAACGGCCCCGTGAGTGGCACCAATACCTCGTACGGGACCAATATAAGTCGTAGGAACTTATCGTATGATCACGGGACTCGCGATTTGAGAATACGATCATAGTTTGCATATTTACGGACTTAGGCTTAAAAATATGGCGTTAGAAGGTGAAAACCCGAAACAACCCCCGAACGGCCCCGTAAGTAGCACCAACTTCTCGCATGAGACCAATGTAACTCGTAAAATCTGACCGCGTGATCACGAGACTCCCGATTTGAGAATAAGACGATAATTTGCATATTTCTAGACTTATTTTGAAAAACATGGCGTTAGCGGGTGAAAACCCAAAATAGCCCCCGAACGGCCCCGTGAGTGGCACCAACACCTCGCACGGGACCAATATAACTCATAAGAACTTATCGCTTGATCACGGGAGACCCAATTTGATAATACAAAGATAATTTGCATGTTTCTAAATTTAAGAAAAACATGGCGTTAGTGGGTGAAAACCCAGAATAGCCCTCGAACGGCCCCATGAGTAGCACCAACACCACGTACGGGGCCAATGTAATTCAAAGGAACCGATCGCACGATCACGGGTCTCCCGATTTGAGAATATGATGATAATTTTCATATTTCTAGACTTAGGTTAAAAACATGGCGTTAGTGAATGAAAACTCGAAATATCCCCCGAACGGGCCTGTGAGTGGCACCAACACCTTGAACGGGATCAATGTAACTCGTACGAACTAACCGTGCGATCACGGGACTCCCATTTTGATAATAATATACACATAATTTATATCAAATTTCACAAATTTTCATCTTCTTTCAGACATTGAAGTCCCCCGGATTTTGTGAAAACAAAAAATACACACAAAACAAAATCTAAGTGGGCTGCAGCGGCAATATATTTGGCTATATATAGCAGCTATATTTGGCTATATATAGGAGCTATATATGGCCATATATAGCAGCTACATATAGTTGTTGCTTCTATATATTGCAGCTATATATAGGCTATATATAGAAACAACTATATATAGTAGCAACATCTATATATAGTAGTTATATATACCTTGATCAATTTGATCATATAATAATTTAAATAAAAGGATGCGAGTTGTTTGAGGCTCCCAAGAATAATTTAAAACATGGTATTAGAGGGCGACAACCTGAAATAGCCCCCGAACGGACCCGTGAGAGGCACCAACACCTCGCACGGGACAAATGCAACTCGTAGGAACTTCTCGTGCGATCATGAGACTCCCGATTTGAGAATATGACGATAATTTAAAAACACCAAGACTTATGCAAAACATGGAATTAGATGGTGAAAACCTGAAATATCCCTCGAATGGACCTGTGAAAGGCACAAACACTTCGCACATGACCAATGTAACTCATAGGATCTGACTGCGCGATCACGGGACTCCCAGTTTGAGAAGATGATGATAATTTGCATATTCCTAGACTTAAGCTTAATAACATGGCGTTAGCGGGTGAAATCCCAAAAAAGCCCCCGAACGGCCCCGTGAGTGGAACCAACATCTCGCACGGGACCAATATAAATCGTAGGAACTGACCGCGCTATTGCGGGACTCCCGATTTGAGAATACGGTGATAATTTTCATAATTATAGACTTAGGCTTAAAAAGATGACGTTAGCGGGTGAAAACCCAAAATAGCCCCCGAACGGCCCCATGAGTGGCACCAACACCTCTCACGGTACCAATATAACTCGCAAGAACTTATAGCATGATCACGGGACTCTTGGTTTGAGAATATGATGATATTTTAGATATATCTAGACTGAAGCAAAGCATTGCATTAGTGGGTGAAAACCCGAAATAACCCTCGAATGGCCCCGTAAGTGGCACCAACACCTTGCACGGGACAAATGTAGCTCGCAGGAACTGACCGCGGGATCACGAGACACCCGATTTGAGAATACGACGATAATTTCCATATTTGTAGACTTGGGCTGAAAAATATGGCGTTAGTGGGTGAAAACCTTAAACAGCCCCCGAACGGCCTCGTGAGTGGTACCAACTCCTCGCAAGGGACAAATGTAACCGGTACGAACTGACCGTGCAATCACGAGAGAATATGATGATAATTTGAATATTTCTACACTTAAGCATAAAAACATGGCATTAGTGGGTGAAAACCCAAAATAACCCCCTGAACGGCCACGTGAGTGGCACCATCACCTCGCTAGGGACCAATGTAACTCGCACAAACTAACCACGCAATCACTGGACCCTCGATTTTAGAATACAATGATAATTTAAAAATATCAGGACTTAAGAAAAACATGGCGTTAGTGGGTGAAAACCTGAAACAACTACCGAACGGCCCCGTGAATGGCAACAACACGTCGCACGGGACCAATTTAACTCCTACAAACTGACCGTGTGATCAAGGGACTCTCGGTTTGATAATACGATGATAATATGTATATTTTTGGACTTAGACTTAAAAATATGGCGTATATGGGTGAAAACCCAAAACAGCCCCCAAACGGACCTGTGAGAGGCACCAACACCTCGCGCGGGGCCAATGTAACTCATAGGAACTTATCGCACGATCACGAGACTCTCGATTTGAGAATATGGTGATAATTTAAAAATATTAGGACTTAAGAAAAACATGGCATTAAAGGGTGAAAACCTGAAATAACCCTCAAACGGCCCCATGAGTGGTACCAACAACTCGAAGGGGACTAATTTAACTCGTAGTAACTGACCGCGCGATCATTAAACTCCCGATTTGAGAATACGATTATAGTTTGTATATTTCTAGACTAAGGCATAAAAACATGGCGTTAGTGGGTGAAAACCCGAAATAGCTCCCGAACGGACCCGTGAGAGGCCCAAATACTTCGCATGGTACCAATGTAAGTCGTAGGAACAGACGGTGCGATCACGGGACTCCCGGTTTGATAATACGATGATAATTTGCTTATTTCTAGACTTAGAATTAAAATCATGGCGTTAGTGGGTGAAAACCCGAAACAACCCCCGAATGGTCCCGTGAGTGGCACCAACACCTTACTCGGGACTAATGTCACTCGTAGGAACTAACTTCACAATCACGGGACTCCCAATTTTCAAAAATGATGATAATTTGCATATTTATAAACTTAGACTTATAAATATGGCGTTAGTAGGTTAAAACCTGAAACAGCCCCCAAACGGCCTCGTGAGTGGCACCAACACCTCACACGGGACCAATAGACCAATATAACTCGTAAGAACCGCGCGATCATGGGACCCCCAATTTTAGAATACGATGATAATTTTCATATATATAGACTTAGGCATAAAAACATGGCGTTAGTGGGTGAAACCCGAAATAGCCCCCGAACGGTCCCGTGAGTGGCACAAACACCTCGCGCGGGGCTAGTGTTACTCATAAGAATGAACAGCGCGATCACGGGACTCCCAGTTTTAGAATATGATGATAATTTACATATTTCTAAACTTAGGTTAAAAAGCATGGCGTTAGTGGGTAAAAAATCGAAACAGCCTCCGAACGACCCCATGAGTGGCACCAACACCTCGCATGGGACCAATCCAACTCGTACAAACTGATCGCACAATCACGGGACTCCCAGTTTGAGAATACGATAATAATTTTCATATTTGTAGACTTGGGCTTAAAAATACGGCGTTAGTGGGTGAAAACCCAAAACAACCCTCGAACGATCTCGTGAGTGGAACCAACACCTATCACGGGACCAATGTAACTCGTAGGAACTTCCCGCGTGATCATGAGACTCCCAATTTGAGAATATGATGATAATTTAAAAATATTAGGACTGAAGCAAAATGCGGTATTAGAGGGTGAAAACCTGAAATAGCTCCCGAACGGACCCGTGAGAGGCATAAACACTTCGCACGGGACCAATATAACTCGTAGCGACTGGCCGCACGATCACGGGACTCTCGATTTGAGAATATGATGATAATTTGTATATTTCCAGACTTAAAATGAAAAACATGGCGTTAGTGGGTAAAGACTCGAAACAGCCCCTGTGAGTGGTACCAATACCTCGTACGGGACCAATGTAACTCGTACAAACTGACCGCACGATCATGGGACTCCCATTTTAAGGAAATGAATATAATTTGCATATTTCTAAATTTAGTCTTAAAAACATGGCGTTAGTGGGTGAAAACCCGAAACATCCCCCGAACGGCCTCGTGAGTGGCACCAACACCTCACACGGGACCAATCAAACTCGTACAAACTAACCATGTGATCATGGGACTCCGGTTTGAGAATACAACGCTAATATTTATATTTCTAGACTTAGGCTTAAAAACATGGCGTTAGTGGGTGAAAACCCAAAAAATCCCCTGAACGGTCCCGTGCGTGGCACCAACACCTCGTACGGGACCAATGTAACTCGTAAGAACTGCTCGCGCGATCATTAGACTCTCGGTTTGAGAATATGATGATAATTTAAAAATATCAGGACTAAAGAAAAACATGGCATCAGAGGGTGAAAACTCGAAATAGCTCCCGAACGGACCCATGAAAGGCATAAATAATTCGCACGGGACCAATTTAACTCGTAGGAACTGATCGCACGATCATGGGACTCCCAGTTTAAGATTACGACAAAAATTTGCATATTTTTAGACTTAGGCTTAAAAACATGGCGTTAATGGGTGAAAACTAAAAACAACCCTCGAATAGCCCCGTGTGTGGCACTAACACCTCGTACGGGACGAATATAACTCATAAGAACTGACCGCGCTATCAAGGGACTCCCGGTTTGAGAATATGATGATAATTTATGTAATTCTAGACTTAGGATTAAAAAGATGGCATTAGCGGGTGAAAACCCGAAAGAGCCCCCGAACGGCCCCGTGAGTGGCACCAACACCTCACACGGGACCAATATAACTCGTAACAACTGCACAATCACAGGACTCCTAGTTTGAGAATACGACAATAATTTACATATTTCTAGACTTAGGCATAAAAATATGGCGTTAGTGGGTCAAAATCGGAAACAGCCGTCAAACGACACCGTGATTGGCACCAACACTTTGTACGGGTCTAATATAACTCATACGAACTGACCACGCGAGCACAGGATTCCCGATTTGAGAATATAATGATAATTTTCATATTTCTAAACTTAGGCTTAAAAACATGGCCTAAGTGGGTGAAAACTCGAAATAACCCTCAAACGTCCTCGTGAGTGGCACCAACACCTCGCACGGGAACAATCTAACTCGTACGAACTAATCGCGCGATCACAGGACTCTCGGTTTGCGAATACGATGATAATTTGCATATTTTTAGACTTGTGCTTTAAAACATGATGTTAGTGGGTGAAAAACGAAAACAACCCCCAAACGTCCTCGTGAGTGGCACCAACACCTCACACGGGACCATTGTAACTCATAGGAACTTCTCGCGTGATCACAGGACTCCTGGTTCGAGAGTACGGTGATAATTTAAAAATATGAGGACTTAATCAAAACATGGCATCAGAGGGTTTTGACCAATGTCACTTGTAGGAACTCACCGCGCAATCATGGGACTCTCGATTTGAGAATATGACGATAATTTGCATATTTCTACACTTAGGCTTAAAAACTCTGCGTTAGCGGGTGAAAACCCAAAACAGCCCCCGAACGGCGTCGTGAGTGGCCCCAACACCTCGCACGGGACCAATATAACTAGTAGGAACTGATCGCGCTATCACGAGACTCCTGAATTGAGAATACGATGATAATTTTCATAATTCTAGATTTAGGCTTAAAAACATGGCGTTAGCGGGTGAAAACTCGAAACAACCCTCGACCGGCCCCGTGAGTTGCACCAACACCTCCCAGAATTTCAATATAACTCGTAAGAACTTATCGAGCAATCATGGGACTCTCGGTTTGAGAATATAAAGATAGTATGCATATTTCTAGACTTAAGCAAAGCATGACGTTAGTGGGTGAAAACCTGAAACAACCCTCGAACGGCCCCGTGACTGGCACCAACACCTCGCACGGGAAGAATGTAACTCGCAGGAACTGACCTCCCGACTTGAGAATACGACGATAATTTGCATATTTCAATACTTGAGCTTAAAATATGGCGTTAGTGGGTGAAAACCCGAAATAGCCACCGTGAGTGGCACCAACTCCTCGCAAGGGACCAATGTAACTTGTATTAACTGACCACGTGATCACGGGACCACCAGTTTGAGAATATGACATTAATTTGCATATTTCTAGACTTAGGCATAAACATATGGCATTAGAGGGAGAAAACCCGAAATAGCCCCGAACAGCCTCGTGAGTGGCACCAGCACCTCGAACGGGACCAATGTAACTCTCAAGAACTCACCGCAGGATTACAGGATCCTCGATTTGAGAATACGACGATAATTTAAAAATATCAAAACTTAGGCAAAACATGGCGTTAGTGGGTGAAAATTCGAAACATCTCCCGAACGGCCCCGTGAGTGGCACCAATACCTCGCACGAGACCAATGTAACTCAAATGAACTGATCGTGCGATCACATTACTCTCGGTTTGAGAATAGAATGATAATTTTCATATTTCTAGACTTAGGCATAAAAACATGGCATTATTGGGTGAAAACCCAAAACAGCCCCCGAACAGTCCCGTGAGTGGCATCAACACATCACACGGGACCAATGTAACTCGTACGAACAGACTGTACGATCACAAGACCCTCGGTTTGAGAATACGAAGATAATTTAAAAATATCAGGACTTAGGCTAAACATGGCATTAGTGGGTGAAAACCTAAAATAGCCCTCGAATAGCCCCATGACTGGAACCAACAATTCGCACGAGAAAAATGTAACTCCTAGGAACTGATCGTGCGATCACGGGACTCTCGATGTGAGAATACGACAATAATTTGCATATTTCTAGATTTAGGCATAAAAACATGGCGTTAGTGGGTGAAAACTCGAAACAGCCCCCGAACGGCCCCGTGAGTGGCACCAACACATCGCACGGGACCAATGTAACTCGTACGAACTAATCGCGCAATCACAAGACCCTCTATTTAAGAATACAAACATAATTTAAAAATATCAGGACTTAGGCTAAACATAACGTTATTGGGAGAAAACTCGAAACAACCTCGTGAGTGGCACCAACACGTCGCACGGGACCAATATAACTCCTAGAAATTGACAACGCGATCACAGGACTCTCGGTTTGAGAATACGACAATAATTTGCATATTTCTAGACATGGGATTTAAAACATTACGTTAGTGGGTGAAACTGGAAACAACCCCCGAAGGGCCCCGTGATTGGCACCAACACCTCACACAGGACCAATGTAACTCGTAGGAACTGATCGTGCGATCATGGGTCCCCCAGTTTGAAAATACGACGATATTTTTCATATATATATACTTAGGCATAAAAACATGGTGTTAGTGGGTGAAAACTCGAAACATCCCCCGAACGGCCCCGTGAGTGGCACCAACACCTTGTACGGGACCAATGTAACTTGTATGAACTAACTACACAATCACGGGACCCTCGATTTGATAATACGATGATAATTTGCATATTTTTAGACTTAGGCATAAAAACATTGATATGTTGATAATTATAACTCATATATGCAATTTTCAGCTTGAATAATTTTTTTGTAAAACTACTTGGTTACTAATATCATTTTTTTTGTATCCTATCATTTGTAGTATTTTTTCACGTGGAACAAATGAATAAGGCAATGTTTTACGACATGAAGATTGTTTATATAATGGTGTGGGCATTCGGGATTATGTTTTTATGTATTACAGTCGTGCGGGGTTTTATTGTTTTAATTTAGGGTCATGCGGGCTTTTATAATTTGATTATTAATTTTTATAGCCGTGCGGGCTTTATAATAAGCAGGTTTTATATTTACAGGGTTTGGAATGTCCAGAAAATAGAGAAAACTCTGCCCAATTTTTTTTGGGTCTGTGAATTATTAAGACGTGTAATATTTTTAATGTTGTATATATATTTGTTTATTAACGAAGTTTTGATTTGCAATTTGTGATTTTTTTAATTATTTTGCCAATAATAAATATTTGCAACCGTGCAGTCACAGGACCCACGAAATTGGTCATGCCCTAAATGGTTAAGGCCCAAGTCCGCGACCCACAGTCTTGGTCAGGGATTTTGTCTGTGACCAATCACCAGTTTTGGTGTAGTGTAAGTCCAAACCCAAAAATTATTTACACACAAGTCTATAACATAAAAAAATTACTTCAGGTACCCTAACAAACCCTTACAAGTTTGTTAAATTTCATTTTATCCATTAAAAATGTAAAAAAAATAGAAAAAAGAAAATATATTTAAACTTAAATTACCTAGGGATCAAATACTTAATCCAAAATAATCTCACAAGTACCCCTACTAATTTGGAAGACACCTAAGTAGCTACCTAGACTCTAGCACATGGTATCCTAATAAGGTACCCATCACCCATTAAATAAAACTCTTACAATAACCATCTGAAATCTACCTCGATGACCATTAATAATCTCCCCTTCTTTAACCCTATAAAAGCCCCTTATTATCAATTTAAAAACTTACCCATTTACCATTCAAAAATCAAGTTCAAAATTTGGAAGCTTTGGTATTTCATAATTCCATTGTGTTTTTTCATTAACATAGGATTTTTTTTTCCTTTATATATTAGAATGTACGTTTGTTTTGCACTGAACTGGGTCAAATAATAGAATAATCAATTGACGCTTGAGATTCAATGGTAGATTCTATGTTCTTGAGATTGAACCAATTTCAAGGTGGCAAAATTTGATATTTGGTTCTCATTAGCCTAGGTGCAATGAGCAATTTTAATATTATATAGTTTACATACTCGAAATTATAAATTTTGATTTATAGCTTGAAAATTTTCAGAGTTAAAATTATCCCTATAAACTATGAATTAGAGCCTCAAACCAAAGCCCTTATGTTCCGAATCAACCTAGAAGCAATACCATGAACATGTTGTAGTTTGAATTCACCCAAAACGACGAATACTCATGTCAAAATTGTGAATTTTTTACATTTACTAGATATGATGCTACATTTGACCTTAATCCATAAAAGTTATTTGTTTGGATTCCTTATGAAAAAATAGGAAGAATGGATTTTGAATGAGTTAAAATTGCATTCTATACACGATTTAATCGATGTTCAAAGATTGAAACCCTAAATTCAAATATCGAGAGGTTAAAGATGAACTATTAAAAACGTGCACGAGTGAGGTCAACTAGAAGCGCATAGGAAGTTTGACTTCGCGTGTAAGGGTGCGTGACTAATCTAAAAGTTCTGAAATTTTTATCAAAATTTTTATTTTATTTTTCGAGTCAAAATAGTATATTACATCACCCTATTCGGTCAACCAAAAACGATTCTCATAGAAACCTTAGGAATGGGACTTAGAAATACAAAAAGTTATTTTGCACATAAACCCCTTAACTTTTTGAACTAATGAATTTAGACCACAAACTTCAAATATAGGTTTTTAGTATATTATGGATAAAAAGGTATATTACTCCCATTTTGAAATATACCTAAACTAATAACTAATTAAAAGGAATGTAAGTTAAAATTTAGACCCTAAAGTTATTTTCATTGCCATTTATTATCGAATTGTTTCAAAAAATGGTCATACTTATTTCTTTTGATTTTCAGATAATCTCGGTTCTCAATCTTAATAAGACAAGTAGGTAACTTCTATATCGGTATTATTTCATGCAATTACCTTGATTAGGACAATTGGTCATATTACTTTGTGATAGATCGAGGAATCTTGTTCTCATTTATGAACTTTTTTGTGTAGTTCACAATAAGTTAAACATGATTTGATTTCAAAAAACCATGTATGCATTTTGAACCAATGATTTCAATTTAATATGATTTCATTAAATCTTTTTATATACCATACATTATAAATGCGGAATAAACTATTGTTCTACTAACGACAGTGTTATTTGTCCTGTAGGATTCAGGGTATTGAGTACTTAATTTTATATACCATATGGATGTCGCTCTTCGGAGCTTGGGATCAGCAATGTAATGGTGGCTACTATTACTATTATCTCAAATTTTATATTTGATGATTTGTTATTTGTATTTCTATTAACCCTAAGTCTCTTGAATAGATAATTATACGTTATCTTATTTTACAAACTATTCGCAACTTTAAACGTTCTAAACTTGATATTTCTGATTATAGTTATATCATCATACTGGTTAGTTATAATGCTTCCTTCGGATTACAATTATTTCAAATCTCACTTTCTTTTACCATCACTTATTCAATTGATTCAGCAGATACTTGAAAGTTATTTTTATAAATCATATAGAATTAGAATTATGTACTTGGCAAAATTTTGCTTACTACTTTCCCTTCCATATGGAATCCCAGCATAAGGAAGGAGAAATTATCCCGACCCCGAGAAACTTAGCTTTGGGAAGTCATTAACAAAGAAGGCAAAACCACATGTATAACATATAATGTCACTTATCGGCCGATGCAATGCTTATATGTAATTTTTTTTCACAAAACCTTATAGTTGTAATAAATTAGGTGCTTAAACGCCACGTGTCAAATAAAGTTAAGTTTCAGGGAACAATTGTTATATGTTATGTAATATTATTGTATAAATGTGTTTACCATTTATACGTGCTAAAATTATGGGGATATGATGTGTTAGTATCAGAGCGAGGTCTAGGTTTATTACTACTATACAGGACTTTAGGTGAAATACAACTATTTTCATTTTGTAACTTCTTTACAATATTAAGACACTGAAAAATTTTCTTGCTTTCATGGAAATTTGGGACACCATCAATCTAAAATATCTTAGGCATCATACATGAACACTTTAGTGAGACCATAAGAGATGAAGATTGTAAGAAATTATGCAAAACTAATCATGATGTATATAGGGAGTGGGACATAGCAACGTCCAACATAAAACACAACCTATACTTTCATGTCGACTAATGGGTGAGGAGAAGGCAGCCAAACAAGCTCATAGGTTCTCAGAGGATCATGCACTTTTACGACAAGCCATTCACTTAGCTTGGTATTTGGAACCAGAGGAAGAACTACATATGACTCCTCCCATATCCACCAATGGATACAAATCATGCATCTATTTTGAACCAGAGAAAATTTGAAACAGATTTTATCTTTTTATACTAAACATGCATCTATGTATTAAAAATGACAAGTCATGAAAACACGACAAGGTCAAGTTTAAGGAAAAATCCCCGCAGGAAAGAGGTTAATGCTATGCCCCCCTATTATTTGATCCAATATTAATCAAGGAAGAGCTTTTATGAAAGCGGATTGGGGCTCTCATACTTGCTCATTGTCACCCCTTTCATTGAGTGCCCCGCCCGTGGGCTGTTGGCCTACCATTATGCATTGGTAGGCCTTCGAATCAATCTAATAGCCTACCTATCGGGCACCAATCAAAGAAAACGTTTGTGCATGGGCTCATCATCTAATGCAGAACTGATGCGAGATGGAGAATAAATATGGGAGAAGCAGGGTAATAATTTGCAAATCGCAACCCACAAACTTACAAGTGAAGTACAACAATGATTCTCACAAGAACCACAATGATCACAATTTCTAGCAATGACTCCTACGATAATCACAAATATCTCAATGTTCTTCAGCAATGAATTCCCTCTAGAATGCGCAAGAAACTCATTCCTAGTCTTCAGTAGTGAATGCCCGCAGGTATCACACGTCAAGCATAGAGTGCCTCATAAAACTTTCTAGGGCTCTAAACTAATTCACAAGAACAATATTCAAGGATGTTTTGTTGTGAATTAAAATAGAGTTTTTCAACACAATATGCGGTGAACTTTTGTAAAAGTTATGTAGAAATGGAGTTGGAAAAATTCTTAAATGTTCTGATCACGAAACAAGTACGTATACAAAACTTAAGGCGACATATCATTGGAACAAGAATGCAAAATCGTTTAAACGAGATGTTGATTTCGTTTGAACGAGATGGTTATCTCGTTCGAATGAGATTTGATCTCGCTAGATAACAAAAGGACCCACAAGATGGTGTATTTGAAGAATTGGGATCTTCCCACTAGATAACAAAAGGACCCACAAGATGAAGTTCTAGTCAATAAGGTTTTCCTTAACTCTGAAGGAAAACTTTTCCAAATATCTTTCATATGTCCTCAGCTCACATGACCTCTGCTCAAATGTGTTCAATCAAATGTAGTACATAGGTAATGGAATATCATGAACCGAGTATATATGTCATGATTTGCTATGTTTCGATTTAAAAAGCTGATTTATGTGAAAAAATGTTTATTACTTATGACTATGCCTTCAAGAATTTTGTTCTTCAACAAACCCAACTAAAAATGGTGGTATGATCAAAATTGGGTTGATTGGCATTTAATAATAACCAACCTACCTAAGAATTGGTGTTATAAAATATAAATAAATTGGTCACCTACGTTTATCTCACACCCACTTGGAAACAGTCTTATAGACCAAATTGGGTTGGCCATCCTAGAACAGGTACAAACCCGCCTAATAATAAGTGGTATAATTTATAAATAAGTTAGTCACCTACATTTGGCATCAAACACACCTGAAAATGGTGGTACAACTAAAGTTCATTGTATTAGCCTAAAATAGGCACAAATACACTTGAGAAAAAGGTGTACAACTTAAAAATAACTTAGTTGCCTACATTTGTCATCAAATCCACCTGAAAATGGTGGTACAACCCAAATTGGGTTGGTCGACCTAAAATAGGCATAAACCCACCAAAGAATGGGTGGTCTAACATAAAAATAAGTTAGTCACCGATGTTTGACATCAAACAACCCTAAAAATGGTTTTATAACTCAAGTCAAGTTGGTTGGCCTAGAATACATACAAACTCATTTAAGAATGGGTGGTTCCACTATAAACCTTAGTTAACTGATTAAATAATTAAACTTTTAATTAAATTTTACAAGTCATTGGATTCGGTCACATACCATGACTCCAATAACCGCTTCCCGAGTTAAATAAGAATGTAAACATAAAAATGTTAATTTATTGGTTGGGCAATTAACATTTTGGATAAATTACAAGTCATTGGATTCAGTCATAGACCATAACTCCACCGACTACTAGCTAAGTTTAATGTAGACATGAACTTGTAAAACTTTGATTATGATACTTATGCAGATTAATGGAAAGATTGAAATGCAAAGACTAAATGAGACTACAATAATTGAAGATGAAATAAACTTTAATTAGTATAAAAATGGCACTGGTCCTACAAAAGATAAGGTCAAATGACCTACAAAAGTAGGATAAAAAAAGTTTAAAAACCAAAATGGTTGGGGGTGACCTTTAAGACCCCCCATTTTCCATGTGTAGTTGATTAGGATGACGCGCCGAAGATAGGGCATGTTATGCAATTTATATCATTTTGTCATCAACGTCAAATAAGAATGACAATAAATCAAAATCATCCATGACATAATAATAATAATAATAATAATAATAATAATAATAATAATAATAATAATAATAATAATAATAATAATAATAATAATAATAATAATAATAATAATAATAATAATAACAACAACAACAACAACAACAACAACAACAACAACAACAACAACAACAACAACAACAACAACAACAACAACAACAACAACAACAACAACAACAACAACAACAACTAAACTATAATAATTAAAATTCTCCAATAAAATCGAATCCACTATAATGAATCTCCATAATACAATAATATCAAAACATAAATGTAAATAACTAGAACCACCTCGGGTTTTACATAAAATCCTGAGTATACATGAATACCAATGGGAATGAAATACCAACTCTTACTCTAAGGGTGATGAATTGAATCTCCAATTACCATAATTTTGACTGCTCAATCAGGATTCTCGTTTATAACAATAATAATACCTGGGGGGAAAGTTTTTATATATTTGGTTCAGGGCTCGAAAGCCTTAAGAAATATCTAGATTGCTTAACAATAGTAAATGCGACCCATTTACACATCATGCCATCACCCATCGATACTCATGAAAATATACCTCCCCTCACCCCACCTCTAACCCGATACAGTTCTAACTAACCGTACCCCATACATAACTTATTATATTAAGGCTACCTTTGTTAGGTTAAACCCTGTTCTTTGTTTTATTAAATGAGAGTTTCGAGTAATCAAAAATCCTAAATTTATTTTTTTTGGAAATTTGAATTTTCTAAATTTTTTGTATTTTTAATATATTTTGTGAATTTCTGATTTTTTTCGATTTTCCAATTTTTTGAATTCGAAAAGTATCTTAATATTTCAAAAAAATCAAATTGAATCAGAATAATTATTTTATTTTCAAAACATTAGATTTTTTTTCGAAGAGGCATTTTCCTGTCTGATCCGACCGAAACATAAGACTACCCTTTCCAGATAAGTAAAACATGAAATATAAAGTAGTAGTTAAGTGTCTCACCACATCTCACTCCAAACATTACTAAAATCTGTGCGTGGAACGTCTCATAAATTAAATCCAAATAAGGAACCCCACTGATACACTTATGCTTAGCTTAGTTGGTCGTTAATATCCTTTGGCCCAAGACTTAACATGTCACTAACAATCACATCATAAAATAATGATTTATCAATGATTACGTCTTATAGACATCAAACCTAAATGTTCTAAACTACCAAACAAACTAGACTACATGTGTGGGATGTCTCGTGAACGAAATCCAAATAATGAGACCCCATGATACAATTTTGTCTAATAGAATTTATTGTCTCAGACAATGGTAAGAGACTATAGGAAAATATTCAAAATCTCAAATAACAGTATCCCACCTATCATTTGTACAGATAGTTCACAACAAAGAGTATTTACTCAACTCTTACCCTTTATCATCATTCAAAATAGATGAAAATAAGAGTATTTACCTAACTTGTATGGTCTATAATCCAGATATATTGGCAAAAACAAAGATTATTGAACCAACTCAGATTATGTATCATCCTTCAAGGTATAAAAAATACAAAGAGTATTTACCCAACTCACTAATTCTATCTTCTTGATAGATACACTAAACACAATCTTCCAATGACTGGTCGATAACCCAACTCAGGCCGCACATTTGAACTATAAAAGAGTATCTGTAATGCCTCGACTCGAATTTGAGCTAACTTTGGGTCAACTAGAATTCGAGCCAAGGTGTTAAAGGGGAAGGGGAAAATCTAATTCTATTATTTAAGAAAATATTATAATTTACATAATTTTATAAGGAATAAAAGTTGATTAACAGGTAGTGATTTTGGAAAAAGGTTGTCACTTTAAGTAATTTAAATAAGGGGAAAGTACTCTTAGATCCCTTGAAAACAAATTTTAAACAATAAAGGAATTTTGACAAATTTTTAACACATGGGTTCACAAATTATCTTCTTGTAGAAGTCCACGCTAGTGGCATAACAAGTAGACCGAATAGTAAATTGTCCTTAAATGTTTAAAAATGGTCAATAAGGGACCTAATTGTAAATTGCTCTTTAAATAATTAACAACATTTATTTAAAAAAACTCCATTAAATCCCAATAATAACAATAGCGAAAACAAATCATAAATCCCTGTATTATTACAAACAGTGGCCTAAGGCCTGAATAAAAACTAGTTCAAAGTGCCATAAATTTAAATGTTCCCAAATACTATTATAAAATATTCAGCTGGAGCCTCTAACAACGAGTCATACTCTTTGGTGCCTTACTATCATCCTCACAACGATCCCTACCGAAGATACCCGGGGTTTTTTTAATAGAAAAAGTATAGGTGAGCAAAGCACTCACCAGAGTAGAAAAAGACTAAGCAATACATTTTTATACGAAAATACTATACATATAACGTTTATTTTAGGAATTCCAAAAACATTGTCATTTTATGAGCATAAATGCAACCACTATGCAATGCAATCCGAGCTACATGCCCATACCCACACTTATCCAATTTACACCAACTTTTGACATAATTAGAAACCATTTAATCATCTTTATTCACAAGTCTCCATTTTTATTATTCCTATTAGATAGTCTTTTCTTACATTTCTAAGTACAACCTTATTCATTACCACCCCCATTATCCCATTATCAACATTATTCTTTTCTCGGAATTTACCAAATAACCAGGTACTTTAACGGGCTCCATACCGCAGCTACATTATTATATGCTTTGGCCAGTGATTTTGGATTGTTGGGCCCTTCTTATTTCTACCCGTTTTCATCCAAGTCCATGTTTAATGTGTTTTAATATTTTATCAAATGTCTATATTATTTCACCATTAACGTCATTCTTACTGTTCACGTTTACGTTTCAAACTATTTATACAATTTCAATCATTTATCCATTCTTCACAAAATCGACCGATAAGGTCAATGAGTAATTCCAACCACTTGGACCTTCAATTTTTACCAAAATTACCGTTTTACCCTTCACTTTCCAAAACTATGCGAAAAATATATTTTCTTCCTTATTGCATCATAATTCATCATCTTATGTTCAAAAGCCACATTTTATGATTTTATGTCTAAAAATCGTGTTCCGTCATTCTTTCTCAAGAAAATCCATCTCTTTATATTTTTTTAACAAGAAATACATTTATTATTTTGAAGGCCATTTTACCAAAAGATCCATTCTATCCTCAACATCTTATATTGTTTAACCATTATTATTTGTGATTTTTCCAACTTATAACAACACATTTAAGGATGATTTTTCCAATTTTATTTTTTCAACATAAAACCCGTTTTTAACTTCAAATATAAATTTTGTATCTTCTCCACCAACATCCTACAAGGTTCAACACACATTTCAAAGGATTTTGAGCCTAAAAATCCCTATATATAAACCTAAGCACAATATTAATAGAAATTAAATTTTCATGCATCTTCCTCGTATTTCAAGATTAAAAATATTATTTCTTCTTTAAAACCCCATTTAAGTCTTGTTTTCTCAAAACTTTCATTTTTTCAAGGAAACCATAAATGAACATACTAGAAACTATCTTTGTAAGATTAAACCATATTATAGCATGCATCCTAACATATATTTAGATTTTAATCTTGAACAAATAGTGAGTAAATCGCTACCTTGAGGTTGAAGATGAGAAAACAAGGAAAGGATGACTTTAAAGCTCCTAAAATTCCAAGAAATCTCAAAAATGCTCCAAAGCTCCAAGAATGCTCCAACCCTTCTTGAAATCCCAACCAACAAATATTCAACCAAAATTGTTTCTTTGTTAGGGTTGAAATGGGTTAAATATTGTTAAGGATGGAGGCTTAGATCATGGGGATGGTGGGAGTGGTCTAAAAATATAGGAGGAAACTTTTAGAGAGAGTGAGAGAGATGAATGACTCCTCCAACACCCTTTCACTCTTATTTATGATCTAAAACCCACTAACAATAACCATTGTTCCATCAATGCTTGACCCACAATATGATCTAAATTATTGGGAGATTGACATTTCAACCAATCCAAAGGCCCATTTCAGAACAACACATAAAAAAGCTACAAATTTTTTAATTTTTGATTACTCGTTCGAATGTCTTCCCATCTGAATGACATGCCTTCTGTGGAGGCGCATTCCTCCACATGGATGATTAACTTAGCCAAGTGAATTGATTGACTATAGAGAAAGATGCCCCCCAAACACACTTCGAAGATTATCCATGCAAGCAGCTTGCAGGACCCACCCCAAAGTCTCCTCATAAGCAAATAGCTCGCATCGCTCTATCTCGAAGAGCCTCCAACTAACCTGTCTCGAAAGACCCGTTTAGAATAACAAAGGTCACCCGGATGACAATAGCTTGTAATAAAAAGTATAATGTTGTATTATGTACTTTATCTTATGAATGTATATGTTGAATGTGGTCGCTTGGTACCCACGAGGGACCATGCCTGGCAGGGAATGAGAGAGATTTCATGCTCTATCAAGCTATCTCCTATTGGTAACTTCACAATGACATGGTTCGGAGGATTGAGAACAAGGCAATGTTGAGAGTTATTACAAACCCTTTAGGAACAATTGGATAAAACTTCACCCAGGACAAATGTCACTCGAGCTCACTCATTGCTCACCTATTCAAGTGAACCTCCTCGAGTCATTCGATCCCCTCAATACTTGCTCATTGGAGGTCACCTCCTTGAGGTACCTCGAGTGCCATCCCGTCCGACTGACATGACTAGATACGAAACAAGAACCACTATTTGAACCACTCCCTGACGTCATGACGCCTGACATTTAGGAAGTCAAGAATACATCACTCAATTGCCTTTATCCTTAGGATGATAGGTCTAGTTCACTAAATATGACCGTATAACCATCCTAGAGTAAGCCCCAAGATTACAAGTCATATCCTTGATTAATGACTGCTATAATTTTGACCAATAGAACGCTTTCTCGCCAAAACTAACAAATCCCATGAATTAAATGTAGTATCTCATGAATTTAATGCACCAGGCCAAAGGGATCGAGGGAATGCTGACTCAAGTAACATCTCCCTCTATATAAATAAGACCAAAACAAAATAAATAATGGGAGAGGCATCCAGAACCTAGAATTGCTGCTCAAGTTGCCTCATGCCAAAGAGCCCTCGAGAAGAGAATTAACTTCCATACACATTCAATGTACCCATCATTGGGCATTAAGTGGGCTTGAAGTTCCTGCCCTGTCTTTATTTTTCCTAGAGTGTTTGTTCTTTCTTCCTCTGGCCCCTCTACCTGCTGGTCTCATTCATTTACTGTGTTTACCACATGCTGCTTATGGTGATATGTTCTTTAGTGAAACTTTGAATATTAATTCTCTTTGTCTCTAACTCACCTGTGGTTCTAACCTGTGATCTATATCTAATAGTTTTAGTCCCGATCTTGATACGGGGTTACGCCTCACTTAATCCTGATAGTATTTGAAGAGCCCACATCTTACATTTGGCAACTCCACTAGGGAGGTATTCTCATTTAAAAAGATGACAGAGAATAAAACCATTATAAACATTGATTTGGATGCCATACAACTTGAAGAAAAGGTGAGTAATGGTGTGTTTCCTAAAGCGGGGAGGACGACAAGGGTAGAGCCTAGTGCACCTGGCGTTGGTATCACGAAGACGATGGTCGCGTAAGGGAGAATAGGCCTGGTGTAGATTCATGGGATGATGGGACTATTCGCAGAGTTCATTAAGACTCCAACAACCCAAGTAATGTTGGGAGCCCCCACGGGGGTGAGTTTGTTTACCACACCGCCAGCCAATATACCATCTCCAACTGTTACTAGGGGTAACGGTGCCTTCATCTGCTAATACCTTCCCCATGGCCCCACCTGTGACAATGGAACCGATCTTGCAAAATAGAGAAGTAGTTCCCATGTCTTTAGATATTACGGTAGGTCAAGGAGTAGGCACGCCAGCCTGAACAACCCTGGCGATAGCAACACCGTTGTGAGCTAGCCCCTCGCCAGCCAACTTAGAAGACATGAAGAAAGAGTTGTCAAAGTTCATAGGTGTGTCAAATGGGGGAAAACTCCTCCATATAAGATGATTTCCATACTCCCTACCCAAAGGAGTATAATAATGAGTTGTACCCAATGGGTTACATTCCCCCAATCTTTGAAAAGTATACGGGGAAAGGTGCAAATCCCAAGAAACATGTAAAGAGGTTCATCGAGAATTTGGGGGCCTATTGTAATGACAAAAGGTTAAGGCTAAGGAATTATCAAAATCCCTGACAGAGAAAGCCTACATGTGGTATTCCCACCTAGACCTAGGTAGTGTAGGTTCTTGGGAGGAATTACATGTTTTGTTTGTGAATTTTTTTTTCTTGGTTGAGGACAAGTTCACACTCACCCATCTCGTGCGTGAGAAGAAGAATCCAGGAGAAGATGTTGTGTCTTACATTCGAAGATTCCTCAGGATCTCCCTACATGTGAGGGAGTAGATATGGGAAGATAAGCTTTTACAAGTATATGCAAAAGGCTTGTTGCCGAAATACATATGTCACCTAATTAATGAGACAAGAGAAGGTACGTTTACAGTCTTTTTGAAGGTGGCAAGGAATATCTCATTAGTGGTGAAGCCTATAGTACCACGTACCACTTTATCCAATTTACTGATGAGGCAAACAGTTACCTCGGGGAGGGAAATACCCTCAAGGATCATCTTCGCGGATGATGGGGTAGATGAGGCAATGGCAGTCGAGGAGGTAGAAAGGGTAGGAACAACAAGAGAACATTTGAAGATAAGGATGATCCTCTTGATTGACCTTCTATGGTGGAACCAGCTATAAACATATACGATCTCATGGTCCGTGATGAAGTGTGCAGGCTAATTAATGTTTACATTGATCCGCTCACCCGATAAGACAAAGAGAAACCCCGCTATCGCGTGCTCCATAACATGGTTAATCATCCTAGTAAGGTGTGTTTCTCATTAAGAAGGTTGATTGACTGCCATATGAAGAATGGATATATTGAGTTGCTGAATTCCAATGTAAACAACGACCCTTTACCACCCCACGGGGCCCATATGGTTAGTGCCTTTGATGAGGAGGCCAAGCGGTCAACGACGGAGTAATGGCTCGGAGGGAATGACTCCAATTGCACTCAGGGTAGTGGATTAGAGGATTCGCTAGAAGAATGGACTTTCAAGTTGGCTTTCATGCATTTATATGATGAGGTTGAAGATGAGGAGAACTAAGAAGGAGAAGCGTTCGACGCTGTTGAGATGCTCAGCGGGAAGATGGGGGCCTGCTCTCTAGGGGAGGTAAATCCAGTGATAGCATATGATGAGGCTGCATATAGAGACGTAGAAGAAGTTTATGAGCTTGAGGATGATCATACGAATTCATGGATTGAGTGTGCAGTATTGGCTTGCTATTTAAAGTTTGGTTGGTTATTTGACCAGGTTGGCCTTCCTAAAGATTCCCGGTTGGAAGTTACGAGAGCCATTCTGGAGATTACAAAGAAAAATATGGTTCCACATTTTAAATGGAAAGGGCCCAAGGATAAATTAGTGATCAGATACCTCTCAGAAGTCACATTCTTGGAGGTATACAGGATGATCAGGTACCCACACAGTAGACCTTTGTATGTTACTGCATCGATGAATGATTGCATTTTTTTACGAGTGTTGTTGGACGGAGGGGAGTCCATCAACATAAAGATTATGGGATCCTTCTATGCTACTGGGTTGTCAAAAATAAGAATAGTGCCCACTCCTTGGAATTATTGGGTTATGATAATTAATCCTCCAAGTCGGTGGGCTACGTCAATGTTGGCATCACGATGGGGAATATCACTTCCCATATTAAATTCCACAACATGAATTGTGAGTCATCATACTAGCTATTAGTAGGAAGGGTATGGATGTACAACCACGGGTTGTTACCCTCAATATATCATTAATGCGCTAAGGCAAACATAAAGGGTAAGGAAGTGGTGATTCGCGCTACCAAGAAACCTTTTGCAAAGGAAGAGGCCCATATGGTGGATACAAATTTCTACACCGATCTAATGAAAGAAGATAATATGGTGACAAGATGTACCATGGAAATAAGTATCCCCTAACCTCGAGAGAGGGTAAGAGAACCTGATCGAACGATTGTGACTTATGAAGAAGAACATGATCTTGGGGCAGCAAGGTCGACCTGCCTATTAAGATAGCTTCGTGACCTAATGACCCAGGAATTGATCCCATTGTGCACCAAGTGCAGACACAAAGCATTCTTAGTAAGCTAACGGTGAAAGAGGTGGATAAAATCATAGAAAGAGACCTTTACAAAGAGACATGGATCGAAAGTGCAAGCAAGTTGTTTTGCCTAATGGCATAATTATTTATAAATTATGAAGGTGTGAGTGGGAAGCCAAGAGGCTAGGTGACGAAGCTGAACTAGTGTATGAATGATTCCTGGTAGATAATTAGGGGCAATGCCTAGTAATTGATAACTCTGGGATCTAAGAGTTTATAGAAGAAGTGTAGGAAGATCCAGAATGTATGAAAGATGCCTCTAGGCCACATATCCAGAAATTGGAAAAGGTTGATTTGACTAGAGAAGGTGGGGATCCGAACCCCATTTTTATTTAGAAGGACTTGGAAGGAGCCCCTCGAGAGGGGTTGATTAAGATCCTGGTTGAGTTCAAAGATGTCTTTGCGTGTAAGTAAACTGAGATACCGGGGGTTGACACTGAGGTAAGTTTCCATAGACTGAATGTCCTGCCCTCAACAATCCTAGTAAAATAGGGCACCCGAACATACAAAGTAGAGTTAGATTTGAAGATCAAGGAAGGAGTATAGAAGCTTCTCACGATGGGGTTTATAGTGTCGATACAACATGTGATCTAGTTGTCTAGTATTTTACCTGTGGAAAAAAAAGGACAAAAGCCAAATCAAGATATGTGTAGATTTTCGAGATCTGAACAGGGGGTGCTCGAAGGACGAATTCCCACTGCCCTCCATTGAGAGCTTGATTAACACAACAGTGGGCCATGAGATGTACAACTTCATGGATGAGTATATGGGCTATAATCATATAAAATGGATCCAGCTGATATCGACAACACTGCCTTTTGAACATCCTTGGGCAATTTCATGTACATATTTATGCCCTTCGGGTTAAAGAACGTAGGATCCACCTATTAGAGAATGATGATGGCCATATTCCATAATATTTTCCATAAGATGGTGGAGTTTTATGTCCATGACTTGGTGATTAAGTCCTAGAAGGAAGAATCCCACCTAGACGACTTGAGGAGGGTATTCACTCGCTGCAGGAAATATAAGCTAAAGATGAACCCCCTCAAATGCGCCTTTAGGATAACAAGCAGGAAATTCTTAGGGTTCATGGTTAATCGATAGGGCGTATAAATGGACTTGGATAAAGGACGATCTATCCTTGATATGCCAAGAACAAAATCCGCAAAATAGCTAAAGAGTTTCGTTGGCAAGGTGTCCTACTTGAGGCGATTTGTCCCGGGTCTGGCGAAACTGACGCATCCCTTAATGGAGTTGCTGAGGAAGGGCGTGAAGTTTTCATGGGAAATATTGCACCAAGAGGCCATGGAAAAGTTAAAGGCACTACTTACCTCCCTTCAAACTATGATCCCCCCGAAGGCAGGTACCCCTTTAGGCTTATATCTCAAATAAACAGAACGTCCTAGGGGGGATTTTTTAACCCAAGAGAGCGAAGGGATTGAAAAACCTCTTTATTTTCTAAGTATAATAATACATGGGCCCGAGGCCAGATACATTAGCATTGAGAGGCATTGTTTAGCCCTCTTGTTTATGGTGAAAATCTTAGGAACTACCTGCTATTATTCCCAGTTCATATAGTAACTAGATTTGACCCCATACAGTTTCTGCTTGCTAGAAGTGTATTGATAGGTAGGGAATATATATGATTCCTAATCCTCTCGGAGTACGATCTGAAGTGTGTGGTCCCTCAGTCCATCAAAAGTCAGGCGTATACAGATCTGTTGGCTATTTTCCCCTCGGGAACATTTGAGCCGCCTATCGAAGAGCTCTCGGGTGATGACCTCTAGGCTAATTTTATATCCATCAGCCTGGATGAATTGAGTATGGAGTTTGATGTCTCTTTAGCTGAGAATAAAGGAGGCGCGAGAGTCATCTTACGAAGAGGAAGTGAAGAGATTCGCATGTCATTCAAATTAGAGTTTGAATGTTCAAATAACGAAGTTGAATACGAAGCACTGGTCTTTGGGTTACTCGAAGCCCTGAGGAGGGGCATCAAGGTACTAATAATCAAAGGGTATTCAAGCTTAGTGGTGAATCAAGTGACAGGGGAGTTTTCACTGAAGCACATGAGTTTGACGCCTTACCGCACAATCATCCATTGATTACTGGGCCAGTTTAAGGTGGTAAAGATAAAAAGACACCCCCGAACAATGAACAGGCATGAAGATGTCTTTGTCTCCATCATGCAAAATATTACCATTGATGGGGAATCAACTGTGATCCGAGTCATAAAGAGAACTACCCGCTCGACGATATCTCAGATGCTGTCATTAGAAGATAAAGATGACTAATGAGGCAAAATCAAAAAGCAGCTAGAGAGAGGGGAAGGACCCCTTAGCTTGGCCGACTTCTCACAATACTTTGTGCCCAGGCGAAACTTATATTTTAAGAACAAAGGGGGTTGGTTTTCCAGTTGTGTGAACCCCGACGAGGCTAAGAAAAGATTGATTTAAGTACATGAGAGTAGTTGTGAGACCATCGAGATCCCCCTATACAGGAGGATACAACCGACAAGGTACTAGTGGCCCTCGATGAGATAAGAAGCCACCGTAATTCAAAGAGAGTGCTCGAAGTGCTGCCTTTTCTATCAACCCAGCCACAAGATTAGAGACAACCTACATGGACTTCTTGATAGATTGAGTAGTGCCAGTAGATAAATAAGATGCTACGAAGATAAGGACGAGAGAAAGGCCGATGAGGTATTCAAATAAGATCATGAGCCAGGTCACATTGGGGGAACCAAAATTTATGACTAGCTAATGACCTTGGGTTATGAATAGCCTTCGATGGAGAGGGAATCAACCAATTTTGTTAGAAAGTGCAAAGCCTTCCAGTTACACAGGAATATGATCCACGCTCCTTCAGTGGACTTGCACTCTTTATCCACACCATTTTGATTACACACTTGGTCTTTCAATCTGGTAGGCGCCATTAACCATTCATCACGAGGAAAGATACAGATTTTAGTAGCCATAGAATGTTTCATAAAATGGGCAGAGGCCATATCGCTGAAGAAGGCCACTGCAGGGGTAGTAGCTCGATTTATGAAAGAATACATTATTTTCCGCTTTGGCATCTCGAAGGTGTTTCTATCGGACAACGGTACTCCCTTTGTGAATAGTGAAGTGCGCTATCTAACAGAAAAATACTCCATCATCCATTACAAGTATACATTGGCCTACCCAAAATGCAATTGGCAAGAAAAAGCCACTAATAAGATGCTGGTGAATATTTTAGCAAAGATGTTTGAGGACTTCCCGGGCACATGGGATGACAAGATCCCAAAAGTATTATGGGCCTATAGAACATCGAAGAGAAATCCAACAGGGTACATATCATTCTCCCTAGTATTTAGGGCAAAAACTGTGCTGGCAGTAGAACTCGAGGTACCTTCAGCTCGCTACAACATACGAAGTGGCATGCTCCCTCAAAGTCGCCATGTATAACTCGAAGCCTTGGATGAACATTAGGATAATGCCGCAAGACAGTTCGATATATATAGGAAGCAGTTATCCAGTTCTTATGACCACTTGGTGAGGCTAAGGAAGTTCAAGGAAGGAGATGTGGTTCTAAAAGCATGTATGAGACACATAAGAGTTTTGTCACTACCAAATTTCAAAGAAAACTGGGAAGGGCCTTATATCGTTCAAGCATCCCATGATTCGGGCTACTGCGAGATATCTAAGTTAGAAGATAATGTGACTTTTAAGTTGAACAACAAGTGGTTGAATATTTATTACGCCTAAATGTATGTCATGTCACTCCAAATTCAATGACTTGCTTTGTTTTTGTCTTAAACTATAGATGTACGTTGTAAAGCAAATGGGCTTGCCCATTTTATTTATTCAGAAGCAAAATTCAGAAGGCATATGCTAGGTCAATATTTTATTTTCGCAAGTCCATCGATCGACCCTTTATTATACTCAAGCTAATTAGCATTGATGTGTAAGCCTAGTTAGAAATCAACTAAACAATAGAAAAGAGGGGAAGCACCAAAGTTACCAAAATTTCTTTATTCAAAATAAATGATAGCATTTGTGGTTACAACCAAGTTAGAAAAACAAATTCAAAAGTTTCACCGAAAAGGGAAACACCAACAAAAGAAATATTGGATAATGAATCTAGGGTCATCCATAATGAAGCAAAGATTCTCTGAACCGAACAGTCAGTGGTGATGTGGGGGAAGATTCTGCTCAAGTTGGCTCTGCTCTGTAACAAGGTCATCTAGATTCTTGTGGCGACTTTCTTATCCTGGTAGATGGTTTCTATCTCTTGCTCTTTTTCAACCAACTGTGCCTCCACACGAGCAACTGCCTCGCGAGTCTCTTGCGCTGCTTGCTCAGCCACCAGTAACTGGTATTCCAGACCCACAACCACCTGCTCGTGATGGGAATTCTGGAGTCGGTCATAAACTCTAGGAAGCTCTCTCTTTTTGAAACACCGCAATAGCTCCACCAGCCATGTTAGGGAAAAACCATCAGTAGTTAACGTGTTAACCCTGCCTAATTAAGTTTTGACAGTGTCAGGGCTAAGAGACATAAGGGGGTGCGAAGGATGTCCTCTAATACCACCGCGAGCCCAAATAATCATCCATCCATCATTCCAGGAAGGGGATACAAACATCGAACAACAACGATCGAAGGAAAGTGAGATAGTAATCTCTTGATTAACAAACGAGGACCCTCAGTCAGAACACGGGGAAGTTTGCAAAGTTTGTCACACAACCACCTTGTGGGATGCTTCAGGTGGATGAATACTGAAAATACTATCACTAGAATATGGTTATCGGGTGTGCGAATCACTATCACTAGATTGCACTTGAGGAACATGGGGTACAGAAGTATCACTAAGTACATGGGCTTTGCCCAAACAAGCAGCTGAAGCTACTATTGGTGCTTGAACTAACTCCTTAACAACAGGTTCCACTTCCAGCCCATGAGCTATTAATTGATCGACCTCCACCTGAAATGCAATAAATAGTTGACGTTAGAGACAAAGGAAAGCATGAAAAAATATATACTATGCTAACTTAGAGATTTATGCCTATAAGACTAAGCCCGACTGACCCTCGATTATGGGAGATTTATGCCTATAAGACTAGGCACTCCTGACCCTCTATTATGGGAGATTTATGCCTATAAGACTGGCCCCTCCTGACCCTCGATTATGGGATATTTATGCCTATAAGACTAGGCCCGCCTGACCCTCACTTATGGGATATTTTGATCTTAAAGCTAATATATATATATACAGAAGATAGATAGAATAGTGGAAATACCTCAGGTTGTTGCTCCTTACCAAACTCACGAGTGCCCATCTGAACCATGTCCTCCTCCTCAACCACTTTGGGGGCCACAAATGGGGGATGACTTTGAGGGGGGATCATATTTTATCCAACTTCCACTACTTGCTCCTGCATAACATCTTCTGAGTTTAAAATCGAAGGCCCTAATAAATTAACAAGCATTTGATCATTCAAAGGTGGAGGCAACATGGGGACGGTTAAAATAGGTGTGGGAGACTTAAGAAGGAAAGAAAATTGGAAATTTAATCAGAATAATTAATAGGAGTAGTAAAATGGGGAGATCAATGAAGAAAGTAAAGACTTACCAAAGGCATCGAAGTCGCAGCAACAACAGGTACAGATACAGCTTCAATAAATTTAGCCGAAGGCACACCCCTCTCAAGGTCAGCCTGCTCACGTAAAAAAGAAGGGTTGGGGGAATAGCCACCTCTAGATTAAGTATCAAATACAACTGCCCTTAGGGGGAAATAGGAGACTACCTGAGAAATAGTAGGTGTAGCTACTTCAAGAGGGAGATTCTCCTCAACACCATCACACGCATCAACCTGCACACCAACCAGACAGAAGAAAAAGAGAAAATTACAACAAACTGAGGGCATCAATATGATAAAGAATGAATAAAAGGAGGGAACTTAGGGTAAGAGATGTAAGAGACTGACCTCTTCGACCATCACATCCTCAACGATTTCATAGTCTTAGGGGGGAGGCAAGTTTCAAGGAAGAAACCATTGCCCTCAACCGACGTCTCCATACTAGGGAAGTATCTTCCTCATCATCATCTTCTTCTTATTCCTCCTCCTCCTCTCCTTCCTCCTCATCATCATCACTTTCCTCATCATCATCATCACCTTCACCAACATTTCCACCAGACAAATGCACCTCAATAATCTCCTCCTCACTAGACCCACTCGAATCCTCCATCACAAGCTTTAGGGGACTAATCGTTTTCCTCTTTCTATTACCCTCAGTAGGTTGGGGGTCATAAGAAAACCACGAGCAGATATCTCGGTTGACATGAAATCCTGGTCTTCTTTGGCGAATACAATCAACCATCTGGCTCATCGCCTTGGAAATATTTAGGTCGGGAAAAGAGACTAATGGAGGCTGTGGAGTAGGTTTAAGATTCTTCAAGGGAGCCTTTTGAGTGGCCCTAACTGCTGCACTAGTTGAAGTAGTGAGAGGAGAATCGGTACTTCCAACCAACCTCGAAGGACCAGGGGAAACATCGATTGGAAGAACAGAAGATTGAGTTGATATATTTCTCTTTACAACTGCCTGATCCACATGCGCTGGGGGAAGAAGATCAAGGGGAACACTGGTATTGGCTGTATTGAGGGGAAAACATATGATTGGGTGGTGCAGTTTCTCAAACCCAACTAAGTGGGAAAAAATCTCTCAACTTCAGGATAACAGGGTTCCTTGTGAAGGTTAGTTTGGAAAAGAACCAATTAGTTCTTCCAGAACACATTTATGAACATCGACGACCTCCCTTCTTAAGCTCTCTTTCTCGGGATTATGGCGTTAACGGGATAATGGGCATAAAAACTGGCAACAGTAGATGTGAGGAAGTTTAAACAAGCAAACGATAAGTTAGTGGGTTTCTCTCTGGTAAAATTACTTAACAGGGGGCCCTGGATCGTAGCCAAACTGCATGGTTACCCCATGGGGGCTATAAATAGAGTAAAGAGATGACCACTCGGTATATGAAGGCAAATAGGAAGGGATCAACAACAAGGGGACACTATTCTAGGGGAAATTTTTGGCCAGGGCTTCTTCAATAGGAGCAACGGGACACTCCTCCTCACTAAAGCAATTATTGGTAAAAAATTGGCTTACCCCAATGTAAGGGCGAGGGTTGAATTGCTCATCTCAGTCAATCAAAGTTAACATAGGTTTCTTCACACTCTTATTCTTCCAACAGTAAATACGGGGGACTCTTACATCTTGTGAACTGGGGAAGTTGCCAGCGGGGGCATAATCCTTGAAATGTGCATAAAGTAACGTTGTTAAAAGAATATTGCTAGTGTAGTTAGACACATTGAACCTACCAACACTTCAAGTTAATTTTGTAGACACCCGATCTAACCAAGTGTACCGAGACCGAAGAATAATAGATACGAGGGGGATATTCACACCGCATGCTATTTGAATGGCCAGATTGATTAGGTCCTTGAGAGGGCAGTCATAGGGCTTCCCCAAAAGGTATACCTTCGACAGCATAACCCATATGTACCCCTCTAGCTCAACTTTGGACTCATAGCCTTTCCCAATTGGAGGTTGTTTAAAGACTTATTTCCCTTAAGGGTTCTCCCTAGTAGCCTCGCGAGCTCTGATGACAGTCTTCTCTTTAATAAAGTAAAAATAGCGGATGACCTCAGAGTAGGTGCAATTGTTGTAAGTGACCATTCAACCCTTCAAAATGGCCTCTAACTCATTCCTCATAGTTTTCTCTTAACTAGAAACAACCTCCTCGAAGAAGATGTCCTATCCAGCAGCTTCCAATCCCAACAGTTCACATACGTCCTTAAGGGTAATAGTTAACTTTCCCTAATAATCCATGAAGGTGTGTGACCAATGGCTCCACCATAACACCAATAGTTGTAAAGTAGTGTTATTCTAAGCCAAAGTAAGGTCACCCAACCACATGGAATAAGATAAACTGACGAGGGCCAGTAGAACCGAGTACTTTGCATGGATATGCATCATCCAAGGGGACAACCCTTCATTATCGCTAGAGGAAGCCTCAAATTCCACCTTGGAGTAGGGGAAACTACTGCGATCTATACGAAAATGGGTGACAGTAGAGATAGGGACATAATCCAAGTCCTCATCATATTCACCTTTGTCCATTAACAAGTTTGGCTCCTCAGTTGGAACCAAAGCACCAGGAAACTGTTCGACCGTCGTCCATAAATTATCATCCTCTCTAAAGTAAGGGGAATGAAGATATCATGCCCACTGAGCCTGACATGCCTGGGTGGCAAGAGAGGCACCCTCGATAGAAAGAATTCTCTTTACTGGTGCCATATCATACGAGAGAAAAGATAATGGAAGATAATTAAAAAAAGTTGAAGAAGGGAAGATTGCCTTTCCTAGACTCTCTCAAAAAATCATGAACTCGGAATGTTAAACCTAAAGGTGAGTCCAAAAATGTACAATTTATACCCCGAATAGACGTACTTTAGTTG
Organism: Sambucus nigra; assembly: GCA_949130495.1. Classification (NCBI taxonomy): domain Eukaryota; kingdom Viridiplantae; phylum Streptophyta; class Magnoliopsida; order Dipsacales; family Adoxaceae; genus Sambucus; species Sambucus nigra. Next base: position 343,394,930 of record OX422211.1, read on the forward strand.
CTAATTCTTGACAATATGGGTCTTATGCGCTTAATTGTTCAATATGCAGGCATAATTACAGTTGCGGTGTCAAAAGCTACATTTCCATGCAATTTGCAGTTAAAATGGAGCTAATTACCAACCTCGTAACCTTACCCGAGCCTAAGCCTAGCCTAAACCAACCATAAAACCCGTGTGTGTTTTGTTTGTGTCCTTTTATATTTTTTAGATTTTTTTTTTAGTTTGTGTCATTTTTATTTTTAGGACTTATTTAGAATTTTTAGGATTTATTTTCTACTTTTTATATTTCTTTTTATTTAGTGCAATCTTATTTTGATTTTGATTTTTATTAGTTTTTAGTTTTTAGTCTTATTTTATCAGGATTAGTTTTTTTTAGGAATTCACTCATTTTTTTTTTGTTTTATTTTATTTTACATTTATGTAGGATTTTAGTTTTAGTTTTATTAGATTTTATTTTTATTTACTTTTTAGTTTCATTTTTTTAATTGAGTCTTTATTTTATTTTTAGAATAGGAATTTAATTTTTAGATTTTTAGTTTTTTTAGTGTTATTTTTAGGTGTCCAAATAAAAACACACACATTAACCCCCCACACATCATCTTCTTCCACACCACCCTTTTCTCTATCTATCCTCCATAACTAAAAACTCACACACTCACATGGCCTCCCACCATAACCAACCAACATTAAACCCCAACCTCCATTTCACAACCACAACCCCAACCTATTAACCACCCCGGGCCGGACCTCCCTATCCCGACCCAAAAACTATGAACTCGGATACCCGAAACCAAAACCCGACGAGTCAAACTCGACCCCCTATGGCCCTCACCTGTCCAACCCAAGCTACGGCTATGACCCAATCATGACCCAAACCCATTTATCCCAACTCGACATACCCCTCGACCCACAGTCGACCCAATCCGCCCCCTGCCAGCGGGCCGGCGATGGCCGAAACCATAACTCCTATCCTCTCCTTCCGGCCAGCCACCTCCCTCCTATCCAAACCTCCAACTTCAACTCCGGCATCTCTACCCATAAACCTCACTCCGTCGCCGGAACTACCAAGCCAAAGCCATCTTTCAACCATTTCCTATTTCCAACAATCCAAACCCATTTGAAAACCAACCCATTTTCATCCAAAAAAACCATTTCCCATTCAAGCCACGATCTGCCAAATTAAATGCCAACAAAACCCACATGTGCCACTTAAACCATTTTTAACCATTTTCCCAAAATACCCCTACTACCTATTTTTAACCCTTTACCCAAAAACACCCTTGTACCAAATCTGATTATTATCTCCATTATCCCACTTCCCAAATATCCTCACACCTCACACCCCATGCACATGTGCTCACACCTCACCCACATGCCCTCACTTCAACATCTCCATGCACACTCATGTCAATTCCCAAAAATACCCCCATGCTCCATGTGCCTACTATAAATGAAGATGAAGATCCCAATCTTAGGAGAGCTTTTACAGAGGAAATTCTAGAGAGAGAATTGTAGAGAAAAATACCATTTGTAAATAATTTTATTTTATTCTTTTTATTTTTGTTAGATATTTGTGAGATTAAATATTGTAAGAGAGTTAATTGAGTGAATATTTAATTTCAAATCATCTGGATACTCAATTTGAGGGATTGTATGCTTCAATTTGGAATAGTAGAGTTCAACTTTCTCAAAGAGATTTGGTTTGCTTGTTCTATTCCCTTCTATTTTATTTTGGTAGCCTTGATTATTAATTTGTCAAATTTCATATCATGTTAGGCTAAATCCCCTTTCAAGGGGTGGGGGAAAACCTTATTTGATGTTATTTTAGTTTAATTAGTTTGATTACTTGAAATTTCCCTTTGAATGTTAATTTTGATCCCTCACCCTTATATTTACGCCTCGAGAGAGGGTAAATGATTTTCGAGAGAAAATCGAAATTCTAGTTATAATACCCATTTTAGATTCAAACTAGAGATAGGGGTTTCTTAAGTGGGGTATTATTACTTGAATTTCAACTCTAAATTTATTTTATAAGATTGACATAAATTTTAATTGATCGATCCTAGCTGGTGATTATTTAAAAGGAGTGTAGATCTATTTTCTAGAGTTGTGGGGTGTTAAACTTAATTTTCTAAAAGGTTATTATTAAAATTACATTTGCAACGAGAGTTGATTTGTAATTTTGATATTAATTTGGGAGAATTCAAATAATTAAGTTAATTAATTAGAATAACTAAAATTTGTGGTGTAACCCCATTCCTTGATTGTTCTCACAATTATTTACCTCACTTTATCTCTTATTTTTGTGTTAGACTTTATTTTTCATTTTAGTCACTTTCTAGTTAGTTGTTTTCATCTCACAATTTAGTTTAGTGTTATTTCGCCTCACCTCACCTATTTATTTTAATATTTGAAAAGCTAAAAAATATAGAAAAGCAAAAATTCCAAAAAGAAAATAAAAAGTGAATTACAATTGTGTTCCCTTTGCTTTAAAACCTTGAAAGTTGATTGATACCCTTACTTACCTCTACAATTGAGATTATTTAATTTTGTAGGTATTTGAGATTTTGACAAACTTGGCTTTCAACAACGACATACCAAAAGTCTCGTTATCTTTTATAGGGGTAACATGAATTCCAAAAGACGGCAACAAAGGTGATGTTTGTAAAAGATCAACGATGGTATTTCAGAATTATGTGGCTGGCGTGTTTGCCAAATGGGAGTGATGCCGGAAGATTAATGGTTGTCATGATGTTGATTTGGGGAACAACGCATTGAATAGTCGCGTAACCTTCACGCGTACACCCTGGTGTTGCCACTTGTGATGAACTAAAACGAAAACAAAAACTTCATTTAATGAAGCATGCTTGGGGGTCTTGTCTACCTTGGGGAACAAAGAGCTTTGGGGGAATTTTGAAAAAATATTTTCATTATCCCCAAGAGGAAAAATCATAGATAAGTGAAAGTTTCGTACCGATATGTCTTTATGTAAATAAACAAATATCTCTATGAAGGGGTAAATGTGGAGGGGTGTTCCCCCACATGGATTATTAACTTAGCCAAGTCAATTAATTGACTACAGAGTAAGATTCCCCACAAACACATTTAAAATATTCTCTATGCAAGTAGCTTGCAGGACCCACCCCGAAGGCTTCTCATAAGCAAATATCTCATAGCGCTCTACCTCTAAGAGCCTCCAACTGACCTAACTGTAAAGATCCAGCTCAAAGAACAAAGGTCAATCGAATGAAAATAGCTTGTAATAAGAAGTAGAATGTCGTATTCTATACTTTATCATATGAATGTATAGGTGCCCACGAGGGACCATGCCTGGAAGGGAATGGGAGAGCTTTCATACTCTATCAAGATATCTCCTCCTAGGAACTTCGCAGGGACATGTGATGATGCAGAAAATAGCACCACCAGTCAATGTGTTTGTATGCTCAAACTAGTGATAACAATGGAAGTATAAGGTTATATAGTAGAAGGAGGTGCGAAGAAGAGGATTAACACCGGGATATAAGTGGTTCAGCCAATTAGGCCTACGTCCACTGTGCAAGTGTGTGATTAATATCACTGCATGAGGGCACTAATGGCCATGGATACAATCTCTCAAGCTTTCTCTCTCTACTGTATATTTGGATAGAGTTTCAGCTAGGGTTGCCAATTTCGGGATCCTTTACAAGGTAGAGGATGACCTCTATATATAGTGCCTGGGGGGTGTAATGTACCCCCAAGCATGCAATGAGCATGTGCATAAGGATCAAACCATTATGAGAATGACACCTGGCTGATCTCATGTAGATAATGATGACCTATATATTCCCTCACGTGAGGGGAATGATTCGGTTATAACTAATTATATACACATGTTCCCAGCAATACATATGCTGATAAAGACTTAACCATATGTGAATGGTCCCAACCTCGGCCTGGAAGAGGATGAGGTGGTGACCTTGGCTCAGTGGGAGAGCTAAGGTGAGGCATATTGAGCTTTGACGTCGGCCCGAGCTGAGGTAATGGTAGCGTAGCAGGAACGTCGGCTGATCCCCAGTCGAGATTGGTTATGATGATGGTGGCAACCTCGGCCTGCATACAGTCGAGGTTGCAAGCCTTGGATGACCTGATGAATAACTTCCTCTATGGATCATGAGGACCTCTCCTGCTGAGGTAACAAGTAACGTCGGTCGTGGCTGACCTTGCTTAGGACGAGACCGCTGGGGGACAATCTAAGGCCCTTTTGACCTCGGCCATCTCCCTGGCCGAGGTTTACATCTCTGAGTAGTTGGGCACATATATGGAGTATCAATCACCCCCTAGCCCTTAATTACATGTGGGAACAAGTGACTATGGGGTGTGCAACTCTGAGGTTTTTCTTCTTTGTGCCACCATTCCTTTAACACCTGTCAATAGCTTAAGTAGGTGGTGTGCCAGGAAAGCTTAATAATGTCAGTCTTTTGGTCTCCTAAGGCAATGATGGGCCTTGGGAAGCGTGTGGGGATGTTTGAGGGTTAAACCCTCATTTCATTTCTCTCTCCTTCATTTCTTCATTTCCCCGCTTTTTAGTTTTCTCTATAATTTTCTCTCTCTACCAGAGCTAAGTTGGACTTCTCAAGGGTCTTCTCACCCCCAATCGTCTCTCCCTTGCCAAGGTTTCTTTCAGATACCCTCTTTTCTCTTTTATGCACTCCCTTTCAGCCTCGAATTCTGCTTTTTTTCATTTTTCAGTGAGTTCTTTAGGGTTTTTTGGCAGCTGTTTAATTTTTCCGGTAGCTCTTGTTCTTGCCTGTTCTTGTTTAAAAACCCAGTTTAATCCTTAGACAAAATTTCCAATCCTGTTTATCTAGGATTTAGTGTCGCAAGTGTAGGGTCGTCCCCATATGCTCAGACCCCTATATAAAGTCTTGAAGGAGTTCCCCTCTCTTAGGGAGAATACCTTAGATAAAATTAGGCAAATAGAAAGAGCCCAAGAGGAAGCTCGTAGGGCAGAGGCGTTCCCCTTCAGACCTATCTTTCCACCCCCTTTGAAGGTCATATACCCTGACCCAGCCGAACCAGTTAAATAAGCAAAGGTCCCAGTTGAACCTACCCCCAAGTCAAGTCTGAGTCATCCACCTCAGACCCTATGTACATGGACTCCATTCAAGAGGCTATGGAATTTTCCACTCAGCAGGATCAGGTCCCTAATCAAGCCGAGGTTTCCAGTCAGACCTCGTCTCATAAGAGTTCAAGCACATCGCGCTCTTCCTACGACATTGAAATTGTAGGACCTAGTATGGTTGTTCCCCCAATTCTTATAGCTATTCCTCTGTTGGACGTCACAGGGGCTGAGTTTGCTCAGAGGTTCCCAAGTGGTGCCCCATCGTTTGCTCGGGCCGACGTCGAACTAGATGATGATGATGGTACTAAGAAAGATGTTGACACCTCTGAGGCGGCCGAGATAGAGAGCACTGTCAGCCAGGTTGACCTTCTGGACTTCAGACATCTATATTTTATAAGTCCTTCCATAAAACTCAGGAGACCTTTGAGGGAAGAGAGGGCTTTCGGCGGCCGAGACAGTGAGATCTTCTTGTATGAGAAGATGTTCAACTTGGGTTTCGTCTGCCCATTCATCTCATCATCAGGGCTATATTATCCTACATCAACTTGACTCCTTCCCAAATGTCACCGAATGCTTGGAGGGTGATAATTGGAGCTATTGTCTTATGGAGGGCAGTCCATCACTCAGACCTTCTCGTCCAAGTCTTTGTAGGGTGCTATGCCCCCTCATCTGTCCGGAATCATCCGAACTATTACCTTTTTTATCTCGAAAGTCAAATAAAAAGATGTTGCAGGTTACCCAAACCTCAAACCATAATTGAAAGCCACACTACTTCTTTGTGTCAGGGCCATGGGAATTTGGTCCCTACGCCCCCTCTTCCTCCCTAGAGCCGAGAATACCCCTGAGATGGGGAAAGGTGACAATAGCTTCTAGGGCCGACCCTGGGCTAAGCCAAAATAATCTTCAGAAGGTCAAAGATCTTCAGGATCAGGGAGAGAATGGGCTGCTAGTCAAGTACGAGCATTTCATGACTACCTATTATCTCTCCGAGATTAGCCTTGGGGGGAGTCCTTTGACCGAGCTTCGTAAGTTGCTTTATTTTTTCAACAAGTTATATCTCTGAGTTTATGCATCTTTGATTTCCTAACTCAGACCTTTCTATTTTTGCAGAGCGTCCCAAAGGGATTTCAGATGACCTTTGGGAGATGGTAGCCCCTAGTCTCACGAAGCTGGTGAATAAGGCAGGTCTTAATGCACCTCCTCCCCCTCCAACCACCTCAAGGGCTGAGGCCTATTATAAGAGGAAACCTGTCGACCCTTCCCCTGAGGATCAGAGGCAGAAGAAGAAAAACCAAAAGAAGGATCCGGCCATCCCCATTTCTTCTGAGGATGCATTGATTGCTCGCTTGAGCAACTGAAGATTGGTGAAAATCTTATTGGCCATAGTCTGAAGGCCCTGGATGCAATCGGTGATGCCATGACCGACTCTGATAAGCAATTTTGTCGCTTTCTGGATAGGCCTTTGTTGGCTGAGTTCTCCCTCCATCGTTTTATCTAAGTAAGACCTTAAACTTTTCCTGGTGAATTATATTCAAGTGTAACATCGTCTTGAACTATACCGGATCTTAGACTGACATCTCTGCACATGATCTACAGGGTCTTCTCACCATGCATCATTTTGTTCACTGGACCTTGGGGAAGCTTCCTCTGATTGAGAAGGGACAAGAGGCTGAGAAAATCGAGGCCCCTTTGAACGCGGAAGTGGAGCGTCTGAAGGCCTCTTTGAACAAGTCTGAGTCCAGCGTGAAGGGGTTAGAGAAAGATATGTACATGCTGAGGAAGGATTATAGCGCTGCCCTAAAGACTCAGGTTGACTCTATTCAATATAAGGTCGATGTGGCTGTAAAGGCCGCCTTGGATGATGCCTCCGAGAAGATCTTGGAGGAGTACAAGGTCTCTGATAAGTTTGTCAGCTTCGGCTTCGAGTACCTGGAAAGGGGTGTAAAGGCCATTGGAAAATGGGCAGACATAAAGGAGAAAAAATCAGGGAGCCTTGCAGCCTCTGACTTCATCGGTTTAGGATATACCGACCCTCGGTTTGCTCAGGCCTTGCAAGAGGTAGAGGAGAAGGGTGGTACTGCACCTACCGAGACTTCCCCCAAGATAACACCAGGACTAAAGATGTTGGTGCTCAGGACGACGGGGTGGAAGTGACCACCCTCGGCCAGGAAGATGGGGGCATGGCAACTAACCCTGAGGCTGCGAATACTTGACTACTTTGTGAAGCTTTGTGTAATTTTAGTTCTCATGAACTCTAACCTTTGATGAAAAAACTCTGTTATCTTGTAATTTGTAACTCTAACTTTAATCTATATCAGCCTCTGAGGAGGGATTTATTTCTTTAATTACTGAATATTTCTTGAATGATTTTCTATATCTAAAGTCTCAATATAACCGTCTCAGGTCTAAGGTCATACCAGTATGATGTCTTGCCTCAGACCTTGTCACCAATTATGATGTTATAAGGTCTGAGGTCATTGCTAAGATGTTATCCCCATAAATAACTATTCACAAAATTAATGATGTCTAGGGTCTGAGGTCATCCAAGTATGATGTCTTACCTTAGACCTTGTCACGAAATTATGATGTTATAAGGTCTGAGGTCATCAACTAAGGTGTTATCCCCATAAATAACTATTCACTAAATTAATGATGTTTAGGGTCTAATGTCATCCAAGTAAGATGTCTTACCTCAGACCTTGTCACCAAATTATGATGTTATAAGGTCTGAGGTCATCAACTAAGGTGTTATCCCCATAAAATTTTCACCAAATTAATGATGTCTAGGGTCTGAGGTCATCTAGTATGATGTCTTGCCTTAGAACTTGTCACCAAATTATGATGTTATAAGGTCTGAGGTCATCAACTAAGATGTTACCCCCCTAAAATTTTCACCAAATTAATGATGTTTAGGGTCTGAGGTCATCCAAGTATGATGTCTTACCTCAGACCTTGTCACCAAATTATGATGTTATAAGGTCTAGGGTCATTAACTAAGATGTTATCCCCATAAAATTTTCACCAAATTAATGATGTATAAGGTCTGAGGTCACCCAAGTATGATGTCTTACCTCAGACCTTGTCACCAAATTATGATGTTATGAGGTCTGAGGTCATCAACTAGGATGTTATCCACATAAAATTCTATCATTCGAGCACAATGAACTAAGTATTGACATGAAAACTGATCTTCTCATTAATAATCTCTTCATAAGATGATACATTCACATGAAAGCCCTAGTAACATCATATGTATTATTTTTTTAGATGATCAGCATTCCAAGGGTTGGAGAAAGGTTCCCCTTCAATATTTTCAAGCCTGTAGGTCCCGGGTACAACCTCCTCAATCACTTTTTAAGGACTATGCCAATTTGGGTGAAGCTTGTTCGCCTTCTGCAACGTCTTCTTCAACACCAGGTCTCCCGTAGCAATGGGTCTTGATTTTACCCTTTGATTTAAGAACTTTGTTGTTCTCTGCTGGTAAGATGCTTGCCTTATTTTTCTGCATCTTCCCTTCTCTCTTCAATCAGATCTAGGTCGAGTCTTCTCTCATCCCCATTATTCTATGGGTCATAGGTCTGAACCCTATGAGTAGGGAGTCCTACCTCTGTTGGTATGACTACCAATGAGCTATGTGATAACATAAATGAGGTTTTGAAAGAGTTGGCGCTTGCGTTCAATTAAGAAATAATATAATAAATACCATATTTAACCTAAATTAACCCTAGGCATGCAACTAGGTGTGATTGAGACAATATGAAATCATGCACAAGATATTCAACACACAAAGTTTAAGGAAAAATCCTCCACAGGGGCAAAACCATTTGTATATCACTATAATTTGTAAAAGACGGTTTACAATCGGATTACAATGAAATACAGGTTGACTAAGAATTACCCTTGGGTATCGGATTCTTTAGTCGCGGCTGGAAAATCCCTTTCCAGTAGGGTTGGCGGCTGGAACTATCCCTGTCCAGTAGGGCAGCAATGAAGAGGAAGAAATGGTCCACTTCACAAGGGTTGAACAACAGCAATGGTGTTCTTGGGTTACCAAACTTTGATTCACATAGATATGGAAGATGTGTGAATCTAAAAACCTATAATCATAAGACTCAATAGGTGAAGACTTTTAGGGTTGATATGCTCTGATAATCGTGGGAAAGTCTTAATACAACCAACTGCTGATCCTGGTTTAAATAAGGGATCGAAAGCCCTAAAAAATATGCTGCACGATCTGGCAGTGATTCTCTTCGCCGGATCGGTCCGGTCGATTAGGCGGATCGGTCCGATTACGTCGGATCGGTTCTTTTTCTGAACCCGGATCGGTCTGGTTGGCATCGGATCGGTCCGGGACTTTTGCCTTCATCGGTTCACTATGGATCCGGGGTATACTGGCTTCACCTCTGCAAGCGGATCGGTCCGGTACCTTTAGCCGGATCGGTCCGGTAAACCGGATCGGTTCTGTTATCTGGATCGGATCGGTCCGGTCTGTTCCCTTGATTTCTTTTCTCCTATTGATATTCGGATCCGTTGATGAGCATATGATTCTTGAATTTCCTCAACGGTGTAACGGCGTACGACATATAAAATGCTAATGGACAAAAATGTCCTTACAAATCTCCCCCTATGTCTATGCCGGTACATACATAAAAACAAACATCCGAATTATCAATCATAAATAATTGCCTATACAAATCTACCCTTCCATGAACCCAAAACTGAAAGAGTACAAGTGAATAAGACTGCATCGTTTTATCTTTAAATCTTCAGGGATCTTAACGCTTTTCTCATCAGGGTGTGCAATTCAGTTATCAAAGTAGTACCTACACACATGAGACAAAGCAAAATACCAAGTGACATATCGAGTTTGAAATGAGATAAACATAAGCAATATATACCAGATTTATGATGAACCTCAAATTTCAAAACTCCCCCATAATTCATTATCCCCCTTTCTATGATGTCCCCAAATAGACAAATGAGATAAATAAATTAAGCAATCAAGAACCGGGGTGACACAAGGCATAAAATCACACCATGAATGAACATAAAACAACCAAGTCGGTGATGGCGTAAATGAATGGGTGTGATCAAAATTCGATAGGAAAATCAAAGCATACAAACATGACATATGTGCACGATGAATATTGGATATTCCTAACGAATGAACTCAAATGCTTCCTTTGGTGTAAAAGATTGGAAATATAAGACATTGACTATATCAAATCTACAAATCAAAGCTCAAAGTGATTTCTACACCAATAACGTCCAAAATGATTTTCATGCTTTTTCAGGACTTTCAAGGAAGTGCAAACCCGTTTTTCAATCTCCAACCAAACTCCCTCGGATTTATATTTTTAATAGAGGTATACTAAATTCTCAAACTTTGGAGAATTGATAGTGAAAACCTATATGGCCCATATTTGGCATGAAATGCTTTTTATTGCCTTATCAATTTTTTTTCGGGCTCTTTTAACCTCTTAGGACCTCGGATATTAAAATTCCTCCATTTTTTAGGTCCTTTGTAACGGTGGCTTTTGCGCAAAGGATAAGAATCAACTTTCGCAGCCCCTCCCCGTTATGACAATGTACACACAATCTCACCAAAACGGTTTTTACATGCAATCCAATCTTGTCAAGTTTTATCGCATTTTATACATTGTATAGACAGGATTGAGATGGAAACACTCAAGCCAACATGAGATTGACAAGTGCAACAATCAAATATAGCCGTGCATGTGTGCACTAAAGGATATAGGAGTCAAGCATGTAGGAAATATCACTAATTACATCTCAAGAACTCCAATCAATGTTAAGCACATGGATGAAATGATGTAGCCTCTCAAATCTCTATCAAACAGTCACATGGATATATGGAATGAAGTTGTGACTTGACTATCTTAAATGCTCATCCAAAAATTTTTTTATCAAAATAAAATCTTTTTGAGTTTTTCTAAAAAGAAAATCTTTTTGTATTTTTCAAAGAATAATAACAATGAATACATAAAAGCTGTACTACAAAGCTATGGTACATATAAACAGACTAGCAATAGGAAGCATATGATATGAACATGAAGAAGCATCCTATTCTAGACATAGACCAACCCCTCAGTCAACTGTGCAAATCCCCAAAGACTTCCTAAGACTCTCAAATCTAAGGGCATCTAAAGGTTTCGTGAAAATATCGGCTAACTGACGGTCGGTAGGAACAAAACTCAGGGTTACGATCTTCTCCTCAACTAACTGACGTATAAAGTGCTCGCGTAACCTGATGTGCTTTGTACGCGAATGTTGGACAGGATTCCGGGATATGTGTATCGCGCTCGTGTTATCACAGGAAATGGTCATGGTGTCCTGTGAAATCCCATAATCCTCCAACATTTGCTTCATCCACATGAGTTGCGTGCAACAACTCCCGGCGGCGATGTACTCAGCCTCCGCAGTGGAAAAAGAGATGGAGTTTTGCTTCTTGCTCAACCAAGAGACAAGAGCAGAACCAAAATAGAAACACCCACCAGAAGTGCTCCTACAACCATCTACGTCCCCAGCCCAATCGGCATTCGAATAGGCGGACAAACGGTCATCGGTATCAAAGGAATACCAAATACCGTATGAGAGAGTCCCACTCACGTATTTGATAATACGTTTTAGAGCGAGTAAGTGTGACTCTTTAGGAGACGCCTGATAACGCGCACAGACTCCAACACTAAAGGCAATGTCGAGATGACTAGCAGTCAAGTAGAGAAGACTGCCTATCATACTCCGATACAAGGTTTGCTCTACGTCCTTGCCTGAAGTGTCCTTACTAAGCTTGGTAGAAGTACTCATAGGTGTACGTGCATGCTTAGCGAAGTCTAAACCAAATTTCTTCACTACGTCTCGAGCATACTTGGATTGGGAGATGAACATCCCATCCTCTAGTTGACGAACCTGGAGACCAAGGAAGAATGTAAGCTCACCAACCATGCTCATCTCAAACTCACTTTTCATCTCCTCCTCAAAGTGGTGAGCATGCTGGGAGCATGTGGATCCAAAGACTATGTCGTCCACATAGACTTGGGCAACTAAGATAGCACCGTCATCTCTCCTGACGAACAGCGTCATATCAACTCCCCCTCTCTTGAAGCCACGGACTAAGAGATAGGCAGTAAGCCTCTCGTACCAAGCACGGGGTGCTTGCTTCAAACCATACAAGGCTTTCCTCACATAGTAGACGTGATCAGGGTGCTTAGGGTCTTCAAACCCTTTTGGTTGTTCCATAAAAACCTCTTCCTGTAGAATGCCATTCAGAAAGGCACTCTTGACATCCATCTGATATACTTTGAAGTGCGGATGACATGAGATGGTGAGTAGTAAGCGGACGGACTCAAGCCTCGCAACAGGAGCAAATGTCTCCCCAAAGTCTACACCCTCTATCTGTGTGTAGCCTTGAGCAACCAACCTAGCCTTGTTTCTGGTTATGGTACCATTTTCATCCATTTTATTCTTGAAAATCCACCGGGTACCAATAACATTAGTATCACTAGGTCGGGGGACAAGTTCCCAGACATTGTTCTTTTTAAACTGAAGCAACTCATCCTGCATAGCAGATATCCAGTGTTCATCTTTGAGTGCTTCTTTGTGATTTTTGGTCTCAACTTTGGACGTGTAGCAATGATGACTAACAACGTTCTCTAGTTGAGCACGAGTCTTGACCCCTAGAGTGGGATCGCCAACAATGGCTGAAGGATCATGACTCTTGCGAACCCAAGTAGGTGTATCCCCTAACACAGGAATAGGGTCCACTGAGTGTGGGAGAGGAACAGGAAAATCACTGTCAGAACAATCCTCATCCTCACACTGAAGGTTGGGATCAATAACCGTCGGAGGTTCGTCATCTTACACAGTGACGTTTATTGATTCCATAACCATAGAGCTCTTCAGGTTAAAAACCCGGTACGCTCTACTGTTCGGTGAATATCCTAGAAATATTCCCTCGTCGCTCTGGGAGTCAAACTTTCCTAATTGCTCTCTATCCCGTAGGATGTAGCATTTACTCCCAAAAACACGGAAATATGCCAAGTTGGGTTTCTTGCCAGTCCACAATTCATAAGGCGTCTTAAGAGTGTGTGGACGAAGATAAACCCTATTCACCGTGTGGCATGCAGTAGACACTGCCTCTGCCCAAAATCTCCTAGAAATTTTACGACCTAGAAGCATAGATCTAGCCATCTCTTGGATCGTTCTATTCTTCCTCTCAATAATCCCATTTTGCTGAGGAGTTCTCACAGCAGAAAACTCATGTTTGATCCCAAGGCTATCACAGTACAAATCCACCTTTGCTTCCTTAAATTCAGTGCCGTTGTCACTACGTATTCTATTAATAGTGACCCCGTGTTGATTTTACAGGACACGGCACTTGGTCGTTAAAAATTCTACAGCATCAGATTTCTCTCTTAGAAAACCTACAATAGAGTATCTAGAGAAATCGTCTACCATCATGAGAATGTATCTCTTACCACTTAGACTCTCCGTGCGAGTAGGACCCATAAGATCCATGTTAATCAACTCAAGAGCACGGGAGGTGGTAATGGAATTCAACTTTCTATGAGGACTACGGATTTGTTTTCCCAACTGACATGGTCCACAAATCATGGAAGTTGGCTTTCCAAGTGATAGTAAGCCACGTACTAGGTCCTTTTTGACTAAACGAGATAAGTCTCTAATGTTCATGTGACCTAGATGTTGGTGCCACAGATCCATAGGAGTGATCGTGGCGCTGTTGCAAACAAGTGAGGATGTGGGCTCAGTCCCATAGCAGTTATCCTCTGTCCTCACCCCTTGCACTAAAAGTTTACCAGCTTGATTATAGACCTTACAAGATTCTCGGTCAAACTTTACTGCAAAGTCATCGTCGCACAGCTGGCTGATGCTAATAAGGTTTGCTTTCAAACCTTTGACGTACAGCACGTTCTCTAGCTTGGGAAATCCTGGTAAATCTACTGTACCTCGTCCAACTATGCCAGATTTGCTCCCATCTCCAAAGGTGACTCTCCCATCTTATAATCCTCAAGATGGGTAAAATATGAGGCATCACCTGTCATGTGTCTGGAGCAACCACTGTCAAAATACCACTGTGAGGTATTATGGGCTTTGAGAGTGACATAGACAACAAAGGCCTTTTTCTCTTTCTTAGGAACCCAAGCGTAGGTACCTTTCTGTATTCCCTTGTTGTTGTTGGTTTTAGCCAGAATGCGGGGCGCATTCATTGATGGTAAGGTCATTCGTCGGAATTCCTCCATCAAACTCTGTGAAGTGGCGGCTAGAAACTCAACACGCTCTCTCAGACTAGCAAACTTATCAGTCTGATGTGGTGGAGCAAACGTACGTCGTGTCCTACCCAACTTATAGCAATCATCCCTAAGGTGTCCATTTCTTTTGCAATGGGAGCAAAAGGGCACAGTATTAGGAGGACCTTGGATTGCTTTTCTTGGTCGAACTCTCCTTCTTGGTTTTTTATGACGGCCATAAGGAGTCGTAGTAAACTCAGGAATTGGTCCGGGTGCAATTTGGGACGTGGAGGCACCATCAAAACCTATTCCTTGCCTGTCACCAAAACCTAAAGCGGGACCGAGGAGCATCTTCCCAGATCTGTCCTCGATTTGTACCTTGACTTTCCTAGCTCTCTCAAGGTCATGAGTAATCTGAGAAACAAGGGCTTCAAGTTTCTTTCGAGTCTCCAGGGAGGAATGAAGCTCACTCGAAAGACTAGCCACTTGTTTAGTCAAGTCCGCTTTCTCTTTCTCAAAACTGCTCTCTCTCTCTTTAAGCAAATTCTCTTTACTAAACCAGGCAGATTCTTTCTCTCTCATGGCGGTGCAGGTGGAGGACTCTCTCTCTCTCGTCTTTCCTAACTCTTCTTCTAACGCGTTGATCCTAAGAACTAACGCCTTGTTACGTTTTTTAGTTTTAAAAGACTCATTATATAACTCGGCGTAGGCGCGTTGAAGGTTACTCTCGTCCTCACTACCTTCCTCCTCTCCCTCACTCTCTTCGCTCTCGCTGTCGAGGTGTCCCTGTGAAGTAGAAATATCATCGTCGTCAGATGCACTAGGAGTACTCACATGACTAGCCATGAACGCGGTGAAGTTACGCTCATGCGGTGACTCATCTCCCGAGTCCACAGACTCAACCTCACTGTCGTCACTAAGGGTAGCATTTAGGACAGCTTTACCCTTTTCCCTATTCAGACGAGTGGCACACTCAAACACTCTGTGTCCCATACCGTCGCACTCAAAACACCTCTCACTGTCTTTAGGGGGTTCTTTGAAATCTTTCTTTTCAAACTTATTTTTGTGAAAATTCTTTTTATCTTTGAAATTCCCATTTTTCTTAAATTTCAGAATTTTCTTGAAGTTTTTAGCAAATAAGGCCAAATCATCTATGTCAAACTCACATTCAGAATCAGATGTTTCTATCTTTCTAGATGACTCGACTCTCTTTCTTACCGACCCCTCACTTTTTCTCTCTTGGGTTTTAAGGGAAATTCCCTTATCTTTTGGCTTGGCAGATTTAGGAAACATGTCTATTTCATAAGTTTGTAAATCTCCTACTAGTTCTTCCAATTTTAGAGTATTTAAATTACCCAAGGAATTTAACACAGTGACTTTAGGTATAAAACGCTTAGGAAGGGAACGAAGAATCTTTTTAACAACTCTAGCATTTGGAATATGTTCACCAAGATTATAGCTAGTATTAACAATGTCAGAAAGCCTAGCATAAAATTCATCAAAACATTCATTTTCATGCATGGTGATGGTTTCAAATTGAGTTGTTAAATTTTGCAATTTTGACTCTTTAACAGCATTCGTTCCTTCATGGGTAAGTTTTAAAATATCCCATGCCTCTTTTGACGTGGTGCACGTCATTATGCGTTTGAACTCATCAGGAGTGACAGACCCAGAAATACAATTAGACCCTTAGAGTTAAAAGATGACCATTTAAATTCATCATCAGTCCAAGTGATGTCAGGTTTCAAGTTGGTCACATTATCAACAGTCACGGTTGGAGGAGTCCACCCTCATTCAACCAAAATCCAGACACGTTCGTCAATGGCTTTTAAAGCCGACCTCATACGGGCTTTCCAATAGGCATAATTCGACCCGTCGAAAATAGGCATTTTATAATATGACTTCTCCATTTGAACACGCTCTTTTCAAAAATCAATTTATTTCAAAAATTGATATCTTTAGAAAAATTTTGCGGAAGTAAGGAATACGCAATAGAATGGAGTACCCCGCTCTGATACCAATTTGAAAGAGTTGGCGCTTGCGTTCAATTAAGAAATAATATAATAAATACCATATTTAACCCAAATTAACCCTAGGCATCCAACTAGGTGTGATTGAGACAATATGAAATCATGCACAAGATATTCAACACACAAAGTTTAAGGAAAAATCCCCCACAGGGGCAAAACCATTTGTATATCACTATAATTTGTAAAAGACGATTTACAATCGGATTACAATGAAATACAGGTTGACTAAGAATTACCCTCGGGTATCGGATTATGTAGTCATGGCTGGAAAATCCCTTTCCAGTAGGGTTGGCGGCTGGAACTATCCCTGTTCAGTAGGGCAGCAATGAAGAGGAAGAAGCGGTCCACTTCACAAGGGTTGAACAACAGCAATGGTGTTCTTGGGTTACCAAACTTTGATTCACATAGATATGGAAGATGTGTGAATCTAAAAACCTAGAATCATAAGACTCAATAGGTGAAGACTTTTAGGGTTGATATGCTCTGATAATCATGGGAAAGTATTAATACAACCAACTGCTGATCGTGGTTTAAATAAGGGATCGAAAACCCTAAAAAATTTGCTGCACGATCTGGCAGTGATTATCTTCGCCGGATCGGTCCGGTCGATTAGGCGGATCGGTCCGGTTACGTCGGATCGGTTCTTTTTCTGAACCCGAATCGGTCTGGTTGGCATCGGATCGGTCCGGGACTTTTGCCTTCATCGGTTCGCTATGGATCCGAGGTATACTGGCTTCACCTCAGCAAGCGGATCGGTCCGGTACCTTTAGCCGGATCGGTCCGGTTAACCGGATCGGTTCTGTTATCTGGACCGGATCGGTCCGGTCTGTTCCCTTGATTTCTTTTCTCCTTTTGATATTCGGATCCGTTGATGAGCATATGATTCTTGAATTTCCTCAACGGTGTAACGGCGTACGACATATAAAATTCTAATGGACAAAAATGTCCTTACAGGTTTCCCCCGTCGGTGTTCTGGTCGTTGTTCTGTAAGGCCATATCACAACATAAACCTCTTCAGTACATATTCCTTAGACTCTTCCATCCTCTTCTTGATCTCGTCAAGGATTGATCTATTAGTGACTTCGATCTGACCATTTTCCTGAGGTCGGCCATGAGAAGAGAAAAATTGCTTTATCCCAACTCTTTCGCAGTATTTTTCCAAGGAAGAATTCTTGAACTGGGTTTCGTTGTCCGAGATGAGGGTGTTTTGGAGGCCATGTCTACATATGATGTCTTTTCAAATAAATTGGAAGGTCTTCTGCTCTGTAATCATGATCATTGGTTCAGCCTCTACCCATTTGGAGAAGTAATCAATGGCGACTATCAGAAATCGGTAGTTATTTGCAGCCCTTGGCAGGGGTCCTACTAAGTCAATTCCCCATACTGCGAATGGCCAACAGGAACTGATTGATGTCATAGGCTGATGAGGTTGATGTGGGATAGTGGAGATCTCTGATATTTGTCGCACCTCTTCACGTAGGCTGCAACATCTTTGGCCAAGGTCGGCTACCAGTATCCTTGCATGATAATCCTATTCGCCAAAGGTATCCCTCCTATGTGAATGGAGCAAGAACCCTCGTGTACCTCCTGTAGTATGTGGGGAACTTTTGTGGGATGAACGCATCTAAGGAGAGGTAATATGAATCCCTTTTTATACAAGACATCTCCTACTATTGAAAACTTTACAGCTCTGTACCTCAGTTTCCTCCTCTATAACTTTGACTTCGATAGCTCTCCCTCTCTGATATATCTGATAAGGGGATCCATCCATGAGTCCCCTAGGTTTAAGTTGATGCAAGGGTTGCTGACCTCTTCTTCTTCAATGGTCGCCTTGGGCAAGATCTCAAATGGGACTATCCTTATGATATTTGTCCTTGTCGCCGAAGCTAACCTTGCCAATGCATCTGCATGGATGTTGTTTTGTCAAGGTATTATCTTTATTTTTACCTCTTCAAAACCTTCTAATGTCACTCTTACCCACTTCAGGTATTTGGCCATCCTTCCATATTTGGCCTCATAAACCCCCAATACTTGGTTAACAACCAACCTTGAGTCACTATGAAGAAGGAGTCGTCTTATCCCAAGGGTCCTTCCCAAGGAGAGGCCTACTATCATGGCCTCATATTTTGACTCGTTGTTTGATGCCTTGAAGCTAAAACTTAGGGTATATTCGATGTTGGTACCGTCTAGGGCTAAGAGTATCAGCCCGCACCATTTCCACTTTCGCAAGAAGACCCGTCGATGAAGAGGTTCCAGATGTCTTTATCTGATGAGAAATCCCTTTC
This sequence comes from Sambucus nigra, assembly GCA_949130495.1. NCBI lineage: Eukaryota > Viridiplantae > Streptophyta > Magnoliopsida > Dipsacales > Adoxaceae > Sambucus > Sambucus nigra. The sequence continues at coordinate 343,413,615 of OX422211.1, forward strand.
TAGCATGATTCTCTACCTAAAGAGGTATCGATATTCCTCATTCTCGTTTATTCCATCTCTGGCTCCCTTGGACATAACCTCTTCCGAGTCCCGAAGGACATTGTTGCTTTCCTTTTTCTGCAGTCTTTATGTTATTCTCACCCTCGGGCTCTTCCCATGTGAACGCTGCGACAAAATCGGCCAGAGCCTGCCCTTTGATAGACACCATGTGCTGATAAGTAAGGTCATACTCCCCTAGTTTAATGGCCCATACCATCAATCGGCCCAACTTCTCAGGTTTATGAAGGACCTGTCTTAGTGGGGAGTCAGTGAGGACGACCATAGAATGGGCTTGAAAGTAGGGCTTCATCTTCCTAGAAGCATGTATCAAGGCATAGGCCAACTTTTCTATCTGAGGGTAATTCTGTTCAAAACCCTGAAGGGCCTTACTGTTGAAGTATACAGGCATTTCAACCCCAACGTCCTCCCGTACAATGGCCGCACTAATAGACGATTCAGAAACTGCTAGATAAATAAAAACCTCTCTCCCGTTATTGGCCAAGATAGGAGCAAGGGAGATCCGAGGTAGGACTTGAGAATATTAAAAACCTCGTCACACTCTTTGTCCCATTCTAAGGCCTTTCTAAGGACCTTAAAGAACGGAAGGCACTTGTCCATTGCCCTGGAAATAAATCTGTTGAGTGCACCTACTATTCCAGTGAGCCTATGAACGTCTTTGATACTCCTTGGTGTCTTTATGTCGAGCAAAGCCTTGATTTTCTCAGGGTTCGCCTCTATTCCCCTATGATTGATAATGAATCCAAGAAAATTCCCAGCTCCTAACCTGAAGACACACTTCGCAGGGTTGAGTTTCATTATGTACAAGTCCATAGTGTCGAATGTTTTTTCTAGGTCTTCCACATGAGTGCAGGCTTTTAAGTTCTTCGTTAATATATCGTCTACATACACCTCCATAGTCTTGCCTATTTGGTCTTCAAACATCTTATTCACAAGACGTTGGTATGTTGCCCCTACATTTTTCAATTCGAAGGGCATAACATTATAGCAATATATCCCTTTGTTAGTGATAAATGCTGTCTTCTCTGAGTCTTCAGCATCCATGAAGATCTGGTTGTAGCCTGAGTATGCGTCCATAAAGCTCATGAGCTCATGTCCTGCCATTGCATCTACCATCTGATCGATCGGAGTTAAGGGATAACTGTCTTTTGGTCAAGACTTATTCAGGTCAGTAAAATCTATGCACATTCTCCATTTTTCGTTGGCCTTGGGCACATGGCTACATTTGATAGCCACTCCGGATATATCATTTCCCTGGTGAATTCAACCTCTTCCAACTTTCTGACTTCTTCCCGGATGACGTTGTACTTCTCCCTAGAGTAGACTATTTGTCTTTGATTGATTGGTTTTGCCTCCTTAGATACATTGAGTTTATGAAACATGACCTCGGGGTTGATGCCAGGCATTTCTGCGTGACTCCAAGCGAAGACATTCTGCCTCTTCCTCAGGAAGTTTATCAGCTCTTCCCTGATCTTCCCTCTTAAGGCTTTGTCGACCTGGATGGTTTTTTTCGATTCGTCCTCATTGAGGACGATGGATTCTACCACTTCCGCAGCCTCCAGGGTTCAACTTTGTTTCATCTCTAGGGTCAAGTGTATCGATGTTATAAGTGGTAGTTGCTCTCTTATAGGCTTCTCTCTCTTCGGTCGAGTTGAAGTAGCATTCTCCGGCTATGGTCTGGTCACCCTGCACTTCCCTTACCCCATAGGGGGTCCAGAATTTTAGCATCTGGTGGACCCTCGACGGCACGACCTCTAACTCCTTAAGGGCTACTCTTCCTATGATGAGGTTATAGGTCGAGAAGACATTTCATCCATAACAAAAAAATTGATCTTCCGGGTCAACCTCTTAGGCCACTCATTGCCCATTCGCACGTCCATCTCATACATGCCCAATGGATGGACCTTTTGTCCATTGAAGCCCATTAATAGATGATGATCGGGTATCAGCCTAGCTCTTCTAAGGCCTAGGCTTTTGAAATAAGGCAAGAACATCACATCTGTAGAAATTTCTCCATCTATAAGAATTCTCTGTACCTTACATCCATGATCTCTTGTTGTGATTACCAACGGGTCATCATGTGGAGCTAGGATGCCTTTGAAGTCGAGTCGAGAGAACCCAACTACGAGAGTGTCCATTTCCACCATCCTTCTCTTCTGTGTTGTCTCGGAAGATGTCAAATTTACTATTTTAAGTTTGGCCACTAACTTGGACTCTGCCACATGAGCTTTCCAGTCAGCCACTTCAAAACCACCCCCTGTAAGTCCTCTGCATATGGTGTTAACACCAAAGGATATCATACCAACCCTCTTCACTGGGGTGTTGTAATCTTTTGGTGGAAGGTCTGAATCATTTTCATCACTGTCATTCGAGTCATCACCCCTTTTTGTCGGGGTATCGTCATGACATCTGTTGTTTTTCCTTTTTTAGGGTCATCTCTTCCCCTTTTAGGAGCCTTGATATCAACGTACTTTCTTAACTTTCCTGACTTCAATATTTTTTCGATCTCAACCTTTAAGGTGAAGCACTTGTCTCTTACATGGCCATGGTCTTGGTGGAATTCACACCATAAGTTCCGGTTCCTCTTATATGGAGGATCCTTCAACTTCTTTGGTCATCTTAGGGACCGGTCATTCTTGATCTCATTGAGGATATGTTCGCAGCTTACAGTAAGAGGGGTATAAGGTGCAAACTTGTCATCAACTGACCTCTTCTTTCCATCCTTCTTTCTTTGGAACTTCCTGCTGCTACCGTCGTTATCATCTTCATACTTAGCGGCCATGACCTCTTCAGTGTTCATGACCTTCCCCACAGTTTCCAATAGCTCCGCCATGGACTTGGGAGGGTCTTCTGCAAGTTTCCACAACAACTTCCCTTCCTGAAGACCTCCTATGAGGGCGGTCATGGAAATATTCTCTTCGTAATCTTCAACCTCAAGTTTTTCGTTGTTGAACCTGGCGATGTAGTCTCTTAGGCTCTCGTGCTTGCCTTTCTTGACATACAACAGATGAGTGGTCTTCTTTTGAGTTCTTACCCCAAAATAGAAATTATAATTAAATCGTTCAGCCAAGCCCTTAAATTTCTCAATTGAATTCTTCGGAAGAGAAGTAAACCAGATGTGTGCTTTTCCCGTCAAAGTCCTGGAGAAGGCCTGACACTTCATCTCATCTGGTATTGAGTAAATGTCCACCACTGACTGGTACATCTCAATATGATGTACAATATTAGTGCTACTGTCATACTTGGGAGTTACTGTAGGTGGCTTAAACTTGGTTGGGGTAGGGAAGCTCACTATCCTAGCCACGAACGGAGAGCCTTCTGAGAAACCTCTTTGAAGTGGATCCTGACTTTTGATGAGATCTCATATCTTGTCCTCAAGACATTGGATGGAGTCGTTCCATGGTCTTGCAATGTTGACCTGGCCGAGGTTGTCCCCAGCCACCTCCAAAGGTGGACTGAGGGTTCCCCAGCCGCAGTACAACGTCTGTTGTTGACCTCTTCTTGGTATCTTCCTCGTCCTGGATGAGGTCGACGTTGCCTCTCCTCCTTTTGTGAGACGGATGCACTTCTCGACCTTGAAAACCTTTGTCGTAGGTCATTTACGAGGCCAAGCTTATCAAAGGCTGACCCTCTACTTAATCGGTCAAAAGATGACCCTCTTTGTTGGGCTTCTTCACCCCTTCGGCCTCCACAACCTCGGGTCTGCTGGATAGGACGTACTGTGTTATTTGAAACCTCATACGGCTCCCAACAACCTTTCGGAGCATCTTCAGCCTCAAAATCATCATACCTATCCTCAGGTCAAGGGTGTCCTCTCCTCCCCAAATGCAAACGTCTAGGGTCAGCAACGTCCCTCCTCCGCTGGGGTGTAGGTTGGTCTTTTCGCGGTGCCTGGGGTGGTCCCCTGGCGTCAGGATAAGGCTAAACAGGCGTCAGAGTGATCATTTCCAGTGAGACTCCATGTGGCCTCATCATATTTTGACTGAGCTGTGCAAATTGCTCCTGCATTTCTTGTTACGTTACAGCCAAAGACCTCAAGGCTGCGGCCACCTCCGCCATTTCTGATTGAGGCGGTGCCTGGCTAGAGCGAGGTCCACCAGCCCCATGCGATGGATGAGGCAGTGGTAATTACGGTGCCATATGTTAGCACTAAAGAGATGGTGTAGTAGATGAGCTTAATACCTTACAGGACCTTGTTCAATGGTGAAATAGCTCCACATAAGGGGTGAGGCCTGGTTCACCACCAGAGTCTTCGGTAAGGTTAAGCAAGAGATGAGGAAGAGATAGCTTCTCGATTCCTACAGACGGTCCCAAAATGATGATGTTGAAAATAGCACCACCAGTCAAGGTGTTTGTATACTCAAACTAGTGATAATAATGGCAGTATAAGGTTATATAGTAGAAGGAGGTGAGGAGATGAGGATTAACACCGGGATATAAGTGGTTCAGCCAATTAGGCCTACTTCCACTGTGCAAGTGTATGATTAATATCACTGCATGATGGCATTAATGGCCATGGATACAAACTCTCAAGCTTTCTCTCTACTGTATATTTGGACAGAGTTTCAGCTAGGGTTGCCAATTTCGAGATCCTTTACAAGTTAGAGGATGACCTCTATATATAGTTCCTAGGGGTGTAATGTACCCCCCAAGCTCGCAATGGGCATGTGCATGAGGATCGAACCAGTATGAGAATGAAACCTAGTTGATATCATGTAGATAATGATGACCTCAATATTCCCTCATGTGAGGGGAATGATTCGGTTATAACTGATTGTATACATATGCTTATAAAGACTCGGCCATCTGTGAATGGTCTCAACCTGGGCCTAGAAGAGGACGAGGTGGTGACCTTGGCTCAGTGGGGGAGCTGAGGTGAGGCATGTTGAGCTGTGACGTCGGCCTGGGCCGAGGTAATAGTGCCGTAGAAGGAATGTCGGTTGATCCCCAGTCGATATTGGTTATGATGAAGGTGGAAACCTAGGCCTGCATCCAGCTGAGGTTACAAGCCCTGGATGACCTGATAAATAACTACCTCTATGGATCATGAGGACCTCTCCTACTGAGGTAACAAGTAACGTCGGCCGTGGCCGACCTTGCTTAGGACGAGACCGTTGGAGGGCAATCTAAGGCCCTTCCAACCTCGGCCATTTCCCTGGCCGAGGTTTACGTCTTTGAGTAGTTGGGCACATATATGGCATATCAACATGGTTTGGAGGATTGATTACAAAGCAATGTTAGGAGTTATTACCAACCCTCTAGGAACACTTGGATAGAACTTTACCCAGGACAAATGTCACTTGAACCCACTCATTGATTACATATTCGAGTGAACCTCCTAGAGTCATTATATCCCCTCAATACTTTATCCTTCGAGGTTACCTCCTCGAGGTACCTCGGATGCCAACCCGTCCGATTGATGTGACTAGATATCGAACAACAGCTACTATTTGAACCATTCCCTGGCGTCATGATGCCAAACGTTTGGGAACTTAAGAATACAACACTCAACTGCCTTTATCCTTAGGATGGCAGGTCTAGTTCACCAAATCTTACTATATAGCCATCCTAGAGTAAGCCCCAAGTTGACAAGTCATATCTTTCATTAATGATTTCTATACTTCTGACCAATAGAACACTTTTCTGCTAAAACTAACAAATCCCATGCATTAAATGTATTATCTCGTGCATTTAATGCACTAAGACAAAAGGGATCGAGGGAATGCTTACTCGAGCAACTTCTCACTCCATATAAATAAGGCCAAAACAAAATAAATAAAGGGAGAGGCATCCAAAACCTAGATTTTATGCCCAAATTCCCTCATACCAGAGAGCCCTCGAGAAGAGCATTAACTCCCATACACATTCAATCCACCCATCATTGGGTATTAACTGAGCTTGAAGTTCCTGCCTTGTCTTTATTGTTCCTAGAGTTCTAGTTCTTTCTCCCTTAGGACATGCTACCTAATGGTCCCATTCATTTATTGTGTTTACCACATGCTTCTCATGGCAATATGTTCTTTAGTGCAACTTTGAATATTAAATAGCTCTCACTCACATATGGTTCTGACTTGTGATCTATAGCTAACGGTGTTAGTCCTGATCTTGATAAGGGGTTACGCCTCACTTAATACTGATAGTATTTGAAGGACCCAAATCTTACACCTTCTCGTTAAAACGGGGGTTCAAACGAGACCCTAACAGGGCTTAGAAAATATCACTATTCGAATAGTAGCCCATACCTCATTTGGAAGAATAGTTTGAATAGGGGTTCCAATAATATTCCAGAGAATGGGGAAAGATAGCTAGTATTTCTTATTTCATGGTCATTCAAAGACCCTACTGTCTCATTCAAGCGAACAATACTTTTGTTCAAATGACCCATGTTTTCTACACCTAATTTTAAGCCATTAAATTCCCATTCGTGATTGTACAAAATCCACAGGAACATTTTTAAATAAACAACTATCAATTATATTAAATCTTTGGCTAACTTGGCATGCAAATTACAAGGAAAGTAAATGGAATCTCGAGCACGATCATCACATTCTCCCCTCCTTAGGAGATTTCATCCCCGAAATCCACACCATCGATTTAGGGAAAGAGTTTTGAGTGCTTTTCATGCATCCCCAACTCACACTCCCATGTCGCACCTCCTCTACCTTGGAACTCCCACATGACCTTTACTAATAGGATGACTTTGGTGCAAAAGAATTTTTCCTCACGGTCGAAGATGGAGAAAGGTCGCCTGTGAAATGTGAAATCTTTCACCAACTCAAGGTGGTTCCAATTGATAACGTGCTGAGGATTTGAGACGTGTTTTTTCATCATAGAAACAGGAAACACATAATATACATCGGATAACCTTGGAGGTAATACTAAATGGTACGATAATTTTTTATTTGATCCATGATCTCAAAGGGACCAATATATCAAGGGGCAAGATTCCCCTTCTGTCCAAATATCTAATTATTACTTCGCACCATACCCTTCAACAACATATGGTCACCCAACTCAAAGATGTAATTATTCTATCGACTCTGAGCCCTCAGGATTCTATGATGAATCACCTAAACTTTATCAATCATCTCTTTGATCATGTCCGAGTTCATGAGATGCTTCTTACCAATTTTTCCTAACAAATTAGAGCGCGGAACAACTACCCATAAAGGGCCTTGTAGGGAGCCAAGTCAGTGATGACCCGATAGTTATTGTTGTAGGAAAAATTTTCCAGATGCAGATTCTCCACCAAACTACTCTAGAGATCAAGCGCACAAGCCCTCAACGTATCCTCAAGGATTTGAATAATTGGATCTGACTGCCCATCTATCTCGGGATGGTAAGTTGTACTCAAGTTCAATTCGGTACCCAATTCCTACTAAATCTTTCTCTAGAACTGGGATACAAACTCGGGATCCCTGCCTGAGATTACCGAAAAAGGGATGACATGATAAAATACTATCTCTCAAATGTAGAACCTCACTATCTTAGCCACGATATCTAGGAGCTTAATCGATAAAAAGTGTGTCAACTTTGTAAGTCTATCCACTGCCATCGAGACTGCATCATGACCATATTTTTAACATGGTAAAGTAGTGACAAAGTCCATCGTAATGTGCTCCCACTTTTATTTTTCTACTGGTAATGGTTGAAACAACCCCATTTTTTTCTTGTGCTCTCCTGACATATATATCACTTCGACACATACAATGCCAAATCTCTCTTCATACCGAACCACCAAAATCTCTTTATAGGTGGCACGGATGTATGCTGAAGCGTGAGTGATAGGCCTCTTCCATCACCTCATCCTAAAGCTCATAATGATCAGAATAGTTGAACTTCCCTTGTATCGCACCCCCCATCCTTATCCACAGTGATAATTTCGAACACCTCACCACTCTGAATGTGGTGAGATTAAGGTGCAAACTCTGGATCACAAGACTAAGATGCTAACACCTTCTGCTAAATGAGTGGTTTAATTACCACTCACCTAAGATGTTCCCAGTTGTAACCCTACTAGACATGCAAATAGAACTTTTGTAACTCACCAAACATCATCTCTCAATAAAACTTCATCACCACTAGAGTAAGCCCAGAATTCTTACTAAGAGCATCTGCCACTACATTGGCCTCGTCAGGATGATACTTAAAGGAAAAGTCATAGTCTTCCATCAACTCAATCCATCTTCTCTAACAAAGATTTATATCGCACTGAGTAAAAATATACTGCAGGATCTTATGGTATATATACACCTCAAACCACTCATTGTATAGGTAGAATCTCTCGATATTTAATGGAAAAAAAACTATAGATAGATCCAATTCATGGGTAGGGTAAATCCTTTCATGAACCTTTAACCGAGGTGATGCATAAGCGGCCACCTGACCCTTATGCATTAGTACTATGTCAAGTCCTGAATCGGAATTATTATAGTAAACCGTGTAGCCTGTGCCTCACTTTGAGAGGATAAGAACGGGCACCAAAATCAATCTAACATTAAGCTTCTAAAAGGAAGAAATGCAATCCGTTGACAACTTGAAGATAACATCCGTTTTTGTCAACAAAGTGAGGGGAAACATAACTCTCAAGAAGTCTTTCACAAATCTCCTTTAGTAACCGAACAATATCAGAAAATTGGGCACTTCTATAATTGTCTTCAACCTATCGATATTGGGCATATGGTACTCATTCTTCAAGATCACCCTATTCAGCTACCTACAGTCAATGTAAAGTTGTAGAGAATTTTCCTTCTTCTTGGCAAAGAGGACTGGGAAAGGAGTCATGAGGATGAATGAAACCCTTGTTGGTCAACTCTTCCCACTAAACCCTCAACTCGTATAATTTCACCAGAGCCATCCAATAAGGTGTTATGGAGATACGCGAGAGTCCCTCATACACTTTTACACCAAAATCTACCTACCAATGTGGGCGTAAACTCCGAAGATCTCCAGGGAACACGTCAAGAAAATATTGAACTATAGGATAATCTAAGAACATCCGATCGAGCACCTCCTAAGACACCATATATCTCAACTACCCGAAGTACCATTTTTAATCTCGTATGGTAGTAAATTTGTAAGGATAACCCATATCTTTGTTACTACTGAAACAATGGCGAAATATAAATAGGAGAGACAATGAGACACTGTACCGATGGCATTCAATGGTAGCATCAAAACACGACACCGAGTCCATATCGAGGATCACCTCAAATCCATCCATGTCCTTGAGTATCAAGTCATATTTCAGAACATAATCTCAAGCCATAACCATGCAACTATGGAAACCCTATCGAGAACTATACCACAACCGACCAAAAGTCCTGTGAAGATATGAGGATAAAACTAGTCTACCTCTAATCCCAAACTGAATGTTTAAGAACTCGAGATAAACGAATGCCATGCAACTGAATCAAATAATTCCTTTACCTATGTGCTGAACTATACAATTGTACCTTCCATGACTGATGGATCACTAGAAGAAGATACAAAAAGGGACATGACATAAATGCATTCGTGGTTGAACAATATGCTCTTGTCATTTGGCACCTAACCCTGCTCACAATTGCTCTAACCCTTACTGGGACATGATCATCCACACTATGCCTTGTGAGCTGACAATAACTGAATGAAAACTTTTGTGGTTGGGTGGGGATTATGTATCTGGAGATCCTTCCTGGTACATAATTGACAATCTATTGACTGCCTTGTTGATTCCCAAAAGCATTCCCTGGTAAGTACCTCTTAAAATGGCTAGGGGACCCACTTTCAAAGCATATCCTATCGGTAGTAGCCATCGGGTGCGGATAAATGATGTACTAGGGGAGGACGAATCAACACCCATAACTTCCTTACGATTCATAAACAAATCTCGAGCACCACTCCTGAACTTCTTACGGACCCCACCTTGGGACTTGCTAGTCTCCCTCTTTTTCTCCCCGATGGCCTTTCAATTATTCTATTCGGTCTCAAGCCAGATGTCTTTATTAACCGTACCCTTGAAGTATGGAAGATCGAAACCATCCATTATTTGTCGAATACTAAGGTTAAGGGCTTTCACAAACAAGCATGTCTTTTCAGCCTCATCCTTCTAGACTGCATCCATTTTTTTAAACAAACTCTAACACTTGACATGGTACTCATTGACTGACATATTTTCTGTAATCGACTGAAGGAACTCATCCTTCATGGAATGTATGAATGCCGAGGGAAATAATAGTCCTAAAAAGAAACCATGAGACCTTCCCAGTCTAAAGCTTCCATCATACTAGTTGAATGTTCATCTTACTAGTGCTGGGCTTGCTCGGTGAGCTAAAACGTTGCTATCATGACTTTTTACCCCGCTAGCACGTCAAGAATGTGCATGACTCTAATGACCTCTTATATCCACTCCTCTATGGCATCGAGGCTATCTTCCCCATTAAACATGGTTGGGTTCAGCCTCCCGAACTCCTTGAGAATGGAGGCCGGGATAGTTCTATCAACCATTCCACTACATTTGGCTCTCTACTCTTAAGAGAGGAAGTTGAAAAGATGATGCATGACCAATTCCATGTCCATGAGCTCGATGTTCCCAGATCCATTAACACCATCACGATGTATAGTCATCTACACGAGAAAGGAGATTTCAATACAACACGATAACAAAAATGAAAGAGAAACTATAAATGTAATGTAATGCATAAGGAAACGTAATAAGAAAGCATAAAACACTCTGTCACATAGGATAATCGTAATACTCTAATACCATTTGTAACGTCTCAACCCAAATTTTGTCTATCGTTGACTCAACCCGCACCCGAATTAAGATGTTGAGGGGGGGGGGGGGGGAATGAAAGTTTAATTTTATTATTTAAGAAAAGCCTTTAATTTGCATCGTTTTGCAACGAATAAAAGTTGATTAAGAGGTCATAATTTAGGAAAAAGATGATCACTTTAAGAAATTTAATTAATTAACAAGATTTATTTAGGAAAACTCAATTAAATCCCGCAATAATAATATTGGAAAAAATAAATCATAAATACCTGTATTATTAAAAATAATGGCCAAGGCCCGAATAAAAAGTTGTTCAAAGTGCCATAAATTTAAATGTTTCCGAATATAATTTTAAAATATCGTGGTAGAGACTCTAACGAAGATTCGTACCCTTTAGGGCGTTACCAACGTCCCTACATAGGTACCTAGGGGTGGGGGGTTTAACATAAAATGTAGCGGTGAGCAAGGCACTCAGCAGGGTGGGAAAAAACTAAGCAATACGTTATTGTAAGAAAATACAATACATATAACTTTTATTTTAGAAATTTTAAAAAAAGTTATCATTTTATGAGAATAAATGCAACTACTATGCAGTGAAGCCCGAGATACATACTCATATACACACTTTACCAATTTACACCAACTTTTGACGTAATTAAAGACCACTTAGTCATTTTTATTCATTAGTCTCAATTTTTACTATTCCCATTAGGTTGTCTTTCTTACATTTCTAAGTACAACCTTATTCATTACCATTCTCATTATTTCCTTATCAACATTATCCTTTTATCAAAATTCATCAAATAACCACGTACTTTAATAGGCTCCACACCATCGATTATGCTAATTTATGCTCTAGATAGTATTTTTGGATCTTTCACCCTAGGGCTTCGGGCCCTTCTTTATTCTTCCCGGTGGCATCCGAGTCCATGTTCAATTTATTTTAAAATTTTATCAAATGTTGAAATTGTTTCACCATTCTCTTCATTCGTATTGTTCATATTTACATTTCAGACCATTCATGCCATTTCATTCATTTAACTGTTCTTAAAAAAATTGATCGATAAGGTCAATGAGGAAGTCCAACCACTAAGACCCTCCATTTTCACAAAAATTTCACTTTTACCCTTTATTTGCCAAAACTTTGTGAAAACCATATGTTCTTCCTTTTGGCATCATAAATCACCATTTTACGTTCAAAAGCCACATTTCATGATTTTATGTCTAGAAATCGCGCTTCATCATTCTTTCTCAAGAAAACCCTATTTATTTATATTTCTCTAATAAGAAATACATTTAATATTTTGAAGGCAAATTTACAAAAATATCCATTCTAGCCTTATCATTTTATGTTGTTTAAACATTATTATTTCTCATTTTGCAACCTCTTACATCACATTTAGGGCTAATTTTCCAACTTTCATATTTCATCATAAAACCCATTTTTAACTTCATATATAATGTTTGTATTTTATCTCCACCGACATACTGTTCAACACATGTTTGGGAGGATTTTTAGCATAAAAATTATTATATATGAACCTAAACACAATATTAACATGGAATGATATTTTCATGCATCTTCCTCATATTTTAAGATTAAAAATGTTATTTGTTCTTAGAAAACCAATTTAATTCTAGTTTTCTCAAAATTTCAATTTTTGTAACAAAACCTTACTGGAACATACTAGAAAATATCTATTTGTATGATTAAACCATATTGTCTCATGTATCCTAGAATATATCTAGCTTTTAATCGTGAACCACATTGTGAGGAAAACTCCATCTTGAGGTTAAAGAGGATTGTAGAAACCCCATTCTATTACCCCCTCATCACTACAAACCAAAGTCATACCTCGAGTACCGACCTTGAGGCCATCGAATGCTCCCAGGCTGCGTTTGACCAAAAATTCAAACTCTTCAAATCGACTGAAAATGAATGAATCTTCAAAGGTAACTGAATCCCCTTTCCAACGTTCCATCCCGTGCATGATTCGGAATTACCATACGGACGAACGACCCGTTTTCCCTTGAAGCTTGATCAGGAATCCACGGGGCGCTCTGGGGCTCCGTTTGATAAAATTTAACCCTTCAGCTCAATCGAGCTAGAATGAATCTTCAAAAGGCACTGAAAACCCTTTCCAACCCCATCTCGTGCAAATTCTGGCTTACCATGTGGATGAACGATCCGTTTTACTCCGAAAGGTCACTAAATGCTTCCAGGGCCCGATTGACCAAAGTCAACTCCCCAAACTGGTCCAAAATCTTTGGAATGTCGAATTACATCTCCTAAACTTTCCAACGATCCACCTCGTGCACGATTCTGACTTACCATGCGGACAAATTATCCATTTGCGTTCGAAGTTTCCCCGTCCAAAGGACCGATGAGCACTTCAGAGCCACATTTGACCCAAAGTCATCTCTCAAACCCAGGATAATTCCAAAGGACTTTCAAAGGTCTCTGAATTACCTTTCCAAAGGTTTTCCCCATGTGTGATTTGAATCAATGGTTTTTGCTCTGCGATCGATTTTTCGAAAGAGCTCGAAAGAGACTGCCAAACGACAGGTCCTAGACCCTGCCTATCGGTAGTGTGCCTAAACGCACCTATCTATTGGCAGGACCATGGCTATGCCGATAGGCAATGCCCTGAGCCTATAAAAAGGATGGCCTGACCTCATTACAAGGGAGCCCATATCTAAAATACCTAACTCTCAGCGAATCCAGATAACCTGTCTCGAAGTCAGCGTGATTTCCACATCCAAATCTCTCTCCAACCTTCACTTTTCATCATCCTTTACATCAAACTTGGTTAATTAACTACCCTTCATCATCATCCAAGTGCAAGGGATGCTCTTCAACATTCAAAATCAAGCTCAAGATCTTCAAGAAGGTCCAATTTTCTCAATTATCTCCTTAAATTCTCATAAATCCACATTAATTTGTTTTATTACTTAGCATTTTTATCCTCTCATCTCACATATCCTAATAAACCTTTTATTTGGTATTATTTCACATCTCTTATTTTCATATAAATAAAAACCCAAAAAATAAGAAAAGAGGGTTTGCTTATAAATTCCAAACGGGAATTCTCACACTTTTCTCACAAATAAGAGAAGTCCCCGGTTGGATTTATGGGATGAACCCCACCCCTCGTTTTGCATGCGAATTACGTGGACTTCGATGCCTCTATAGGCTACGTAGGCATCTCAGGGTAAAACCCCAGACTCCAGTCCTATTCCTACATTTCTCTTGTTTTCTATTTTCTCTATGTTCTTTAAAGTCAATTATCTTAGATTCTATATATTTACATATATATATATTTGTTCATAGTGGCGTATTATTCCACATGCGTTATCGTTCCATTATAATGATCAACGCAATGATACACGCGTAAATCCTATTTTTTAATATTATTTTTAAGAACATTCCTACGGATGACTCGCTTTATCTCTTCCATGATACAAGTCGATGATTCATATCTCCACTACATATACACATGCACATGTCACGGGGAAAATAGAGAAAAATAGCAAAAACCCATGAGAGACTGTAAGGGCAGAATAGGTACCTAACACCTTCCCATTTCTAACTTAGCCTCCGGACCCTTTTTGAATCATTTTTGTTTCGTATATATTTGTATGTCTTTGGATGTTGTCCTTTCGGGATGGCTTTATTTTCTTTTGTCTGTTTTGAGTAAAATAGACTGACGACTCCATCTCTCTACATTTCCCACCTCATCAACGATGTCGGCCAAAGCGCTCCCAAGAGGACGCCCGGGACCTAGTATCCTCTCTCTCCCACCCACCGCGAGGATCGAGGATTGCCACAATAGCGAATCCGTTGGGGAATTATTTTGAGCGCTAGACTCTATTTATATGGGTGTTATGTTTGTTTATATTTCCCCCAAGTTTTTCATGTTCCCCTTTTCCATGTGTACCCCATACTTATGCTTCTATTCACACACTTGTAAAAAATATTCTCTATGTACACTTCATACCACGTGCACCTAGAATCATATATATCCATATGTTTCACGCATCAACCATCCATACTTAGTCTACCATTGGTACTTATACTTTGCACCCTATATGACATAATCAAGAAAGGCATTCTCATCATAAGATAGTAATAAAAGAATCATGCATGATTCACACGACATCACCAAAGAGCATTATTATTGACCAAATTCTACCCAGTAACTGGAGGGTCACTTTCGTGATGGGCGCTGCTCTGGTAGGGCGCAGTTAGCCTAAGCGATATGACTCTCACCTTCCATTGGCCAAGTACATTCGACGTACATCGAACGATTCCCCCGTATCATCCCGCTTCATCGAAGCCATGACGGGAGGTATATTGCAGGTAAATAATTCACGTATGCCAAGTATATCGAATTCTCTCTCACACGTACCGTCCCTATGAGGTATATAATGAGGCAATTCATGTACACTCAAGTATATCAAATGGCTTGTCCACATATACCGATTACATATAAGAGTAAGATGTATATCGTGGAAGTCACGCCAAAGGGGGGAACCCTTTCCAATTCACCTAACCAACTGCATACCCGCATATAGGTGTTAAACCTAGGATACACATAATATTATCGGTTTCTATCCGAAACTCTGCCAAAATTCTGGGTCGGCCTGCCGCCTAAATTTTTACGCATTTTTAAAATGGGACCTTACCCATGAGCCTCGTTACAAGTCCAAACATAGCTTTGCATATATTACAAACCCAACTTTTCTAGGCTCGGATCCCATCCGGCATTTCATTTTGCATTTAGGAGAATTTAATAAAAGTGTGAAAATAATAATCATAATAATCATGCTGAGACTGTCTCCCAAAAACATTTCTCCTTTCTTTATCAAAAATCCAAAAACATTTCTCCCTTCTTTATCAAAAATCCAAAAGCATGTCTCCCTTCTTTATCAAAAATCCAAAAACCATTTCTCTTTTCTTTACCAAAAATCCAAAAGCATTTCTCCCTTCTTTATCAAAAAAATCCAAAAATATTTCACCTTTTTTAATCAAAAATCCAAAAATATTTTGTCTTTCAATCTCAAAAAGAAAAAAATAAGTCTAAAATCTTTTCATTCGTTTTCTAAAAAAATAAGTCTCATTTTACGCCTTCTCAGGTCGATGGAATTCCCTTGGCCTGGCTCCTTATTGGCTTCGGTCTTCAGTAAAATCACCCCGGAGTTCTGTATGTTCCCATGTTACTTCTTTCGAGTCCAGAATCCATCTGCTTTCCATGTAGAACACAGATCAAGTACTAGTTGTGTAGCCAAATCTAATGGCAGTCCTAGCTCAGCTCGTGTCCAATATTGACAACCTTGAGACTATGGTTAGATAGATGCAATGAAACTAGATTCCTATACCTCAAGAGCCTGAGGCCATTTTCCCTCGCACTATGGGTCCACCCGAGCCTATCTGGGTTCCTAAAGAATATCAGCACACTCCACGTGCCCCTCCTACTAATGGACCACTGCCTGCCAAACTTTCGATGCCCAATCTTTCCTAGCCAGGGGCTAACTTGCCTATGATCATTGATTCGAAAGAGGAAGAGTTGAACAAGGTCAAATAAGATCTCAAGATGCTCATTAAGAAGTTCGACCAAGTCAGAATCTCTGGGAATTATGTGGACTACACCCACATGTCTCCTTATCCTAAAGTGAGGTTACCTGAGAAGTTCAAGATGCCAAATATTGAGAAATTTGGAGGGATTGGACCCCCGATTGTCCATATTATCAATTATCATCGTGCCGTGACTCTCCTAGGGGCTTCTGAAGAGGCGATGGCCCAATTATTTCAGCAAACTTTGAAGGATAGCGCCCTCCGATGGTTTTTGTCTCTCGAGGAGTCCAGAATCCGTAGCTGGGAGGATGTGGCCTGAGAATTCATGTCACAGTAAAAATAAAATGAAGAGTTTGAGGTCACCCGCCGTGATTTAGACTGCTCAAATAGAACTCTGGGGAATCAGTCAGTAACTTCATAGCCCGATGGAGGGAAACAACGGCTACCATGACCAATCAGCCTTCTGAGGAAGAACAAGTCAGCATAATGAAGAAGAATTTCTTACCCCATGTTCAAGTAACCATGGGAGGACAATACTATCCCCAATTCCGAGCTTTTAGAGAAGCAAGAGTAGAAATCAAGGAGGGTATGACTAAAATAGATGTTGAACCAAAGAAGGTGTCCGGACAGTTCACCCCCAGAAAATATGATAAGCCTGCCAATGCTACAGTCTCAACCATCAACAACATCGCTCAACTAACCACATCATGGGCACCAGAAAGCCTCCATGTCCCAGTCCGAAAGGAATACACCGAGCTCCATGCTCCCCTCTCCAAAGTTTATCAAGCCCTATTAAGCTAAAACCTTATCAAACCTTTGGACCCCCATCCATTACCAAATCCACTCCCAAGAAACTTCAAGGCAGATGCCCATTGCACCTCTCACCAAATCATTGGCCATACCACCGACCAATGCTTTTACCTCCGATACATAATACAAGGTTTAATTGACCGGGGTACTATTTCCCTACCAGCCAATCCTAAGCCAAACACTACTCACAACCCACTCCCAAATCATGCCAATGCCATTTTCTTATAAGAGAACCCAAAATTTGATCCCTCAACCCAAATCAAACCCATATACTTTGCTAAACCTATCCAAACTTGCCCATATTTCCTCTTACACCCTGTTAGCCTTGCTGATTAGACACTGTCACTCCTTACCAGAGCATGCATCGTTGTTCGTACCCATTCTAAAAATAGAAGCAATGAATTATCAAAAGTGTTAAATTAACTCCTAGAGTTCGGGCTGAAATTGCCCTCACAGATGATCATTAATTACAAGAGGTTCAGTACGCTATTCTTAGAAGCACGAAAATGGGCTCGAGAGTCATATCGTTAGGTAGTACCGACTGATGAAGTCAGCCTAGATGATGTTTTCTAGATTATGGCAGAAATATTCAGCCAAATCAATAATATTTGTAGTATGACCGAGTTATTTAATACTCTGAAGCTATAAGGGAGCCTGGTCCCTTCACCCTTATATATCCCCACAGAATGGGAAGACCAGTATAAATAAGCCATTGATGTTGTGGAATGCATTGACTTTACATGGAAAGACAAAATTATTGTCACCAGATGGTGGAAAGAGTTCAAATATTCGAATGAAGACAAGCTTCTGATAAAACTGGCCCGGTAGTCGACATGTGTCGGATGATATCATTTGAAGAACTCCTTGGAGAAATAAATAAGGTGGAAGAACAACCCAAGATTGACGAGGAAACAGGGGTCATGTTCTTCTCTTCTTCAGTAAATCACATGACTAGATCAGGGAGGCATTACCAGATCATAAGATCATTACTAGCAATTGACAAGGGAAAGGACATTGAAAACCTTCATATGACAGAAATGACCCTCGAGGAGAGCAAGATCATCGATTAACTGAAGAAAACTCAAGCTAACATCACTCTATGGAGGCTTTTCATGTCTTCTCAGCTTTAGAGAAATTCTTTGATCAAGTTGCTCACTGGACCCACAGTTCCTCCTTCTACCATACCATAAGAAGCGACAAATTTGGTCAAATCCTTAACCTTTACCCGAATGCTATCCTTTTTCGAAGAAGACATCCCCAGAATTGGGATAAACCACAATCATACACTCAACATCTCCGTCGAAGTTATGGGGAAGGTCGTGCCACTCTCTCTTGTCGATAATGGATCTTCCTTGAATATTTTCCCACAAAGAACCTTCAGATGCTTAGGACTGAAAGAAAGTGATCTCGCTCCAACATCCCTTTTTGGGCGTGCTTACGATAATACCCATAGGGAGGTGACAGGATCCATAAAACTTGTAACAAGGGCTGGCCATATAAACCTTGTCGTTGAATTCCAAGTTATTGACATCCCAGCTTGTTTCAACCTGTTGCTAGGAGGATATTGGCTCCACAGTATCAAGGGTGTGTCTTCCTCTCTCCATCAACAATTGAAGTTCTTTACCGACGAACGGGTCATCACCAATTTGGACGACGATAATACTGAGGGCGCAAGCACCAGTAGTCCAATCCTTGAGATACAACACGGGTCAAATGATATTCTCCTATCACGATTTTGAGTTGATCCACATCTAATCCCGATAAGAAACGAAATCAAAGAAAGGGTTTGTCCAGAATATAACCCTTATGGCAACGTCAATGTGATTCAGATGTTTAGAAACATGCACTTCATGCCCAGACTGTGGATAGGACAAAGACAACAAGGGATACTTGAGCCCATTGAACTGAAGAAAGGTTTCCCACCTTGTGGTTTGGGTTATCAACCATTAGAACGAGAACTCAAAATGATCCTCCAATCTCGACTAAAGAGGAGACTAGAATGCGTTCAGACTATCCCAGATGACTCCTTGAATGGACAATTCATTAAAGAGGGTGAAGACTTCCCCTTTTACGACTTTTCAGAACCATGGTATGACCATACAGATAAGAAGATGAAGCCTGGAATTGATATTTTTCTAAGATAGCTACCCATGGGTCTAAAGTTCCTAACACCATGTACAATCGCTCATTGAAGATACCGAAGATTCTGAGGAAAGTGACTTTGAGGACTCGTCCAACTTACAATCACTAGGGCTGACACTCTGCATGGTTCACTCAGGCACTACATCACTGGATCCATCCCACCTAATTAAAGCTGCTGATACACCTCTCCTCAACTGGCATGCTGCGCCAGTTCTACCTATTGAAATCACACATAACCCCAATGTTTACCCCATTTCTTCTTCTTTTGTTGTCTATCATTGCTCAAAGGTAATCAAATCCTTCTTTGATGAGGTTCTCAATGTTGTTTTTCCTATAAATGAAATAAACGAAGATTTTGAGTATCTTGTTGTGCCTTACATTAACTGTTTGGATTCTAGTCAATCTTTTGATGATGATGATTTTGCAAATCAACAATTCTTAACTGATCTAAATAATTTTAATAATAAACAACATAACCGCGTTTAAGTTAATAAATAAGAGACTTTCATTGTTAACCTCAGTTCTAGTAGCCAACTGTGCGAGATTATGATAGGGGCTACCCTTGACGAGTTGAGCGTGCACAACTCAAAGAATTCCTAAAGATTTTTATGGATGTTTTCGCATGGTCCTATGATGATATGCCCGACATTGATATTGAAATAACTCAACATGAGATCCCCACTCTTCCAAATTATAAGTCGGTTAAACAAAAGTTGAGAAAGCTCCGCACAGAATGGTCGCTCAAAGTCAAAGAGGAGGTGGTCAAACGGCTAAATATGGGCTTCATTGGTGTGATCGAATATCCCACATGGCTAGCCAACATAGTGCTTGTGCTAAAATCAGGAGGGAAGGTTCGGACGTGTGTAGACTATCAGGACTTGAATAAAGCCTCTCCAAAGTATTATTATCCGCTACCCAATATCTACATTATCGTGGACAACACAACCAGTCATGATCTCAAGTCATTCGTAGACGGGTTTACCGGATACAACCAAATCAAGATGTAACCAGATCACCAAGAAAAAACTGCATTCATCACCCCATGGGGAACCTTTTGCTACGCTGTCATGGCATTTGGTCTCAAGAATTCTGGGGCTACCTCCCAGAGGGCTGCCACAACCATCCTGCATGATCCGATTCACAAAGAAGTTAAGGTCTATGTGGATGATATGATTATTAAATCCAAAACTAGAGAATGACATGTTCCCGCTCTCTAAAAGTTTTTTGAATGACTGCGACAGTATCAGATGAGACTCAATCCACATAAATGTGCCTTCGGTGTTACAAAGATAAAACTCTTGGGATTCATGGTTAGTGAGAAAGGGATAGAAGTAGATCCTGCCAAGATGAAGGCCATACTTGAGATTCCACCTCCCCGAACAGGGAAAGAAGTCTAAGGTTTCCTTGGAAAATTGCAATACATCAGCCGATTCATCAGCCAGTTAACTTCCACCTGCGAACCCATTTTCAAACTCCTCCAAAAGGATTCAACCAGAGTTTGGAACGAGCCCTCCCAGGAAGCTTTTGACAAAATCAAATAATATCTGACCCAACCCCCAATACTCACGCCACCATAACCTGGTCTCCATTTACTCCTACACTTAACCATAATCGACACTGCATCTAGGGCTTTCCTATCCCAATACCTTGAAGATTCCCATAAAGAAAGAGCCATCTATTATGCCAGTCGCAAATTGGCCAGATACAAAGTCAACTATACTTCCTTGGAAAAGGCATGTGTCGTGTTTATTTGGGTCACCCAAAAGTTGCGACACTACATGCTCTCCTTCCCCATCAAACTTATATCCCGAATGGACCCCATCAAATACCTGCTTGAAAAACCCGCCTTATCCAGCCGAATGGCATGATGGTTGATGCACCTAGTCGAGTTCGATGTCGTGTATGTCATGCAAAAATCCATAAAAGGAAGAGCCATCTCTGACTACCTCGCTGATTACTCCATGGATGAAGTTGATGTCTGGATCTCTGAATTCCCAGATGAAAACATCCTCTGCACTGCCCAGGACAATCTCCAATGGCAAATGTTCTTTGACAGTGCTGCCAACAAAAAAGGATATGGCATTGGGATACTTCTGATAGCCCCAGATGACTCCCACACTCCCATCGCCATCAAATTGGATTTACCTTGCACCAATAACATGACTGAATATAAGGCATGCAGGGTAAGACTCAAAGTTTCTATCAAGAAAGGTATTCAATACCTATATATCTATGGGTATTCTGCCCTTATTATCTGTCAAGTGCTCAAAAAGTGGAGAGTCAAGGATGAGAAACTCCAACCCTTCTATGCCCACTTAGAAGAACTAACCTCCCACTTCTAAGATATCACCTTCCACTACCTACCTCGAGCAAAGAATAACTTAGACTATGACCTTGCCACCCTACCCTCCATGGTTGACTTACCTGAAGGAATAACAATGACCCCCTTCCTAGGTTAAAATTAAGACAAACCAATCCATTGCTACCACATTGAGCTCGTCACCACAAAAGATCTCGAGCTAGCCAATTGATGGTACTATCATATTTGGCACCTCCTCAAACATGGTAGGTATCCCAAGGGTTCCAATAAGAAAGACCAAGCAACCTTCCGAAGACTGGTCGCCCAGTACATCATCTGTCATAAAGCACTATACAAGAGAAACTTCGATGGAACCCATCTACACCGTATATCGTAGGGGATGACATTGAAAAGGTAATGCAGAGAATCCATAACGGGGAATGCGGGCCCCATATGAACGGTCACATGCTTGCCAAGAAGATCATCCGACAAGGCTACTACTGGACCACCATGATCCAGGACTGCACCACCTATGTTCGAAGATGCCTCAAATGCCAACAGTTCTCCAATCTTCAGCATCTGCCTCCGCGAGAATTATACAACATGACTTCTCCCTGGTCATTCTCGACCTGGGTATCGACTTCATAGGTAAGGTTACACCGAAGGCTTCCAACAGGCATGAGTTCATCTAGTTTCCATTGATTACTTCACCAAATGGGTCGAAGATGGGTCATACGCAGTTCTGAAGGCTAAGAAAGTGGCCAATTTCATCAAGAAAAAATCATGTACCGATATGGGATCCCGCACGAGCTAGTATCAGATAATGGCTTGAATTTTGAGGCAAAAGTCACAGAACTGGTCAATGAGTAAAGGATTCAGAGACACAAATCTTCTTCCTATTGACCTCAGACAAATGGTGCAGTCGAAGGCGCCAACAAGAACCTCAAGGCCATCATCAGTAAGATGGTTGAAAGCTGTCGAGATTGGGCCGACCGAATCCTTTACGCCCTCTGGGGCTACTGGACCTCAATCCAAACCTCTACTGGAGCTACCCCTTACTCTCTAGTCTATGGCATGGAAGCAATCCTACCCATGGAGCTGAAAAAACCCTCATTGTGTGTCATGCTTGAAAGTAAAGTCAATGAGGATAACTGAAGTCAAAGCCATCTTGACGAGCTAACACTCCTAGATGAAAGGAGATTAAAAGTGTTATATCATATACAAGGGTACCATCGCCGAATAGCTCATTCATTCAATAAGATATTCAAGGACCATGGTGTCCGAGAGGGGGATTTATCCCTGAAAGAAATAGTAGAACCCATCTGGGACCCCAGAGGGAAATTCAAGCCCAATTGGAGTGGCCCCTACATTATGAAGAAGATCTTGTCTGGCGTTGCCACCATGCTCACTAACTTAGATGGGGAAGAGATGGCTCGTTCAGTTAACTTGGACCATTTTAAGAAATTCTACCCCTAGTTCGAAATCTCAGCGCGCTATGTCTCTTCTCATCTCCCTTATATTCTAAAAAAATCAAAATCTCTCCATTTGCCTCTACCCAGAACTACGTGGACCTGACCCAGTGCAAAAAAACATTTAAAAAAAAGAGCTTTTAAAAAAAACAGAGGTACGTAGGCAGCTCATACATTTTACATGAGCATGACCCTTTCTTTTTCATAAAAACTATTATTTTCTTATCTCCAAGAATGAAAGTTCATTCTAACATATACTTGAAAAAAAGGATTATGTATGCCTTAAAGATCGGTATAGATAATTTAAAAATACAAAACTCATCAAAAGGCACAGCTGGATGATCAAAAACTTGTTTATTTCACTAATAAGAAATTACAGTACAATTATATAAGAAAAGGAACGGATAATTCCCTCCCCCCCACCTTCCTAAAAATCCAAATAAAATCCCCACACTTATTCTCCATTATAAAATAAACTCTCCCAAAGTTCTACCCGCAGCTACCAGAGGAGCCCGCTCCGTCATCATTATTTACATCCTGGGGTCCCCAAGCTTCCCCTGCCTGAATAGAGTGCGGCAGATGCTCCATGGACCAATAAGCTCTAACCAACTTTGAAAAAACCACAACACCTCCTTCCATGGTATTAAATAAGACAAGCCGCCTTTGTCCAGTCTCCACTGCCAACATCTTGTTGACTACTCTCCTCCACAACCACATGAACAACATCATGGGGCTACCCCTCAGAAAGTCAGAACGACCTTCTCGCCAGGCGTCCAGGACGTTTAAAGTTTACGCCAGTATCACCGCCACATGATTACGATGGTATGACATCCATGAACTAATGGTTGCAAGAAGTGGGTCCACCAATAGTTCCCCAGTCACCAGCAATAATTTTGAAACTAAGACCAGAACAACGACTCTGGCGTATCCAGCATCACCAACTTCTCTCAAATGCACGAATTGTAACACCGCCGGAAGGGAGATCTTTCCTCCAGTAACCAGTGGTCTAGCCGCCGAAGGTGAGATATGAAGAATCCTGGCCAACAAATCCCTGGGATAATGGGAAAACTCAGGAAGAGTTGCAGCAACACTGGGATTTATCCCTAGCATGGCAGAAAATTCCTCATAAGTCGGATAGACTTCCTCCAAGCTAAAGTGGAATACATGATCTTTGGGGTACCAAAATTGTACCGTCGCCATTAGCATGTTCCACTCAATGGGATGGTTGCGCCACAAAGAGACTTGTCGTATGTGAAAATCATCATAATCAACATTATAAGAACACATTTCTTCTAAGGCTTCGAGATAGTTAGCAAACTCAATGCTATAAGGAGAGCCATCTTGCAAGACTAAGAGATAGTAGGCAAGTAAGTAAGAATGTGAGGGTGTGATGAAAACACTCCACCCTTACCCCCCTTTTTATACTTGAAAACCCTCGCAAGAGACACAATCCTTGTAGAAATTGGAGGGAATCCTTCCCCACAAAGTACCAAAGGATGAAGAGGGTACCAATCAAATCCTTGAATTAATAGGACTTGACTTGATTGCCGATAGGCAGGACAAGGTACTTCCCGATCGGCAACCCCCCATTTTTGGAAGTTTTCTTTTTTTCTCTTTTGTCAAATTTAGAAAACCCAATAAAAATAAATTGATATTCTCAACAGAATTTCAAAAATCCCCTTCCACCCTTGTATAATTTCTTATTTTTAAAATTTCCCTTCAAAATCACAAAAATATCTCTTTTCTCAGTAGCAAAGTAAAAAGCGCATGTGCATGCATTCATTCACCATTAACATAAGATAATAAAAAAACATTGCATAGCATAGATATTTTTCTGTGTTACATCAATTTTGCAAAAAATAAAGAAAAACAAAAACAACGGGACACATCTCAAACTTACATTCTCTCTCTCCCCACCCTAAACTTTACCCCTGTGATGCGCTCTCTTTCCCATGTAACGAGACGATGCACCACCACTACCCGATCCAGAATCCTCCCCGGACGAAGCACAGGGCACTAAGGAAGAAGGAATCGGGATCACATCCCGAATATGGGCAGTCGCCGAAGATATGCAGTCTCTGATGTCCCTCAGCCACGTGGTCGACACTCGAACTTGCTATAAGAAAAGGCAAAATTAGTATCATGCAGAACATATCAAAACAGAAAAGAAATCAAAATAAAAGAAAGAGAGGAACATAAAGGTATATCGAAGGATGAAGGACCTCCTCTATCAATCCCAACTTCTCCCAATCCATCACATGAGGATGGTTCAATATAGGCACCATCCCTCCATCAGCCTATCGAATGTTGTACGAAGGGGTATGCAACCGCATGAAGGGAACCTTCGAAGTCGCTACTGCCGTAGACGTCACCAGATCGCCACCGCTATAAGAGGACCCCACTGGCCGACTCGAACCCACAAGAGGGAAGGGAAAGGCATCATATATGTTGGGATCCATTAGACAGCTCATCACGAAGTCCATATAGTTATACGACACAGTCGTATCAATGTACAACAGGTAGGACTCGCCGATCATCATCGTGATCCTCGCATCCTCTGACAGCAGCCATTCCCACCTCATAGACATAGGAGGACACGCAGGTGGCACCACCACCTCCTCCTCTGCGATCTGTCGAACCACCCTCTCCTCGAGATACCAAGAGTGTTCAAACTCATGAGCCAGTAAGCGCCGTAGATGTGTATTCACCCCAGTCAACCCCGTGTCCTTAATGGTAATCCCCCAAGGGTAAAAGCTCACCTAAAAACCCCTAATAGGTATAAGTCAATACATAATCATAGCATACAAAGACCAATAGTGAGAAGGAAAAATATTGCCCTATCACTGGTCAGGCCATTCAAGACCTGACACACCGCCTCCAGAGAAAGAGATCCCTTCGATTGCCGATTGACCTTGCGCCATCGATACAACTGGCAGAAGTCCCCAACAGTATCGTCCTTCGGAGCCACCCGCTGGATATTACACCCAATCACCTCATAGAAACACGTCTATTAAAACCAAATAAATAAATAATGAGACGCAAAAGGAAAATACGCAAACTAAAGAATACCTCAAGAAGATACATGGCTCCAGTAAAAGTCTACCGGCAGCACCGGTTGAATGCATCCATAGAAAAATAGAGGGTCGCTAAAGTCAGGCTCCCCCAATCATAGAAAGGGATGTTCGAAAACACCCTCAAGTATGGCAAAAACCATAAATGGACGATGTCGCACCTCGACGCCACCATGAAGGCCCCCAACACCAACAAGATGAACAACCGGGCCATCTACCTCACCTTTATCTCGTACTCCATATTAACCACCCTACTCAGTAAAATATCTTTCAGTAAGGGCAGTCGAGTGGAATCCCCAGACACTATCCTCCCTACGTCACCGAGCGCCGCCCGCACTCCCTACGTCATCGAGCGCCACCCGCACTACCTCCGGTCACACTCACAAAGAGCGATCCACCTCTATCTTCTCTCCATCGCAATCCATCCCCAGCAGTTGCTGCACATCTATAGGAGTCACGGTCATCTCTCTGAAGCCAAAATGGAAGGTGTGAGTAGTGTCCCACCATCTCTTCCCCAGAGCGCACAAGACTGCTCGAATGAGGTGTCTCATCCAGCATAGACACCAACCTCCCAAAACCTGTTGATGATACCACCCAACGCACCACATGTGGAAGATGCTCCTAGACATACTTAAGCCTCGTTGTCCTGCGAGCTCGCATGTTCTTCAAAGAGACATCAGACTGTCAAAATGAAAATCATTTCAAGGTCATTTTACTTACATAAACACCAAGGTTCACCACCCTCAAAGAGCGATGATGCGACGGCTCCCGCAATAAGGTCCGCTCATCCACAACCGACTCAAATGTGTCAAAAGAGTTCTCGCTCCCCAAAGCAAGAGGCTCCCTGGCCCTCCATTCCATGTTCGCCCAGTCATCAATAGTCAACCATTCCCTATGTGCTGCAGTGCTCACAAAAGCGGCTATTTTTTAGAGATCGAAATGCTAGAGCGATTCACAGAAGAAAATTACAGAAATAGAGAAGGCAAGAAGCTGTGAAAAATGATGGGAATTCTCCCCCTTTATATAGGGTGCCAAGGGTCATGCCGATCGTAACTGTACCCCCACCTACCGATCGGCACTACTCTTTACCTTCTTGAGGTGCTCCAAAAGTTCATGCCACTGACGAATGGAACCCTCCATACCATGCCGACCGACACCCCTTTAAAATTTCATACAAAAATACCAGAAAATCCAAAAATCCTTAGAAAATTTCTAAAAATACCAGGAAGGATTTAGAACATTCTCACCAAGAAAATTTCTCACTCCCTCAAGCAAAACCCCTATTTCCCCAGCAGAACTCTCAAAAGCCAAGTGAATCTTCTCTCGGTAACATCCCCGGAAGATCTCTAAGGATCACCTCCTATGCCCCAAAGGTCTAAAACCTCCCCAAGAAATACGACCAATACCTGGACCACCTTATTGGTTTCCCATTGGAGTTTGTAGCATCAAATTTCCATTTCCTCCATAAGATCTCCAAAACCGCAAGGTAATTTCCCCGACAGAGTTCCCCGAGAATATCTCAACTTAAGCCCTTAGAATTGGCTTTGACTCGCAGAATTTCTCATCTCAACTTAAGCCCACAGAATTGGCTTCGACCCACATAATTGATAATCTCAACTCTAGCCCGTAGAATTGGGTTCGACCCACAAAATTGGTCATCTCACCTTCAAGCCCGTAGAATTGGCTTCGACCCAAAAAATTTGTCATCTCACTTTCAAGCCCGCAGAATTGGCTTGGCCCTGCAAAATTAGTCACCTCAACCTAAGCCCATAGAATTGGCTTCGACCCACAGAATTGATCATCACAGTTTAAGCCCTCAGAATTGGCTTCGACCCGCAGAATTGGTCATCTCACATTCAAGCCTGCAGAACTGGCTTCAACCCGCAGAATTGGTCATCTCCACTTAAGCCCGCATAATTAGCTTCGAACCACGGAATTGTTCATCACAATTTAAGCCCTCAGAATTGGCTTTAACCCTCAAAATTGTTCATCTCCACTTAAGCTCGCAGAATTGGTCATCTCTGCTTAAACCCGCAGAATTGGATTCGACTTGCACAATTGGTCATCCCCACTTAAGCCCGTAGAATTGGCTTCGACCCCCAGAATTGGTCATCTCAACTTAGGTTCACATAATTGCTCATCCTCATTTCCTTAAGCCTTCAGAATTGGCTTCGACCCCCTGAATTGGTCATCCTTATCTCCTTAGAATCAACCTAGACCCTCTGAATTGGCCATCACCATCATGCTCCTTAGGTCCTCTGAATGATCCTCGACCCTCTAAATGGGTCATTATTACCGCCCAAGTTCTCATAATAGTCCTAGACCCTCTGAATTGGTCATACTCTCCCAAAAGGCATCATACGGCGTCTATTCAGCGACTATTATTTGTTCCAAATTCACCCGTCGAGGGGCTCTGTAGACACCACATTCTATTACCCCCTAAACTATCCTTAGGTCCCTAGCACCTCCTGTTATAACTACAAACCCAAATCATACCCCGAGTATCGACCTAGAGGCCATCGGATGCTCCCACGCTCCGTTTGACTAAAAATTCAAACTCTTCAGCTCGACCGAGACTGAATGAATCTTCAAAGGGCACTAAATCCCCTTTCCAACGGTCCATCCTGTGTACAATTCTGACTTACCATGCGGACGAACGACTCATTTTACCTCGAAACTCGATCAGAAGACCATCACGCGCTCCGAGGCTCCTTTTGACCAAAGTCAACCCTTTAGCTCAACCTAGACTGAATGAATCTTCAAAGGTCACTGAAACTCCTTTCCCCGTCCAAAGGACCGATGAGCGCTTCAGAGCCATATTTGACCCAAAGTCAACTCCTGAACTCGGGAGCAGTCCAAAGGACTTTTGAAGGTATCTGAATTGCCTTTCCAACGGTTTGCCACATACGAGATTCAGATCAACGGTTTGCGCTCTACGACCAATTTTCTAAAAGAGCCTAAAAGAGACTCCCAAACGACAGGTCCCAGAAACGCACCTGCCGATTGGCAGGACTAGGGCTATGTCGATCGACAATGCCCTGAGTCTATGAAAATGAGGGCCTAACCTCATTAAAAGTGAGCCCAAATCTGAGATACCTCATGATATGCCCCAAGTGTAACCTCGGCCTAGAGACACCAACCTCGGCCTAAAGACACCAACCTCGGCCGAGACCATGGCAGACGTTGGACGAGTCTTGGGCACGCGATATCACCCCTCGGCCATATCAAGGTCGGTCGTGGCCGACACTACTATGAACCTCTCTAAGGGACCTCACAAGGATCAACAGCACTTGTATATGACTTGAAATAGCAACCTCGGCCATACATAGGCCGAGCCTACAGGAGGCCACCCAGATCAACCTCATATCATTCCGACCCTATCCATTGTCTCGGCTAGGATTAGGCCGAGACCTCCATGGAACAATCGGACTGAATAGGTATCAAGACTCACCAACCTCGGCCTCATCAAGGCCGAGGTCATACACCAGACGCGGTAGCCGAGCACCTGCTGACATTCAGATAAGGACACGTTGACACAAATCAGTTATAACAAGATTATTCCCCACACGTGGGGAGAATATTGCATCATCATTCTCTACATGTGACAGTGAAAGATGGCACTCCCACATTGGTGAGGTAACCACACACATGCTCATGGAATGCATGGGGGGTACATTACACCCCCTAGGTACTATATATAGAGGTCATCCTCTACCTTGCAAAAGGATCAAAAATATTCAACCCTAGCTGAAAGTCTGTTCATATACACAGTAAGAGAGAGAAAGCTTGAGAGATTGTATCCATGGCCATTAATGCCTTGTTGCAGTGAGATTATTCACACACACAGTGGACGTAGGGGCAATCTAGGCTGAACCACTTATATCCTAGTGTATTCTCCTCTTCTCCTCATCTCATTCTCTTACTTCTTTACATAATTGTGTTGCCATTGTTGTTCTTAGATTGAGCTTGAGAACACCTTATCTAGTGGTGCTAATTCCAGCATCATCATTTTAGCACCGTCTGTGAGAATCGAGAAGCTATCTCTTCATCTTTTTCTGCTTAACCTCACCGGAGACTCTGGTGGTGAACCAGGCCTCCCCCTAGCGCGGAGCTATTTCACCATTGAAAGTGGTCCTGTGAAGTACTAAGCTCATCTGCTACTCAAGCTCTATAGTGTTAACACATGGCACCAGAGTTACCACCGCCTCTTCCGCCGCCTGGGGGTGGAGGGCCTAGTTCCAGTCAGGCGCCCCCCCAGTCCGAAATGGCAGAGGTAGCAGCAGCCTTGAGATCTTTAGCTGCAACACAATAAGCCATGCAGGAGAAGTTTGCTCAGCTCAGTCAAACTATGATGAGGCCACCTGGAGTCTCACCAGACATGATCCCTCCGGCGACAGTTCAGCCTCATCCTGACGCCAGGGAACCACCCCAGGCACCAATGAAGGACCAGCCTGCACCCCAGCGGAGAAGGGACGTTGCTGACCCTAGGCGCTTGCGCCTAGGGAGGTAGGGAAACCCTTGCCCAGAGGATAGTTATGATGAACTAGAAGATGAAGAAGCCCCAGAAGAATGCTGGGAGCCGTATGAGGTGTCAAATAACACTATACGGCCTCTCAGGCAAAGTCAAGGATGTGTCGGCCGAAGAGGTGAAGAGGCCCAATAAAGAGGGTCGGCCTTTGATAGGTTGAGCAGAGGGTCGGCCTTCGAGAGACTAGGCCCGGTGAATGACCTAAACCAGAGGTTGTCGAGGTCAAGGATCGCAGCAGGCTCTCAGAGAGTGAACAGGCAGGGTCGGCCAGACCAAGGCCGACCCTGTGAAAGAAGAGGCAGGGAACAGGAAGAGGTCAACAGCCAACGTGTCGTGGCAGGGGAACCCTCGGTCCATCGCAGGGAGGTGGCAGGGGATAACCTCGGTCAAGTTGATGACAGAAGACCTTGGAATGATTCTATCCAACGCCTTGAGGAGAAGATAGGAGACCTCATTAAAATCAGGGACCCATTACAAAGGGGCTACTCAGAGGGCTCCCCATTTGTGGCTAGGATAGTGGGGTTCCCAACTCCAGCTAAGTTCAAGCCTCCTACAGTGTCTCCCAAGTATGATGGCAGCACTAACCCT
The DNA here is from genome assembly GCA_949130495.1 of Sambucus nigra. Taxonomy (NCBI): domain Eukaryota; kingdom Viridiplantae; phylum Streptophyta; class Magnoliopsida; order Dipsacales; family Adoxaceae; genus Sambucus; species Sambucus nigra. Next base: position 343,444,910 of record OX422211.1, read on the forward strand.
GTACATCATATCGAGATGTACCAGTCAGCAGCAGACATTTACTCGATACCCGATGAGATGAAGTGTAGGGCCTTCTCGGGGACCTTGACAGGGGCAGCGCACAGTTGGTTTACCTCCCTTCTGAAGAACTCAATTGAGAACTTCAAAGGCTTGGCTGATCAGTGCGTCCACAACTTCTGCTTTGGGGTGAGGCCTCAAAAGAAGACTACCCACCTGCTGTATGTCAAGCATGCCAAGGGTGAGAGCCTAAGAGACTACATAGCAAGATTCAACAAAGAGAAATTGGAAGTGGAGGATTATGAAGAGAACATAGCCATGACCTCCCTTATAGGAGGCCTCCAGAAGGGGAAGCTATTGTGGAAATTGGAGGAAGACCCCCTAGGTCTATGGCGGAGCTGCTGGCAACCGCAGGGAAAGTAATGAATGCGAAAGAGGCAATGGCCGCCAAGTATGAGGAGGAGAACCGCGGTGGCACTGGGAGGTCCCAGACCAAGAAAGAGGGGAAGAAGAGGTCAGGAGATGACAAGTTCGCTCACTATACTCCTCTAACTGTGAGCTACGAGCACATCCTCAATGAGATTAAGACTGACCGGACTTTGAGATGGACAGAGAAACTGAAGGCCCCACCACATAAGAGGAACAAAAACCTATGGTGTGAGTTCCATCAGGATCATGGACATGTCACGGATAGATGCTTCGCTTTAAAAGATGAGATTGAGAAGATGTTGAAATCTAGAAAGGTGAGGAAGTATGTGGATGGTAAGTCTCCAAAGGGTGGAAGAGATGACCCTAAGAAAAGAAGAAATGACAGATGCCGTGGCAATGTCTCGGCCAGAAGAGACGATGATTCAGAAGGAGATGACGAAGACGATCCAGATCTTCCGCCAAAGGATGACAACACCTCGGTGAAGAGGGTCGGTACGATCTCCTTTGGTATTAGCACCATATATGGGGGATTTGCAGGAGGTGGCTCTGAAGTAGCTGACAGGAAGGCTCATGTAGTAGAGGCGAGGTCATGGGCCAAGCTTGAAGTTGTGAATCTAACGTCTTCCGATACAGTGCAGAAGAGGAAGAAGGTAGACATGTACACCCTCGTAGTGGGGTTCTCCAGACTCGACTTCAAGGGTATCTTAGCCCCCCATAATGACCCTTTGGTCATAACAGCAAGGGTGCATGGGTGCGAGGTATGGAGGATCCTCATAGACGGGGGGAGCTCAGCAGATGTGATGTTCTGGCCTTGCTTCAAGAGACTGGGTCTTAGCATGGCAAGGCTGGTGCCCTATCATCACCCATTGATAGGCTTCAGTGGTGAAAAGGTCCACCCCTTGGGCATGTATGAGATGGACGTACGGATGGGGGATGAGTGGCCTAAGAGGCTGACCAAGAAGATAAACTTTTTCGTTATGGATGAGAACATTTTCTCGGCCTATAACCTCATCATAGGAAGGGTGGCCCTTAAAGAGTTTGAAGTTGTGCCGTCGATGGTCCATCAGATGCTAAAATTCCTGACTCCTTATGGAGTAGGGGAAGTGCAAGAGGACCAGACCACGACACGAGAGTGTTACTTCAACTCGGCCGAATAGCGAGAAGCCCATAAGAAGGCAACCACCACTTATTGCATTGACACTCTTGACCCAAGAGATGAAAAAACGTTGAAGAAGGGAGAGGCCGCAGAAGAGGTAGAATCCATCGTCCTCAATGAGGAAGAGCCAGAAAAAACCGTCCAGGTCGGTAAGGCCCTAGAGCTAGGAACCAAGGAAGAGCTGATAAACTTCCTCAGGAGGAGACAGAGTGTCTTCACATGGAGTCACGCAGACATGCCTGGCATCGACCCTGAGGTGATGAGCCACAAGCTCAACGTGTCCAGAGATGCTAAGCCGATCAAGCAGAGACGAAGAGTCTACTCCAGGGAGAAGTATGATGTCATCCGAGAAGAGGTCAAAAAGTTGGAAGAGGCCGAGTTCATAAGAGAGGTAACCTATCCGGAGTGGCTCTCAAATGCATTCATCGTGCCTAAGGCTAATGGGAAGTGGTGAATGTGTGTGGATTTCACTGACCTGAATAGGTCTTGCCCAAAAGACAGTTATCCCTTACCTCGGATAGACCAGATGGTGGACGCGACGGCGGGGCACGAGTTCATAAGCTTCATGGATGCATATTCAGGCTATAGCCAAATCTTCATGGATGATGAAGACTCTGAGAAGACAGCCTTCATTACTGACAAAGGGACGTACTGCTACAAAGTGATGCCCTTCGGTCTAAAAAATGTAGGGGCAATGTATCAACGTCTTGTCAATAAGATGTTCGAAGAGCAAATAGGTAAGACCATGGAGGTGTATGTAGATGATATGCTAACGAAGAGCTTGAAAGCTTGTACTCATGTAGCAGACCTTGAGAAGACCTTCGATGTTATGGACTCGTACAGAATGAAACTCAACCCAGCAAAGTGTGTCTTCGGAGTAGGAGCTGGGAAGTTCCTGGGGTTCATCGTTAACCAGAGGGGAATTGAAGCGAACCCTGAGAAAATCAAGGCATTACTTGACATGAAGACTCCTAGGAGTATCAAGGATGTCCAAAGACTCACGGGAAGAGTGGCTGCCCTTAACAGGTTTCTTTCTAGGGCAACGGATAAGTGTCTTCCATTCTTTAAAGTTCTAAGAAAGGCCTTCCAATGGGACGAAGAGTGTGAAAAAGCCTTCAACCAGCTCAAGTCCTACTTAGGGTCTCCCTTATTGCTGTCTCGGCCCATCGCAGGAGAAAGGTTATTTGTGTATCTGGCAGTCTCTGAATCAGCCATCAGCGCAGCCATCATTCGGGAAGAGGATGGGATCCAAAGGCCTGTGAACTTCAACAGTAAGGCCCTTCAGGGGTCTGAACAAAATTATCCCCGTATGAAGAAGTTGGCTTATGCCCTAATACATGCCTCAAGAAAAATGAAGCCTTACTTCCAAGCTCACTCCATGGTAGTCCTCACCGACTCCCCACTAAGATAGGTTCTGCACAAACCTGAGATGTCCCGAAGATTGATGACATGGGCCATCAAACTAGGAGAATATGATCTTACCTACCAGCCTAGGACATCCATCAAGGGGTAGGCCCTTACGGACTTTGTCGCAGAAGTCACCCAGGAAGAGGCCGAGACAGAGAAAGGCCTAGATGACGGCGAAGAGACAAACCATGGTGTCTTCCAAAATTCGGAAGAGACGGCACCGAACGTCTTCCGAGATCAGGAAGAGGTCATCTCAGGCAAAACCCGGAGCAGAAGAGAAGACAACGAAGAGGATCGATACCTCTTCAAGAAAGGAGTTATGATAGAAGGGGTCTTCTCCTCAAAAACAGACGTCTGGAGCCTCTTCGTTGATGGCTCTTCCTGTGATAGCGAAAGCGGGGAAGGGCTAATACTCTCAGCTCTAGATGGCGCCAACATTGAATACGCCTTGATATTTAACTTCCAGGCCTCAAATAATGATTCCGAGTATGAGGCCATGATAGCAGGTCTCTTATTGGCAATAACTCTTCGAGTGAAGTGATTCCTACTCCATAGCGACTCAAGGTTGGTTATTAATCAAGTACTGGGGATATACGAGGCCAAAGACAAAAGGATGGCCAAGTACTTAAAGAGGGCAAGAAGGTTGTTAGAATATTTTGAAGAAGATAAACTGAAGAGAGTGCCTTGACTAAGTAACAATCACGCTGATGCATTAGCAAGGCTAGCCTCGGCAATGAAGACAGATATGGGAAGGCCCATTCCGATCGAGGTCTTAGGAAAGGCAACCATCGAGGAAGAAGAGGTATGTAACCCTTGTCATAATCTGAACCTAGGAGACTCATTGATCGACCCTCTCGTCAGATACCTAAGAGAGGGAGAGCTACCTGAGTCCAAGACAAAAAGGAGAAAGTTGAGATATAGGGCTGCCAAGTTTTCAATGGTAGGAGACGTCTTGTACAAAAAGGGGTTTCTATTCCCTTTCCTCAGGTGTGTACATCCCATGGAGGTTCCCCGGGTCTTACAGGAGGTTCATGAGGGTTATTGCTCTAGCCATATAGGGGGAAGGCCCATGGCCAAGAGGATCATCACTCAGGGATACTAGTTGCCTACCTTGTCCAAGGACGTTGCAGACTATGTGAAGAGGTGCGACAAATGTCAAAGGTTCGCCACTATCCCTCATCAACCCCATCAGCCTATGACGTCAATCTCTTCTCCATGGCCATTTGCGGTATGAGGAATTAACTTAGTAGGACCTTTGCCAAGAGCTGTCAACAACTATAGATTCTTGATAGTTGTCATTGACTACTTATCAAAGTGGGTAGAGGCGGAGCCGATGATAACAATCACAGAGCAGAAGAGCTTCCAGTTCATTTAGAGGATTATCATATACAGATATGGCCTCCCAAACACTCTCATCTCAGATAATGGGACCCAGTTCAAGAACTCCTCCTTAGAAAAGTATTGCCTAAGAGTGGGGATTAAGCAGTTCTTCTCATCTCATGGTCGGCCTTAGGCGAATGGTCAGACCGAGGTCACAAACAGAACTATCTTGGACGGAATAGAGAAGAGGTTAGAAGATACGAAGGGGAGATGGACTGAAGAGGTCTATGCTATGTTATGGGCCTACAAAACCACGACAAGGACAAAAACAGGAGAAACCCCGTTCATGATGGCACATGGCTCAGAGGCCGTCATCCCAACGGAAGTAGGACACCCAATTCATCGGATTCAGACCTACGACCCTGACAATAATAGGGAAGAGAGGAGGCTATACCTAGATCTTATCTAAGAAAGAAGAGAAGACGCAAAGGTCAGAAAAGCAGCCTATCAGTAGAGGGCAGCAAAATTCTACAACTAGAGGGTGAAGTCAAGACCCATTGCAGTGGGAGACCTAGTGCTAAAGAAGACCCTACAGAAGGCAAATAAGCTTCACCCAAACTGGCATGGCCCCTACAAAATAACAAAAGAGGTTGTGCCTAGCACTTACAGGCTAGAAAACCTAGAAGGAGAACCTTTCACTAACCCATGGAATGCTGACCACCTAAAGAGATATTACATATGATGTTGCATAGAGTTTCATGTAAATGTACCATCTTATTGTGAAGAGGTTATTAATAAAGATCAGTTCCCATGACAGTTCTTGCTTCATTCTTAGATCGGAAATATATTTATGGGGATAACATCTTAGGTGATGATCTTAGACCCTCATAACGCCATTCAGTGGTGACGAGGTCTGAGGTCAGACACCATAATGAGATGACCTCAGACCCTTAACGTCATTAATTTGGTGAAATTCATTATAAGGATAACCTCTTAGGTAATGACCTCAGACCTGCATAACGCCATATATTGGTGACAAGGTCTGAGCTCAGAACCATTGGTTGAGTTTAAACAAGACCATTGCAAAGACAAGCTTAGAAAGAGGGCTTCAGAGGTTGAAGCTCATTGCAAATTTATTTCTAGCAGACACCATAACAATGGAACTAAGAATGAAAAGCATCACATGACATTCAATGAAAAGAAAGTGAAGAAGGTCCTCATCAGAGGTTGATATATATATTCAGAAATTATATGTTCAATGATTACAGAAAAAAGTTCCACAATACAGTTAAAGTTAGAAACAATGATCAAAATATCCTAAGGGTCTGAGGGGGGAACGTTGACACCCTCGGCTTGGTTAGTCACCTCGGACGCATCATCACAAGGGTCTGTCCCTGTAACCTCGGTGACCTCCAGTGTAGCAGTCTCGGCAGGAGCATCAGCCTCTTCCTCAACTTCTTGAAGGGCCTGGGCAAACTGAGGATCAGCAAAGCCGAGACCCAAGAAGTCAGAGGCCTTCAAAGTGTCGGCCTCTCTCTCTCTGATGTCAGCCCATTTAGTAGTGGTTTTGATACCTCTTTCAAGGTATTCAAAGCCAAACCCCATGAACTCATCAGAGGATTTGTAGTCAGCAATGATCTTATCAGAGGCGTCCTCAAGGGCGGCCCTGACAGCTGAGTTGACCTTTTGCTGAAGAACGTCATCCTTAGCCTTCAGTGCGGCAGCATGGTCCTTGCCGAGCTGGGAGATGTCCCTCTCCAACCCCTTCACTTTCTCCTCAGAGCCCTTCAGCTCAGACTTGAGGCGCTCTATCTCTGCGTTCAGAGCACCCTGGACTTTCTCGTCCTCTTGACCCTTTTGGATGAGAGGCAACTTCCTCAGAGTCCAGTTCGATAGATGGTGCATAGCGGTCAAGCCCTGCATATTTAGTAACCATGAGTAAGTTGAAGAGGAATCAGATGTTACACTTAGAAGAATTTGCAATGAAGGACCAAATCATACCTGAACGGCTCTATGAAGTCCGAACTCAACCAGCAAGGGGGTGTCCATAGCCCTGTAGAAGCGCTTATCAGCCTCGGTCATTACAGAGCCGATGGCATCCAGAGCCTGCATACTTTGGCCGACCACGCTATCAGTTAACTTCTACTGATCCAGACGAGCTGACGGTATGTTGGCCGAAGAGATAGGGATAGCAGCTTCAGTGGTCTTCTTCTTCGGCCTCTGATCCTCAGGGGCATGATCTTCGGGAGCCCTCTTCTTTTTTACCGGGGGCTTCAAGGCCGAGGGAGCTGGGGGAGGAGCGTTCAGACCTGCTCTCTTAGCAAGTCTTGTCAAACTCGGTGCATCCATATCCCAAAGCTCGTCTGGAATGTCCCTTGGTCGCTCTGCAAAAAAATTAATAGACCTGAGTTAGATAATCAGATATGAATAAACGCAGAGGATAAACTTGCAAAATAAAAATGCTTACCAAGCTCGGCAAGGGGACTTCCATCCAGACCTGTCCCAGAGAGGAAGTGGGGAGTCATCAGATGTTCAAACCTGACAAATAGACCATTTACCCCCTGATCCTGAAGGGCTTTCCCCTTCTGGAGGTTTTGAAGACTTAGGCCAAGGTCGGCCCTGGAAGACATGGTGACCTTACCCCACCTAAGGGGCATCCTCTGCTCCATATGAGACGAGGGAACACATGGGCCAAACTCCCATGGCCCTGAGGTAAAGAAGTACCGAGGCTTCCAGTTATGGTTGGAAGTCTTGGTCACCTGAAGCAATTTCTTCTCAGGCCTTCGAGCTACAAAATAGTAGTAGCTCGGATGATTTTTGGCTGAGGAAGGGACGTAACATCCTACAAAGACTTGAACTGGAAGGTCTGGGTGGTGAACGGCCTTCCATAACACTATGGCCCCTATTAGGATTCTCCATGCATTAGGAGAGAGATGGGAGGGGGGAAAATTAATGTAAGAGATGATGGATCTGATAATGGGGTGAATGGGCAGACGGAACCCCAACTTGAACATCTGCTCGTACAAGCAGATCTCCCCATCTCGGCCATGATAAGCCCTCTGTTCCCTCAGAGGTCTCCTAAGTTTTATTGAGGGGCTGATAGAATACAGGTATCTGAAGCAGAGAAGGTCTACCTCAGTAATAGTACTCTCGATCTCAGCCGCCTCAGAGACGTCGACATCGCTCTCAACCTCCTCATCATCATCTAACTCAACATCGGCCGGAGCAGATGTTGATGGGTAACTCGAAAACCTCTGAGCAAACTCTACCCCGGTGACAACCGACATAGGGATGGCGTCAATTGGTGGTTGTATGGCCACACTCGGCTCAAGAATCTCAACCTCTGAGGAAGACCCTGAGGTGCTTGAGTGGTTATGGGACGAGGCTCGGCTGGAGACCTCGACCTAATCAGGGGCGTGATCAGGCTTAGGTGTGAAGTCCATGGCCTCTTGAAAGGAATCCACAGACATGGGGTCTGAGGTAGAAGATTCAGACTCAGACATAGGTATGGGATCAGCAGGAACCCTTGTCTGATAGAAGTTCTTCGGGGGGTCAGGATATATCACCTTCAGAGGTGGTGGAAATAGGGGTCTAATGGGAAACTCTTGTGATCTACGAGCCTCCTCCTGAGCTCTTTCTATTTGCCTAATTTTTTTCTAAAGTCTTCTCTCTAAGAGAAGGGAACTCCTCAAGAAGCTGATATAAAGGTCTGAGCATCAGAGGACGACACTACACTTAGGGACCCTAAACTCTAAAAGTCACAAACAAGACTGGCTAACAAAGCAAAGGAATCTAAAGATCAAACTACTTAAATTTGGCAAGAAAAGCTCGCCTGAAATTATGGTGGTCTCGCCGGAAAGCAAAGAAACTCACCGAAAAGTACAAAAATGAGGGTGCTTGCAGGAAAAATGAAGGAAAAAGTATGGAAAACCTTACCTGAGGATGAAATGGTAAGGAAGAGAGGAGAAAATGCGAGAAATCACCACCAAAATGCCTTGAACCAAGATCTTTTTAGAGAGAGAGAACTGCAGAAACGCTAGCGACTGAAACGAAGAAATGAAGAAGAAAGAGGGAAAGAAGGGTTCAAAACCCTTATATACTCAGGCACAACTCCCAAGGCCCATCATTGCCTTGGGAGCCCCAAAGGGAGGCTGACAGCACACGCCAACCAAGCAAGCATGTTCCAGCGTTGGACAAGTGTCAGGCAAGTATTGGCTTGTAACAGACAGGCCTCGGAGGTGTAGTAATCCCCTAGTCACTTGCTCTCACATATGACTAAGGGCTGGGGGTGATTGATATGCCCCAAGTGTAACCTCAGCCTAGAGACATCAACCTCAGCCTAGAGACACCAACCTCGGTCGAGACCATGGAATACGTTGGACGAGTCTTGGGCACACGATATCACCCCTCGGCCATATCAAGGTCGGCCGTGGCCGACACTACTATGAACCTCTCCAAGGGACCTCACAAAGATCAACAGCACTCGTATATGACTTGAAATGGCAACCTCGGCCATACATAGGCCGAGCCTGCAGGAGGCCACCCAGATCAACCTCATATCAGGCCGACCCTATCCATTGTCTTGGCTAGGATTAGGCCGAGACCTCCATGGAACACTCAGACTGAATAGGTATCAAGACTCACCAATCTCGGCCTCATCAAGGCCGAGGTCATACACCAGACGTGGTAGCCGAGCACCTGCTGACATTCAGATAAGGACACGTTGACACAAATCAGTTATAAGAAGATTATTCCCCACACGTGGGGAGAATATTACATCATCATTCTCTACATGTGACAGTGACAGATGGCACTCCCACATTGGTGAGGTAACCACACACATGCTCATGGAATGCATGGGGGGTAGATTACACCCCCTAGGTACTATATATAGAGGTCATCCTCTACCTTGCAAAAGGATCCCAAATATTCAACCCTAGCTGAAACTCTGTCCATATACACAGTAAGAGAGAGAAAGCTTGAGAGATTGTATCCATGGCCATTAGTGCCTTGTTGCAGTGAGATTATTCACACACACAATGGACGTAGGCCAATCTAGGCTGAACCACTTATATCCTGGTGTATTCTCCTCTTCTCCTCATCTCATTCTCTTACTTCTTTACATAATTGTGTTTCCATTGTTGTCCTTAGATTGAGCTTGAGAACACCTTACCTGGTGGTGCTAATTCCAGCATCATCACCGCACTCTCAGCGAATCTAGAAAACCTCTCTCGAAGTCAGCGTGATTTCACATCGAAATCCCTTTCCACCCTTCACTTTTCATCATACTTTTCATCAAACTTGGTGAATTGACTACCCTTCATCATCATCCAAGTGCAAGGGTTTCTCTCCAACTTTCAAGATCAAGCTCAAGATCTTCAAGAAGGTCCAATTTTCTCCTTAAATTCTCATAAATCCACATTAATTTGTTTTATTACTTAGCTTTTTTATTCTCCCATCTCACATATCCTAATATGCCTTTTATTTAGTATTATTGCAGATCTCTTATTTTTATATAAATAAAAACCCAAAAAATAAGAAAAAGAGGGTTTGCTTATAAATTCCAAATGAGAATTCTCACACTTTTCTCATAACTAAAACACTTTTTTACACACATACACAAATAAGAGAAGTCCCCGGTTGGATTTATAAGTTAAACCCCACCCCTCGTTTTGCATGCAAACTATGTGGACTTTGATGCCTCTATAGGCTACGTAGGCGTCTCCTATTTCAACTTTTCTCTTATTTTATGTTTTCTCTATATTCTTTAAACTCAATTTTCTTAGATTCTATATATTTACATATACATATATTTGTTCTTAGTGGCGTATTATTCCACATGCGTTATCGTTCCATTATAATGATCAACGCAAGGATAATCGTGTAAATCCTACTTTTTAATATTATTTTTAGGAACATTCCTATGGATGAATTGCTTTATCTATTCCATGATACAAGTTGATGATTCTTATCTCCACTACATATACACATGCACACGTGTCACGGGGAAAATAAAGGAAAATAGCAAAAACCCATGAGAGATCGTAAGTAGGGAATGGGTGCCTAACACCTTCCCATTTCGTAACTTAGCTTCCGGACCCTTTTTGAATCATTTTGGTTTCATATGTATCAGTATGTCTTTGGATGTTATCCTTCGGGATGGCTTTATTTTCTTTTGTTTGTTTTGAGTAATATAGATTGGCGTCTCCATCTCTCTACATTTCCACCTCATCAACGACGTCGGTCGAAGCTCTCCCGAGAGGGACGCGCAGGACCTAGGATCCTCTCTCCCACCCACCGCGAGGATCGGGGATGGACCCAAGGATAAAACATGGAAAGGATGACTCTAGAGCTCCTGACATTCCAAGAAAGATTTAAGAACGCTCAAACACTTAATTAAAGCTCCAATAACAAATCTTCAACCTAAATTCTTCCTTGGCTAAGTCTTGAAATGGTCTAAATATTGCTAAGGATGGAGGTTTAGATCTTGGAGATGGTGGGAGTGGGATACAAATTGAGGAGGGAACATAAAGAGAGAGAGAAAACCCTACAAAATCCAATGAGAAGTGCTAGGAATGATCCCTCCAACACCATCTCACTCATATTTATGCTCTAAAACCCTCTACCCTTAACCATTGTCCCATCAAACCTTGACCCATGATCCGATTCGAGCCATTGGAAGCTTGAAAACTCGACTAATCCAAAGGCCTATGTAGCGACTACACATAAAAACTCTAGAAATTTTATAAGTTTTGATGGCTCTTTTAAATGACTTCCCTTCTCGTTCGAACGGCTTTCCTTCTCGTTCAAAATGAGGTTCCAACGATATTCCATACAATGGAGAAAGAGAGCAAGTATGTCTCATTTGATGGCCGTTTAAATCTCGATCGAACAACCCTACTATCTCGTTCGAACAACCAATCCTTTCCTTCGAATGACCCTAAGATTTCTGCACATAATCTTAAGACATCAAATTCCCATTCGTGATTGAAATAAATTCACAATAATATTTCAAAATAGACAACCATCTATTCTTTTAAGTTAGTGGCCAATTTGGCATGCAAATTACAACGAAAGGAAATACAATCTCAGCATGGCTAGTATCACTACTATAAACAAATTAAACCATAACCATATGTTGTTAATCGTTATGATAAACCCAACCCACTGGAGTATTTTAACATTTATCATCTTGTTATATACATCTACATTAATCACATTTTACATATAACAATGTGCTTTCGAATTAGTCTCATGGTTAAAATCGTGTCCCATGTAGACCTATACATATATACAAATAAATATACCAATTTAACCGTAACCACAATAGAACATATATCGAAATGTTAAACTAATCCCAAACCCACATATAAATATTTAACATTCACAAACTTACATTATCATCACAACCAGACTAAATTTTTACACACACACACACACACACACACATATATATATATATATATATATATATATATATATATATATATATATACACATATATATATATATGCATTCCTGTATAAACATATACTCGAGACATACCTGATAGTATAATAATTATACCCAAATATCTAGGTATAACATTATAAACTAATGCATGTGGTACTCCACCCCAATAAAAATAATAACACTCGAACCAACTCCACCTCAATTGCAGGGTCCCACTACGTTACCAAATGCACTATGTATAATACGTAATTATATATAACATAATGCCTAACGTGATATAACATATCACTACTATACCCATTGCCCATCCAAATCCCCGAACCATATCTTATCAATACACATAAGTTTAATACATTCAAACTACAATTAAAACTCCACCTTTTATGTACTCTTAGTTTATCAAACACACACACACACACACACACACACACACACACACACATATATATATATATATATATATATATATGTCATCCTAAGTGCTGACCTGAGATGGTGCAAACTCCCATTCCAAACATATTTTTAAAAGAGTAAAAACTAATTTTTTGATTATTTTGTTTTGGAGATGATCTCCATAATGGAGATCATATGAAAAAAAATTCATCCAAAAGTGTGTGAGATGATCATCCAAATTTTTGACGATCGAAAATGTAGATATTCATTATTTTTGTATAACATATTTTTAAAATTAATATTTTTATGAAACTTTTCATACATGATCTCCATAGTGAGGAGGTCATATACAAAAACGTTCATTAAAAAATTACCTTTTTACTATTAAATAAATACTTTTGTGGGGGTATGTATATAAGAGGTCTTTAAAGGGGGTTCTTTGTCTATATAAACACCCAACTAGACATCCTAGTGTTGGGGATCGATATACACAGAATAAAATTTTCATCCCTTGAATCTCTGATTAATCATACAATAGAAAGTGTAAAAGGAAAAACTAGGTTTAAAAACCAAACCTTAGGTTTTGAATACAATACCTTGCGGATTTTCTTGCAATCTAATATGGAGAAATGTATTTGATGAAGATGAGAGGATATCTTCTTTTGGATCTCTAAAATCTTTCTTGAATCCTATAAAACACTTGGATCTATTAGTTTTTTATATTTTTAAAGCTAGTTAGGTGTGTGGGAACCTTTGAAGAAGAAAATTGTTTCTCCTCAATGAGATATGGTCCCTTAATCTAGGACTCTTCATAAAATTATGAATAGTATTTTCTCTTTCCATTCTCAAATCGCAATAATTAATTATGCAGCCTTAAACCCTAACTGAAAACAATATATACTACTTTGAGTAGTGATCTTGGGCCGAAATAGTTTTATGAGAATCTGGACCTAACTACTTCGGTATACAGACTATTCTAGTAACCCAAGATAAATATTTAAATATGCTCCCAAATAAATACTCAAAAATCCCATAATATATTTCTTTTCTTTATTTAATAATTATTAATTCTACTAAATAATTATGACTGGACTCCAATTTGGTTATCAAAAAAATCACTCAGATATAATGAGGTCTTATTTGCAAAGTTAATTATGGTACATAATATGATTCTTCGGGATAAGATTTCGATACCCTCTTAGTCAAATCAATTTGCCTTTTATTGACTTTAACTAGCATCTAATTAATTCCTTGATTCTGAGACTTCACTTATTTTTGCTACTCCGCGAGATTATAAAATAATGTATTGATCATGTTTAACTGGTGGAAACAAATCTTATAAGTCTACTAAGGGCGGTATTACAATCCAAGGTATCCTTGGGATGTGGATTCCTCCGAATTATGATTTCAAACCTACTCACACAACTATTACCTAATATACGAGGTTTTATTGCCCCAATGAAAAATCCTATTGCACCTATAGAAATCAAAGTAACATTTGTTTTCAATTCTCATTATTCCTAAGTTTTAGAATCTACGCACCCTTTACAAATGGTGTGATATTACCTATGTCTAATCAAGACAACCCTTAGCCTAATATCTCATAGGTGTAAATGTTCAATACATTCCTGATACTACTCATCATGATTATTTTTCAGACTGTCATACAAATTCTCGAACCATTAGACACGCTCTCATAGTCTGAGACAAATGACTAGGATTATATTATAACCATTCCCATGGGATGTCTACCTCATTTCTAGAGTATGAACCATTTAATAGTGCTTGACCCAGAATTTGGATCGCCTGTGATCAAGATAAACCCAACTTAACGAAATATTTAAAGAAAATAAATATAAAAGCATTATCACAAATATGATTTTCATTTCAAAATTAGTAAGACAAATTATTGTACATTATAAAAAATTTCGTCACATGGTTTTAATAATAAACCCTCGATAATCTCTCACATAGTGTTAAAGACATATGGTCATGCACTTGGACACCTAATTAGTCTTGAATATTGCATTTAGTACCCTTTTTTCTTGCGCATTCTAGCATGACTGTGTCAGGTTAGTGCTGTATTAAATCTCTTACATTTAATAACATTTTTTCTTGATGATTTTACGTTTTTAACGTATACTTAATCTTTTAAAGGTATTAGAGTTATTATTAGTGCAATTGGTTGCATTTAAGGAAAGGTTTGTCACAAGATCAAAATTTTAGGGCAATTTTGTCCCTTCATACTGTACATATTTAAGGGTTTCAAAATACAAATATGTAGATAAATAAATTATCTATATTTGGCTTCCAACCATGCATCAATTCGATTCCAAATGAAGAAGTTATGGTCGTTTTGGTTTTCCAAATATGAGGTCCCGAATTGATTCTACCAAACACTGAATCAATTTGGGTACTATTCATAGGCACAAAACTATGTTTTTACGGGTTTTTTGATTTGGTATTTATATGTAAATATTCTTTTAAATTAGAGACTTTATTTTTAAATCATTTGATTATTTTTTGGCCTTTTTTATGCGATTCTCGCCTTTCTCTCTCCTAGGGTTTGGTATTTTGTAAGTTTCATTTACTATTCATTGTCTTCTTCCTTTAATTTTTACTCTATATTTAATTTTATTTCTTTCTAACTTAGTTTTGATTCAATAAAATTAATTTATTTTTGTTTTTCTCTTGCTTTGTCTCTTTAATACTTTAATTGTTTTACTGTGTTTGTAACTAGTTTGTGGGTTAGGATCATATTTCCACCATCAATGGCGATTTGTTCTTGAAATCTATGACTTGGCTTACATGACTTTTAATTCAATTCTTGTGTATTGATATTAGACTATTATGTATTTAACTTCCTTTGTCACGCAACGGTAGTGTTTAAATCGGTATTGCAGCATTAATCGATTTCTAACCATATTCGGCTGAAAGTTTTATCTCTCATTTTGATATTTAGTCTCTTCATGTGGGATGTTAATTAATTGATTGTGCTCCATTAATTATTTTTTTGAACCAAATTTTTGTTATACATTTTGCTTATCCATGGTAGGAATGCGATTCTAATTCATTCTTATCATATAATTTAGTTTACATATTTCCCAAGTCTTTATTGCAGTATAAAATGTTTTAAACCCAAGAGATCATGTTTTATAGTTTTATTTGTTAAATAGTAAATCATTTTGATTCTGGAAATGTTCCTCACGGATTCGATCCCCACTTACCGGTACATTCCATAGTCTACCAAGCTCTAGATTTTGTATAGGTGGTAAACACCCCAAAACAAATTCAATTACAATGTTTACTGCTCATCAAAAGGGAGCCATTTGTCAAGGAACTGTGTATATTAGAATTTTATTGATTTATTACTATGTATATATTTTTTTATTGTTCTTGTGGGTACTCGAAATTAGAATGATGGGCCTAGACGAGTAGCCCAATTGTAACGGCCCAAAATCCAGATCCCCCATGTCTTAACCGGTTATGATTTAGTCTTCTCCCATGCTCCCATTAAGAGGGGTTCTAGGAGAAGATGGAAAACGTGGGGGAGTCCAACACCCCCACTCCCTGAAATGGACATGTATATAATAAACCCTAGGTTCGGGTCAAAGGACACACTGTATTCTCTGTAATCACTCTCCGGAGTATATAGAAATAATACTGACTGCACCACCGTGGACGTAGGCACCTTTGCTGAACCACGAACATATTTTGTTGTGTGATCGTCATTTTATATTCCTTATTTTTCTTGGTGATTGTGCTTCTCTTATCTCTCTGTGTTGAATAATAATCGTCACCACAATTGGCGCCGTCTGTGGGAAACGTTTATCTTCCCTGAGAAAGTCCACACCCAGAAAGGAGTTCGAAATGTCTGGTCACAGTAGCAATGCTCCCCAGGCAGGAGATATCCAAGAACCACCTGATTCTCGCAGGATTAGATCCGAAGTTGGGCGATCAGATCAGAGGGATCGCTTAGAAAGGCAAGCCTCAGAAGAAAGACAAGGACCAGTGAGGTCCCCACAGATATCCAGGCTAATTAATGCATATGAGGCGAGGCTCCACGAGCAAAGGGAGTCCTCTCGCAAACATGAAGCCGAGAATGCTCGCCTCAAAAGAATATTAGAAAGAATGGAGAGAGAACTCCATCATGGAGCCAAGATACGTCTATACTGCACTCCTAGCCCTCAGGCAAGCAAGTCTTCTAGCCGAGGAAGGAGCCCTAGGCGCGAATCCCAGAAAGCGGAGGAAAACGAGTCAGAGGACGACCTACTCAAGCAATTGCGATTAGCTCGCAATCGCAGGAGCCCAGATCACAGCAACGAAAACATACGAAGTCTGGTCCAAAGGGAGATGGACCAACACCCCGCACATCACGGCACAAGATCAACCCGAGAACTCGCCAGGCGAGCTCTCAAAACTCAGATGAAATCACCTTTCTCGAGGGAAATTGAAGAAAAGGAAGTCCCCAAGAAGTTTGCTATTCCAAGGTTGAGAATTTATGATGGCAAAACTGATCCCATTGATCACGTTAGGCAGTACCGACAGGCCATGACCTTCTGGAACCATTGAGACGCACTAATGTGCCTTATTTTTCCCTCGAGCCTGCATGACGTGGCACAAAAATGGTTCGAAAGGCTCCCCCACCGGTCCATCAAGAGTTTTAAATCTCTGGCCGAGCTCTTTACGGCTCGATTCATTACTAGTAGCTCCCATCCCAAAAGGATGGATGCTTTGCTGATAATGAAGAAGACGCCCCAAGAGACCCTCCGAGACTACGCGAAGAGGTACTGGGAATTGTTCAACGAGGTTGGGGACTATTCGGAGCAAGTTGCAGTAGCCTCTTTCAAAATTGGGCTACCCATCTCCTCCCTTCTGTACCAATCCCTGACGAAGAAAGAGGCCATGACCATCGACGACCTAATGGCCCGCATCGAGAAGTATGCCAAGGTGGAAGATGTCACCTGCCACAGCATAGGGGAAAACGATCGAACTAAGCATGTTGCCAAGGGTGGTGGCATGATTGAGAACCAGAAGAAAGGGGGAAAGAACAGGGGCAAAAATGGCTCCAAGAATGGAGGTAACAATGATGTGTCAAAAGCATTTCAGGCGATCAACACCATCTTCAGAGAACTAATTTACAAAATTCTCGCAAAAATCAAAGATGAGCCATTTATTAAGTGGCCCAGAAAGATGGGAGGAGATACCTCAAAAATAAACAACGCACTGAGATGCGCTTTTCACGAAAAAGGAGGACATAAGACTGAGCATTGCAAGGCCCTTAAGTCCCACCTCGAAGAGCTGGCCCAATTCGAGCATCTGAACGAATGAGTGGATAAAAGGGCAGAGAAGGTTGCTGCCCATAAAGAAGCCAGGCCTGACAACATGCTTAAAGATGATGTCGGCCATGAATTCGCAGTAATCCATGGGGCATCTGATGCAAAACAAATTCAAGGAAATTCAGTCCGAATGGAGGTGAAAAAGCTTACGGCAATGATGCAAGCTTTTCAGATCGATCCAGCGAAAGAGTTGAAGAACAAGAAGGTCTGATGCATTCTAAATAGCAAATAAAGTACGGAAGACCCGGAGTAGAGGAGACCAGGATCCTCCACTCTGAACGGGTCATCGAGGACCTGGAGGAAGTCGCAGCTAGAAATTGCGACGATAGCAGGATTTTTTTTATTGGAGCTTCTCTCACAGATCAGAAGAAGAAGGAATTGACGACCCTGCTAAGGAATAATATAAACGTCTTTTCGTGGGATCCATACGAAATGCCTGGAATTGATCCTAGTATGGTCTGTTATCAGCTACACGTCGATCCCACCTTCAAACCAATTGCGCAGAAGGCACGGTGAACTGCACCCGAGAAGGCAAAAGCCGTGGAAAATGAAGTGGAAAAACTGCTGGATGTAGGATCCATAAGGTAGGTACAATTCCCCAAATGGTTATCCAACCCAGTAGTAGTTCCAAAAAGCAACGGGAAGTGGAGAGTTTGCATCGACTTCACTGACCTCAATAGAGCGTGTCCTAAAGACAGTTTCCCCCTCCTAAAAATTGATCAACTGGTAGACGCCACTACAGCTCACGAGAGAATGAGTTTTCTGTACGCTTACTCAGGGTATCACCAGATCCCTCTATATACCCCAGATCAAGACAAAACAACATTCATCACCACAGTTGGGTTATATTGCTACAAGTTCATGCCCTTCGGGCTCAAAAATACAGGAGCAACCTACCAGCAGCTGGTCACCAAGATGTTCAAGGACCGGATGGGAGACACCATGGAGGTCTATATCGATGACATGCTCGTTAAAAGCAAGAAGAAAGAAGACCACATCTCAGACCTATCAAGCACATTCGAAATCCTCAATAAGTGCCGAATGAAACTTAACGCGAGCAAATGTTCTTTCGGGGTCCAGTCAGGAAAATTTCTTAGGTACTTTGTTAGTAAGAGAGGCATCGAGGATAACCCACACCAGATTGATACAATAAACAAGGTACAACCTCCTCAAACAATCTGGGATATGCAAAAGCTCACCGGTATACTCGCTGCCTTGAACCGCTTTATCTCTAAGTCCTACGAGAAGTGTAAGCCTTTCTTCCAGCTTCTAAAAGGAAAAAAAACGGTAGAATGGAACCAAGATTGCTCGCGGGCATTGGACGAGCTCAAGGCTTACCTCAGCTCCCCATCGCATCCCGTCATATAACAAGAAACAAATTCCTTATACTTGTACCTCTTCGTTTCCAACCACACTGTCAGTTCTGCCTTAATGTGCAAAGTTGCAGGAATCTAGCATCCCGTTTATTATGCGAGCAAAACCCTACTAGACACCGAGCAGAGGTACCTACCACTGGAGAAGCTCTCCTTTGCACTAGTAGTGGCTTTGAGGAAGATGAAGCACTATTTCGAAGCCCACACTATAATCGTCCTTACATCGCACCCCCTTAAAGAAATCCTGAGGAAGGAGAATTTATCGGGTAGACTTTCTAAATGGTCAGTCGAGCTCGGATGATTTGACATCTAATTTCAACCAAGGAACGCGATCAAGGGGCAGGTCCTTACTGATTTCATAGCTGAATTCACAGGAGAGCAACCTTCCAACCAACCTCAACTAGAAAGACAAAAATGGATTGACGCGATAGAGGAAACCTAGAAATTATTCGTTGATGGAGCCCCCAACTCAAAGGGGGCAGGAGTAGGCATTGTCCTCATTACTCCAGATGATAAAATCCTTAAACAAGGAATCAGACTTGTATTTACAGCCTCCAACAATGAAGCAGAATACGAAGCCTTAATAGCCGGCCTCTAGAAGGCCCACACTTTGGAAGCAAAGCATTTACAGGTGTTCGGCGATTCTCAATTAGTCTCCAATCAGATAAGTGGAGACCACAATGTAAAAGATGAAAGAATGGCAGCTTACCTCGCCTTAGTAAAAAGACTAATGGCTAGCTTCGAAGAGATCAATGTCCAGCAATTTCTCAGAGGATAGAACAACCATGCTAACGCCTTAGCAGCCCTAAGTTCAGCAGTCAATTCTGACCTAAAAAGAATAATCCCCATCGATTTCCTCGCTCATCCAAGCATTAACCGTAGCAGCAAGCTGTCAGGCGTGGAGTAAATGCTCCAAGTTGATTCAGCACCCAGCTGGATGGACACTTTAAGAAACTATTTGAAGGATAACACGCTCCCAGAAAATAAAAAGATTGCCCACCAGATAAGAGTCAAAGCTACTCGCTTCCACTTATCACCAGAGGGAAAGCTATATAAGAGATCTTTTTTTATCCATACCTTCAATGCGTCTACCCAAGGAATGTCGAGCTTCTATATGAACTTCACGAGGGAATCTATGGAAGCCATATTGGAGGAAGGTCCCTGTTTTTCCGAGCAATGAAGGAAGGCTATTGGTGGCCATATATGTAAAGGGACTCTGCGATGTATGTTCGCAAGTGCCTGAAATGCCAACTTCACGCTCCTATGGTCCATCAACCTGCTAACGACCTAAAATCAGTATCCAGCCCATTGTCATTCGCCCAATGGGGAATGGACATCGTAGGACCACTTCCTACCACCACCGACAATCGCAAATATCTGTAGGTCGCAACTGACTACTTCACCAAATGGATTGAGGCGAAACCCCTAGGGAACATCCGAGATGCAGATATGATAAGGTTCATATGGAGAAATATAATCACCCCTTTTGGCATTCCCAGAACCATCATCATTGATAATGGAACGTAGTTCGAGAGAGGATCCTTTTAGAGTTTTTGTGGTGAGCATGGAATCAGACATCATTTTAGCTCGGTGGCCTATCCTCATAGCAATGGCCAAGCCAAGGCTTCCAATAAGACAGTGATCGATGGATTAAAGCAACGATTAGTGCGAGCCAAAGGTGCATGGGTAAATGAATTAACACATATTTTCTGGGCCTATCGGACCACTCCACGATGAGCAACGGGGGAAATCCCATTTTTGCTGACATATGAAATGGAAGCAGTCATCCCATTAGAAGCAGTCTTGCCAACAATGAGGTCCAGCCTTCTCGACCAGGGCCATAATGATGCAGCATTGCTCGGTGAGCTCGACCTAGCGGATGACCACCGAGAGCTAGCCCTAGTGAAACTAGCAAGCTATCAGCAACAACTCGCGAGGCATTATAACAAAAAGGTCAATCCAAGGGCATTCCAAGTTGGGGACTACGTCCTAAGGAAAGTCATGGGCAGCGCAGTAAGACCATCAGACGACAAGTTAGGGCCCAACTGGGAATGACCATTTAAGATATCAAGAAATGACCTGCAAGGAGCTTATCACTTGGAAATGCTGGAAGGCAGAGATATACCCCGAGCATGGAATGCAGCCAATCTCAAGAAATTCTATTTTTAGATTCTTCTTTTGGATTGTACTTATGAGACTGAAACTCATTAATCAAAGTTACTTAGCAGTTGCATTCTACGAATTGTCAGTTAACTAGTAGTAATTAGACTCTACAACTCACACACCCTTTCCAAGTGAAAGTCACACTGATCATTACGTCATAGAAAGGAAATAACCCTCCTTGGGTTTTCATTATAAAACACGAAAGACCTCTCTTAGCATTGCCCCTGGCAATATATGAAGCCCTACAGGAGATCCTTAGGCAATATGGCCAAGTCAAAATTGGTCACCAAACAATGTTTCGTTGAATAAAATCCTGATCGGATAAAACATCCAACACCAGGTGTGTCCTCGCCAATTGCCACACTTAGGCCTAAGGGAGTGTGACGACACAACCTAAAAGGTAAAGCGGGGCAGAATGGTATCTCGTTGGCATATTGTACTGGAAGGACACTTACTTGATAATGCAAACATGCAAATCTAGTCAGCCAAGAGAGGCTCAATATTATTGAACAAAGATGAGAAAAATATAATACACTTGTTTAGTCGGCAAATTCGCCCAAAACATAAATTTTATATTAATTCATCATATTTACAACAATTGCAATACATGTTTAGTCGGCGAGCTCGCCCAAAACATTCACATTACATCACCTCAATATAAAATATACAAATTTACTACTGGCAAAATCTTAATGAGGATGAGGCCTCTGAGCAAGGTAATCAGCCACTTGGGCTCTTCGACCGTCATCTGGATGGGGAGCTAGCTCCTCCTCAACTTCATTAACATCCGACTCCAATAACTACCGAGGGATGGCATTGATGGGGATCCATTGATCATCTCTCCGGAAGGGGTTAGGCATCAGGGTGGAAGGAGAAATCTCATGACGGTACCAGAGCATCGAGTTCCTCGGGACTTGTATCCTCAAGGCACTCAACCACCCCCTGATGACGACGAGCTCTTCAAACTCTATCAGCCTCGTTGGAGCATCTAGCCAACCCTGATTGTATCCATCGGCCCATACTCGTCGAGGTCCTTTCTTAAATAAATGCCTCAACCGTGTGACGTCCCTCTGGATCCCAACAACAATCACATATGCTCATTATACATCACCACAAAGATCTTCCATTTCCCTAGCTGAACCCCTGGTGTTCCTGCCAGCTCGCGAAACGGTTGTAGGAGTAGGGCCTTGCAGTACAGGAGGAACATTGCCCGAACCAGTTCTAGATCGCGATGAGGAGGAACCTCGTAATACTGCAGGAGCATTGCTCGGTGCATGTTCCCTAAGTCGCGAGACCTCTCTCCTCAAAGCTTCATTCTCTTGCTGAAGAACTTCCCCAACCTAGTTGATCTCCGAAGCATCTAGAAGCTTCACCCTTAATGTATTCACCTCCTCTTGGACTGAGGCACCAACTTCCTCCATCTCTTGGAGCCTGTCCTTCAGTTTCAAAACAAGCTCAGTCTGCTCTATGAAGTGCTTATTCCTTAATCACAGTGATTTGCAAATCCTCACAAAGGTATGATGAACTTCAGAACTCACATCAGGTCCAAGCATTCTTCCCAATTGAGAAGTGGCTGGTATATAATCATCAACATTAATCGACTACAAGCAATAAAAGGGCAATGGAAAGAAATAAATCAGTGCACTGGGGAAAAGAAACTTTTCATTTCATTAATAAGGGTCAAAAGTACATCGAGCAGCAAAAATAAAAATTACAAGAAAAGATACAAAGTAAGTCCTAGAAGTAAAATTAACTAGCGACCTCAGGCTGCACAGAAGTAGCTAGCTGCTTCCCCTTATCAGCGGCAGTAGAAGCATCCCCCTCCGCAGGGATAACCTTTGTCGCCTGAGAAAGGGGGACATCGACAGGAATCATCTTGGAGGCAGGGTTAACGCCTTCGATGGATGGGGCAGGGGCTTTCACTACAACCGGCTTCGGACCTGGGTTATGCTCGTCGAACAGAGGGGAGGCGACATCGACACCAGCAGCTATGAGGGCCTTATTCCAAACTTTCTTGAAGTTTAGATGCCTGATGTAGCCTATCTGAACCTCGGCATCTTCATATGCAGCATCCCACCTGGAGTTGTATGATTCCTCCTTAATGGTGGCTACCTAAGAGTCCTTTTTTTGAAGCTACTTGGTCAGCACCCTATTATCCTCTACGATGGCTAACTTGCTTGAGCAGACCAAGTCATAGGCCTGCCTCAGCTCGTTTAGCTCTTTAACCACTGCATCCCTCTCTCGGTTGGAATTGACAAGGGACAGGTCAGAAGAACCTCGGGCAGCGTCAGCAGTCTTCAGATCGTCCTCTAGTTGAGTGCCCCTCACTTTCAAGGCAGCACTTTTCTGCTCCAGCTCACTGTTCCTGCTCATCAGCTCATCGCGAGAGCGATAGAGCACGAATAAGTTAGTCACAAACTACAAAAACATAGAAGACGTCAAGAAAAGGAAATAGCTAACACTTAATAAAGCATTGGAGAAAAGGAATGGTCTTACCAAAGCTAGTATCTGGCTAGCCTGTAGGGCCAATTGATCAGACCCTAGCGCCCTTTGGTGATCTGCAAGAAGAACTGCCCTCTCGAGCAGTGCGGGGGGCAACTGAGGAGAAATAGCAACTGAGGCCCCCTCGAGTAATGCGAACACCGGGACTAAGGCCTGCCCAGCCTTCGTCCTCGATTCCATCCTTCTCCTCTCCTCCTCTTTCTCTTTCTTTATCCTCCTCTTTTCCCCCATCCTCTTCTTCTCCTCCATCTTCTTTCTCTCCTCTAATTTTTTTTCTCTTTCCCTCTTTCAACTGTTCTTTTTCTTTCCTCTTCCTTTCCTACTCCTGAGCAGAAGATCAAGAGCCAGTGGCAACAACCCCAGTACTGGACTTCTGCTTCTTTGACCTCTAGGCGAGGAGCATGTGATCATCATCATCATCATCCCGAATCAAGTTTTTCCTAGGAGGAACCATCTCCTCACTTGAACTGCTGGACGTGCTCGAAGTTCCTCGGGCTTTAGAAGCCTCTTCTAAGTCAGAAGAACTATCACCACTGGAGAAATCCTCACCAAAATTGCCTTCAACACCGCCTACAATGTCACTCTCAGAACTGCTCTCCTTCTCGTCTAACTGGATATGATCAGCAGCAGTCTCTTCAGATGTATCAAATTTAGGGATACTGTCTGTTGGCGTCGCTATAAAGCTAGAACCAACATTTTTGTATTCGAGCAAAAAAGCAGCAGACCGGGGATGCTCACCGTCGGCTAAAGGCTCCCTGATATTCCTGGCCTTGACCAATCCAGAAATACGAACTTCGTTAAGAGCAGGTTCGAAGTTCTTCGACCTCGTTGAAGAAAAAAAATAGGAAAAGTCAGAAAGATCACAAATCAGTAAATAAATTGAAGGAACAGAGCAAAGTCTACCTATGTATTCTTCCCCATAAAAGGGAACAGAAAGCCTATCAGACCTCGACTCCTCAGACTGGGGATAAAACTGCCAATTTCTAGCAAGAAAGCCCTCTTGCCAATAGTCCTTATGGGAATCAGGTAGGTTTACTACCAATACCCTGTCAGGAATCCTGTCTTTGAGATAGAGAATACAAGAACTAGTTCGAGAAAAAGAATAGCAAAAGCAGACCTCGGTGAGCCCTAACTTGGTACCATATGACTGATTTATTATATGAACACCATTGATTATCTTCCACACATTGGGTGAACACTGTGCAGGAACAATGTTGAAATAACCAAAGAAATGCAAGAATAGGTTGTTGGGAGGAAAAGTTAGTCCCCCTTGGGAAAGCAGCAGGACATGGATCCAATGGGCCCCCTCTATCTCTCTAACATTTCTAGGGGGAAGGACACACTCAATCTCTACCCACTCTGGGATATTATAAAACTTCTTAAACTCAGACACTGACCTATTACCGATCTTTGCCATTGGGAAACCTTAGAAAACTACAAATTCAAAGAGAAAATACAAAGAGAAGGAACAGGGGACTTACAAGATGAAAGTTCAACTCGAACGATGAAGAATCACGAGCCCAAATGACAAGGAAGCAATAAGAATGGAGACTGAGAGAAGAGAACATGAATCACTAGAGCTCACAGAGAATGGGAGAGTATTGAGAAGGCTGAAACGACGATACAAAAATGACTGCTCTGGATAGCTTTTGAGTGCTGCTAATCATAATACACAGACCACGAAGCAAGTGCTGTCTAAACTCATTCCTCAAACTTTGGAAGAGTTGCATGATATACAAAGGAACCATTATGACAAATCATTAAAATTTATTGAGCCCAAAGTATAGCCCAACAAACTTAGGGGTATTTATGGGTACCCAAAATTAGAATGATGGGCCTGGACGAGTAGCCCAATTCTAACGGCCCAAAATCCAGATCACACATGTCTTAACCGGTTATGATTTAGTCTTCTCCCATGTTCCCATTAAGAGGGGTTCTAGGAGAAGATGGAAAACGTGGGGGAGTCCAACACCCCCACTCCCTGAAATGGACATATATATAATAAACCCTAGGTCCGGGGCAAAGGACGCACTGTATTCTCTGTAATCACTCTCTGGAGTATATAGAAATAATACTAACTGCACCACTATGGACGTAGGCACCTTTGCTGAACCACGTACATCTTTTGTTGTGTGATCATCATTTTTTATTCCTTATTCTGCTTGGTGATTGTGCTTCTCTTATCTCTTTGTGTTGAATAATAATTGTCACCACAGTTCTTTTTGTTTTAACTTGCTCTGCATACTTGAACATTTGAGCGCCAAGAAATGTTGAATTTATCAGTTGTGCACCAATTTGTGGAATTTCAATCAAAGAGCTATTTTGTGTAAGCATGACTTAGTCTATAGTTTTTGGTGATTGTAATGGTTCACAAATTTTTCCTATGAATAATTTTCAAGGTTTCCCAAAACCTATGACTTTTGGCGAATACTTTCAAAAGGAAGAAATTAATAATCATATGACTTTTGGTGAGCAATTACAAAATCAAACAAAGGATCTGGTGACATCTGAAAATTATCCCCTTGACAAAAAAGACACAAAATGATTACAATAAAAAAAATTAAAAACCATTATGATAATAGTTATCCTAACTTTTATGAAAATGTAGTACCCCGTATTTTTCTGGATTTTATTTATTGGAATTAATTGAATCAAAGGGATAATTAATTGGAAACTAATCCGGATTTAAGTATTAGCAAGACGAGAGTTAGTATTTGATTATGATAATATTATTGAATACTATTGAGTGGATATGGTAATATATGATTATTGAATTTATTAATATTGCCCCGAGTTGTAAATACGACAATTTCAGAAATAAAGTTGGGATGCGCGTGTTAGTCATGTCAAGAAAAAATTTAATAGATTTAAAAATAAATTATTTTTATATCATCCATTTGGTCATTCTGAGTGTACCAACGTGTCTGAAAGGGTCGAGATAGTCACAAAATACTAGTCGGGTGTTTAGTTTGGGTCTCGGGGCATTTTAGGCTTAATTGGCAACCCATGAGGGTATTTTAGTCAATTTGACTTTTTAAGGAACAGTAACCCAGAATTTTAGACTGATTATATCAGGAAACACATAGGTACCTTAGAGTTTCACCACCCAAAATCATAAACGGCCATTAGAGAGGAAGAGAAGGAAGTTCCAAAGGAGAACCACCTCTTAGAGGCTTTTGCACCATCGTCACCACCACCAAATAGATTGGGAAGAGAGGATTACTCTCATACCATCTGCTCCAAAGGATCATAATCTCTAATTCAAGGAAAATGGTTTATCTTGCAATTATTTAAGGCATATATTTTACATGATAGTTTAACTTTGAAGACAAATTATGAATAATTGTAATAACGTGAAATTGGAGACTAAATTATTGAACTTGGATAGGTTTGCATGTAGTGGCTCTTCTCGAAATACTAAATGAACGAATTTACAAACTAAGAGTTAGGAAATCATGAAATTAAATTGATATTTATAATGATTATTGAAGAGATATGGAAGAATTAGGGTTGTAGTAATATTCATGACTTTTGATCCAAGAAATCGACATTCTGTGATGGTTTGATGAATCTTGAACGTTAAAACTAATGTAGATATGTTGGTTTAATATTTGGTATACTTATATGGGAGTTTGGGAAGTTGTAATGGAGAATTGGAGGTGTAAAAATGGGAGAAACCATAACTGTTAAAGAAATTCTGGGCAGAAAACTGCTCAATCGATCAATCGACTTTTCGATCGATCGGCCCATTTCTTCGATAGGTCGATCCCTCTAGAGAATGTGATCCTTTATCCTTTAAATAATTGAGTAACTTCCTACCTTTAGAACCCTTTAGTGATGATTTATTGAACATATTGGTACTTAGGGAAGACCAGTAGGGATGTATTTGAAGCCCGAAAGATATTAGGTTAGTTTGGGATTACATGTTAAAATGTCTCACTAGTGAGTTACGTTTGGAAGTAGTGAGAAATCGAAATTAATTGTCACAAACAACAACTTAAGGTTAGACACTGTATTAGGGGGGCCTTAATTACTGAAATAACCTTATTAATTTGAAGGAAACTTAGTAACCGTTTAGGTTAGGGGTAAGTACACGGAATTATAGGTAAAGAGTTATTGCACTAAACTTATTACGTGAGATAAACAGGATGATACTATAATACGTATGAGACTTATTATATAGGGCTGTAATACACCAATATTAATATGATAATTATCTAAGTGTGTGATTACTAAGTGTATGGATTTTTGTGTATGACATACCTACCATACTTGTTGTCACGGGAGGTTGATTTTTAGGAAAGGACCATCTTATCTTTGTGTGCCTTCGGGGGAATTTAGACTGGTACTTTAAGGACATAGGACTGTGAAGGACTTATCTAGTGAGCTGATAAGATCGATGACCATGGGAGCATAGGTATGTGGGTGACCTATGGGTATGTGAACTATGTTCGCCTTCAATATGTGTGACTTTTATTGAAACGGTTCTTAAGTTATTCAGAACACGTTATCCCTATGTACGTGATGTACTGGGATTCGATAGGAGTGTATGCGTGCACTGCGACTTAGCCTAGGGATGCCATATATGTATATATGTAATGAGAGTGACTTATATATGTACTTGTGATTGATTTATGGTTACTTAGTAGATGCGAATAACTAAGAATAATGAGAACTTAACTAATACTTGATCTAAGTAATTGGATTAATAAACGTTTAAGTTATGAACATAATTTATTTGAATAATACGGGTGACATCTAAAGTAAGACCGTATGGTTAGGAGTAGAATAGACTAGTCATGCAGTAAAACACCTAGGTGGAATTTAGAAGATAGGCGTGCACAATAGTTGAGGGGTGAGTCTTTTAAGGGAGGGTACGCGACTAACATGTTTAATATATGTGCTGTTTAATATTAAAATTTAAACACTTGTTGTTTTAAAAATATTTTCACCTCGGGCTCTGACCCATTTGCTTTCAAATATTTTTCTTTTTGTAAAACCTTTTAGGTGCCCAGCCACAGGGACGCCAATCTTAGGAGTTCCATTCCATTGACGTGTTGTAGCTGTTGTGGAAGTTACAGGATCTCGTTACTAAACGCCTCCACATCTATCCTTGCTTCTTTTGGAGTCATTTATTCTAGTTAGGGACTGTTGCCCATTCTTATTTAGAGGCATCAGTTTTAGACTTTCATTTTATTTTAGTCTTGGGATTTATTTATTTCACTTAGACATTTGTATTGGGTTTATTTACATTTCTACTACTATTGGAGTGTTTACTCCAGGCATAAGTTATTTCATTCCGTTAATTACCTTATGATATTGTTTATGTGATTGTTGGATGATGATTTAAATTAGTTAGTTGATGGTTAATTTAAATGTTAAAATTTGACACTTCACTATCTTAAATATTAGGTGGTTAGTAATTAATTAAATGTTTTAAACAGTGATGCTAAGAACTGAACCAACTTGACATTTTGTATTAATTTAAATAAAGGAGTATCTACCCGGTATCTAATTAGTCGGGATGCCATAGGTGGTATCAGAGCATCAGATTCTAGAGTCCTTAGTGTCTGCACGACTTGTTATGTTTTCGTATAGTGTCCTTTGATAATAGAGCCCTATATTTTAGTATTGTTGTACTCTTTTGTTTATCTTACGTTCTTCACCTATTTTGAGATGTTAACTATGGACTTACAA
Source organism: Sambucus nigra (assembly GCA_949130495.1). NCBI lineage: Eukaryota > Viridiplantae > Streptophyta > Magnoliopsida > Dipsacales > Adoxaceae > Sambucus > Sambucus nigra. The sequence continues at coordinate 343,474,138 of OX422211.1, forward strand.
AACTTCTCCCTAATTTCATATGCCTCCTTAACGTCTAGAGCGAGTTCCCAGGGGTACCCAACCTGAGACTCAGCCTGCACCAGTTCAAAGTTCTATGAATGCTACTGAAGTTGCCTCCATTAAAGGCCAGACGGTAAATGACGCGTTAGCAGTTGTGTAGAAGGTACCACCTCAGGCACTGGTGGTAGTCCCAGTCCAGGCTCATGTATTCCCGTCTGCCTGGGAACATGTTCGTAATGACTTTCAGAAGGCGTATCCTTCAAAGTTTATAGTAAGCTCTGATATCGTAGTGTCAATCCAATGGAAGAAGGACATCCAAAGGAACTTGAGGATGTATGAGTGCACAAATGTACAAAGGCAGATAATGGCTACATTTAAGCTGGTAAGAGCAGCCTTGCAGTGGTGGGAGTCCATTACCACGGTCGAGGAGAGAGATGTTTTTTTCTATTGAGGAGTTCTGGGTGCCATTCGACCGTAAATATTTCCCCTCTACAGTTCAGAAAGAGATGAGGTGAAAATTGATGAATCTTAAGGAGGAAGGGATGACAGTGGCAGAGTATGGGTCCGAGTTCACTAACCTTATGAAAATAGTTCCCCATGAGATACCAGCTGAAGAGAAGAAGATCCATAAGTTCATGGATGGGTTGACATGGAGGATTCGCCAGCACCTGCTAGGGAATATCTCATTGGTCACCTATTCAGATGTGGTTAATGTAGCACTACTTCACTTTCAGGACCATTGCTTTCATCTGTTAGAGGGTAAGCAATTAGGGGAGTCCAGCCAGCAGGGCAGGACAAGAGGTAATGGTGCCGCTGGGGCACAACCAGTTCAGGGTAAGCATGGGCAGGGTAATCAGAGTTCCCAATAGGGGGATTCTAAGAGATTCAGATCAGCAGGTTTTTGATATGGACAGGGAGGTTTTAGGCATGGCCAATAGGCTCACAACAACCATCGAGGATAGCAGCTGTTCCAACAGGGCCAGCATGGCCAAGTTAGAGGTGGTAACAGTCATCAGGGCCGAGGGCAACAAGGTCATAAAGGGGGAAATTTTGTTGGGAAATGCTTCATATGTGGAAATATTGGCCACAAATGCCAGGAGTTTCCTCAGAGGGGCAGGGTCCCACAGCAGCAAGGTGCTCATCAGGAGCACCAGAGACTGATGTTTCTAACCGCCCCCCCCCCAGTACCACCACAAATGCAAGCACTGCCACCTATTCCAGCGATCCCAATTCAGCAGGGGCAACTGATGTATGGTCGGGTTTATAACCTTCATCAAGCCGCAGTCCCACAGGATCCACCCGCAATTAAGGGTATGTTTTCTATTCAGGGACTATGGGACATATTTTATTTGACACGGGGGGCCACACACTGTTTTATTTCCACGAGATTTGCACGTTTTATAGGATTATTAAAAAACACTGAAAACGCGGAGGATCTCAATTTTCCCAATTAAAAACAAACTTGTAATTTCCTTTTTGTATAAACTCGAAGATGATGCGGAAGCATAAAACGTGATGGTTCAACTAAAACAAACAAATACAAATACCAAATAATCAATTAAAATATTAATTCATTTAATCCAAGTCCTAGAATTTGCTTAAGTCATATTTATCAATATTATCAAGTTAGGCGAAACTAAATTTTAGCAAACGACTTGAATTAAACAACTTTACCCAATATTTAATTTAAGTCCTAAATTAAAGTGAGTGTGATCATTAAACCGAATTTTATCTTGAATTATCCTAAGCATGCGTTCTAAATTATTTATGCAAGATAAAATAAACCAATCACACTACGCCGTGATGTACGAGGAAAAACCCAAGACGGGAAACAACCTCGGACGGCCATAGCCACAAATCCACTAGATACGGAATTACAAGTACAAGACAGATAGACTTACAACACACGACTCGATCCCTCTCAAGCCCCGATGCTTCTTCTTGTAGACACCTCTTCCTAGCGGATAACCTTGGAACACTACCGCAGTCTCGGAATCCACCGGAATCCACCGATAGGACTTTATATGGTCACCGTCACCCGAGCATGGAGCATTTCTCCATGTTGGTAAATTAACATAGAAACACTTCTTTCTTTGTGGGTGGTGGAAGCAAAACCCAAAACATCTCTTCAATTCGGTGTAGAGAAAACCGGTGCCAAGCTCCAAGCAATTGATAAGTATATGTGAACTTGGAATAAACTCAATTGGGTGTAAACACTAGAGTGATGAAAATATTTCTCTAAAAATCTCACTCAAAACATGAACATTTTCCTAAACAATTTTTTCTCTCAAACTCTCTCTCAGAGATAAACTAGGATGGAAAAGTTGGAAAAAGTTAAGGTGGAAAATGTTCTTCCCGCACATATTAAAGTCTAAAAAGGTTGGTTAAAAACGAAGTGGGGAAGTGGGTGCAAAACTGCCAAAAACTGCCAATAACTGTTCCCGCCTGGCATCTCGTTCGAACGACATTTCATTCGAACGAAATCTCGTTCGAACGACATTTCATTCGAACGAAATCTCGTTCGAACGAGACTTATAACGACGTTCCAGATTGAACTCGTTAGAATCTCGTTAGATATCTCGTTCGAACAGAAGATTCGTTCGAACGACATATCGAACGACATGTCAGTGGCCTATTATGGGAACTCGTTGGCAGGTTCATTCGAACGACATTTTCGTTCGAACCCCAATCTCGTTTGAACGACTCTATCGAACGAAAAACCAGAAAGTTTGGAAAATTCTATTTTAGCCCAGAAAACTTTATAAACATATTTTAAAGTTTTATTTAATTCTTTCTGAAAATTAAAACACAATTTTTACAAAACCTAACACCCAATAAACTTTGTTCCAAGCTCCTATATATAGATAATTGCATTCATACCTTGGGAGCATGGAACTATAGTTGATGACATAGAAACGAGGCACACAAACCGACATATTTGATGAAGCTTTATACTCTTTGCCGCTACGTCTTCAACAAACACTTCATAGGCTTGAGAATATTACATTTAAATACTATCCTATGAATAAATGTTTTTGTCCGGAATTGAGCCAAAACTATATATGGACTCAATTGGAAATTTTTGTCCTTACAAATCTCCCCCTTTGGCTATTCCGGGACAAAAACCAAACACAAATCCTAAAGGGCCGTCAAGCTCACTAGACTCAAAACATTACCCGCCCAAACTTGACTCAACCCAAGGATCAAACGCTTTGCCATTAAACAATGTCGCTTTAGAAGAAATCTTGCACACTTAAGCAAACTCATCAAATGCATAGGGAATATCAAAGTGTTAAATGCAATTAATTAAATCCTCCCCCTAAATTAATTCTTCCCTTTATCAAACACATGACCTACTTAGAAAGACGTCTCCCCCTAAGATAAATCTCCCCCAAACTAAGATACGATAATAATAGGATTAGATACGATTTCTCCCCCTATCATCATTCTCCCCCTTTTTGTTCAAGAATATGCAAAGGATAAAGAACTAATAAACCTAAAAGCATGTTGAAGCTTAAAGTGATAAGACATGAAGGCATATGGGCAATAAAAGCAAGGCAAAGACAAACAAATATCATATATATATATATACTATAAATATACCAATAAGTACTTGCAGATATATATAGATGTAAACACACATATAACACAAAATACAATAAGTTTGCACACTCGTATGGCAAAAATGTGTCATATGGAAACGGAAGTGTTGGGGTGTGAACTAGTAACGATTAAATTTAGACCCAATCACTTAAAACATGTTCACGGAGTTCTCAATTGATTGCAAACGTCATCACAGTTAAATATAACCTCATGTGACAATATGAATATTGAACTCAATGAACAAACATACACAATGCATACAAGCCTAGCATGATGATGATTCTACAAACCAAATGGAGTCATGACATTAAAGACAACTAGGATAAACGGACATTGTGCAAACCATTGATATACCATCCAATTCTCCCTCAATAAGCATATATATTCTTTTGCTTGTGAATGAATATATCAAACAAACATAGGCCTTGGCAATTGTTTTCTTTTTATTGCCAAATATTTAGTTTTTAGGCCTTTGGATCACGTATTTCTTTTACATCCAATAAACGGTGGCTTACTATCGCAAAGGATTTAATTCATCCTTTCGGAGCCCTTCCCCGTGCACATTTAGATATATAATTTTTTATCTCACACAGCTCACGTGCAACGGATTTTGACATGCACTAGTCCTCCTAGGTCATAGATATGTAGATGACTAGATTGGTAGGAGAACACCTCAAAAAGCTCAAATATAACATGTGACATTAAGATTTCAAAAGAGCTCGTGCATGTGTGAAGAGAGACATATAGAAATAGAATCCATTTAAACAATACAAAATCCAACTACTCCATATAAAACATGGTAAATAACATTTTAAGGATTGAAAATCTAAACCAAAAGTTCTAGCCACGTGGGAGCGTAAAAGATGGGATTCAAACACAAATATATGCCACATAAAGTGTGTCAAATAGAAATACACACAAAAAAAATCTTTTTGAGTTTTTAACATTTTTCACCAAAAATAAATATATATACTCAAAAGATTAAACAAAAATCATTTGTATTTTTCATTAAGCTTAAATGAAATAAATAAAACACAAATGATAAACAAAAATCTTTTTATATTATGCAGTCAATTCAAACACAAAATATAATACAAAAAGATAAACAGGTCATAATTTCCAGCATATGATATGAAATGAGGCAATGACTAGAAAATGACTGAAGAAGCATACATTTAGCATGTGAATATAGCATGAAGTACAAACTCTAAAGTATGCGAACACTAACATATTCATCCTTTAGATTTAGCAAGGGAGGAAGCATGTGAAAGTAAATGAGAATCAAAAACCATATTTTGCAAGGCAACCAAGTCGGATTTCCTAACCCAAATTAATGAAGAATGACTATCTTGGGGTGTTGGAACGTTAACTACCGTGGTTACTTTACTATGGGATTTTCTAGGAACTCGTTTAAGATCAAAACAAAATTTCCTAAGATGACCTTTTCGACCACAAAGAGTACAAGTAAAAGCATGTCGAAAAGATTTACCTAAGGAGTGATCTTTAAATGCATTCCTAGTAGATTCTCCTAAAACATTGGTCTTGGCTTTATGAGTAGATTCATTACAAGTATTGAAGCCTAAACCACAAGTGTCATTTTTAATTTGGACCGTTCCTAACATTTTATCTAGTTTTTCCGAACGACACTCCAAATCAAATTTGACATTACTAGAGTCTTTTAATTTATTTTGCAATTCTAAAATGTTAGACTCTAATAAAACATTTCGCTCTTCAAAAGCAAGAAGCTCCTTTTTCAAGGATTCCATTAAACCCTTAAAGCTATCTCTCTCGCCTTCTACATATTCAAGCTTCTCTTGAAGAGCCCTCTCATGTGTCCTGAGGTCTTCTATTAAAGCATTTTCATCAACGACCTTGACACTCTCTCTTAAACTAGCTTCTAACTTCAAATTTGCTCTTTTTATTTTAATAGATTCTTTATAAAGTTCTTGAAAAGCATTTTGAAGTCCACTCACATTAACCTCTTCTTCATTTTCACTTTCTCTTTCTTCTCCACTCTCACTATCATCAAAAATAATAGAATCATGTATAATGACCTTGGAAGCGGCATGTGCTATCGTTTCATCAATCGATGAGTTCTCACTATCACTCACATGACTAGCCATAAAAGCCACAAATTTTTTCTTAGTGGGGGAATCGGGCTTTTCTTCCTTATCACTATCACTAAGGGTCGCATTATATGAAATGGGTCGCTTACCCTCTTTCCTTAGTTTAGTGGGGCACTCATAAGCCCTATGGCCGTAACCTTCGCCGTAACCTTCACAACCAAAACACTTATTAGACTCGTCCCTATCTAAATTTTCATTACTAGGTTTAGGGATCTTCTCGGCTTTAGAAATCTTCTCGATTTTATCATGTTTAGAAGTATCAAATTTCTTAAAATCATTTTTAAATTTATCTTTGTTAATTTTAAGAAATTTTCTAAATTTACGAGCAAACAAAGCCATGTCTTCCGAGTCACTATCACTATTGCTCTCTACTAGTTGTTTGACCTCTTTTCGGGCTTTTAAAGCAACGCCCTTTTCGATTTTCTTTTCAGTTTTATAGGGAAACATATCCAGTTCATAGGTTTGTAAATAACCTACAAGCTCTTCTAATTTCGTAGAGGCTAAAGTGGGTAAAGAATTTAAAACGGTCACTTTTGGAATAAATCTATCTGGTAAGGACCTTAAAATTTTCTTTACAACACGGTCGTCAGGTATTTTCTCTCCCAAGTTAAAAGATGAATTAACAATATCAGAAAGTCTAGCATAGAATTCATTAAAAGTTTCTTTATCATTCATTTTGATAGTTTCAAATTGAGTGGTGAGGTTTTGGAGTTTTGAAGCTTTGAAGCTTTAACGACACTAGTTCCTTCATGAGTTAATTGTAAAATATTCCAAGCTTCTTTAGCGGTCTCACACGTCATAATACATCGAAATTCATCCGCTGTGACGGCGCTAAATAAGGCATTTAAACCACGGGAATTGAAATTAGCAAGTTTAAACTCATTTTCAGTCCATCTATCGGCGGGTTTGATAACACGTTCATTCTCAACTAAATAAGTTGGTGGGGACCACCCGTTAACAACAGACATCCAAACTCTCTCGTCGATAGATTTTAGTGCCGATCTCATGCGCGCTTTCCAATACGCGTAGTTTGAACCATTGAAAATAGGAAATTTTGAAAATGGGGAAAAATCCATTTTAGCCAAAAATTATTTAAAGGATCGTGAACGAAATAATTTATCGCTTTGGCTCTGATACCAATTTGAAAATGCGGAGGTTCTCAATTTTCCCAATTAAAAACAAACTTGTAATTTCCTTTTTGTATAAACTCGAAGATGATGCGGAAGCGTAAAACGTGATGGTTCAACTAAAACAAACAAATACAAATACCAAATAATCAATTAAAATATTAATTCATTTAATCCAAGTCCTAGAATTTGCCCAAGTCATATTTATCAATATTAGCAAGTTAGGCGAAACTAAATTTTAGCAAACGACTTGAATTAAACAACTTTACCCAATATTTAATTTAAGTCCTAAATTAAAGTGAGTGTGATCATTAAACCGAATTTTATCTTGAATTATCCTAAGCATGCATTCTAAATTATTTATGCAAGATAAAATAAACCAATCACACTACGCCGCGATGTACGAGGAAAAACCCAAGACGGGAAACAACCTCGGACGGCCCTAGCCACAAATCCACTAGATACGGAATTACAAGTACAAGACAGATAGACTTACAACACACGACTCGATCCCTCTCAAGCCCCGATGCTTCTTCTTGTAGACACCTCTTCCTAGCGGATAACCTTGGAACACCACCGCGGTCTCGGAATCCACCGATAGGACTTTATATGGTCACCGTCACCCGAGCATGGAGACTTTCTTCGTGTGGGTAAATTCACATAGAAACACTTCTTCTTTCTTTGTGGGTGGTGGAAGCAAAACCCAAAACATCTCTTCAATTCGGTGTAGAGAAAACCGGTGCCAAGCTCCAAGCAATTGATAAGTATATGTGAACTTGGAATAAACTCAATTGGGTGTAAACACTAGAGTGATGAAAATATTTCTCTAAAAATCTCACTCAAAACATGAACATTTTCCTAAACAATTTTTTCTCTCAAACTCTCTCTCAAAGATAAACTAGGATGGAAAAGTTGGAAAAAGTTAAGGTGGAAAATGTTCTTCCCGCACATATTAAAGTCTGAAAAAGTTGGTTAAAAACCAAGTGGGGAAGTGGGTGCAAAACTGCCAAAAACTGCCAATAACTGTTCCCGCCTGGCATCTCGTTCGAACGACATTTCGTTCGAATGAAATCTCGTTCAAACGAGACTTATAACGACGTTCCAGATTGAACTCGTTAGAATCTCGTTAGATATCTCATTCAAACAGAAGATTCGTTCGAACGACATATCGAACTACTTGTCAGTGGCCTATTATGGGAACTCGTTGGCAGGTTCGTTCGAACGACATTTTCGTTCGAACCCCAATCTCGTTTGAACGACTCTATCGAACGAAAAACCAGAAAGTTTGGAAAATTCTATTTTAGCCCAGAAAACTTTATAAACATATTTTAAAGTTTTATTTAATTCTTTCTGAAAATTAAAACACAATTTTTACAAAACCTAACACCTAATAAACTTTGTTCTCCTATATATAGATAATTGCATTCATACCTTGGGAGCATGGAACTATAGTTGATGACGTAGAAACGAGGCACACAAACCGGCATATTTGATGAAGCTTTATACTCTTTGCCGCTACGTCTTCAACAAACACTTCATAGGCTTGAGAATATTACATTTAAATACTATCCTATGAATAAATGTTTTTGTCCGGAATTGAGCCAAAACTATATATGCACTCAATTGGAAATTTGTGTCCTTACAAACACGTAGAGTACTGTCACTTGTGTAGATTCACCATTGAGTAGAGGATCTTTGATTTCATTTTTATGTAAAGGCATGGGTATAGAGATTGGGAAATTTACTTTACTTGTTAACTTGCTCGTATTAGATATGTCCGAGTATGATGCGATTCTCGGTCTGGATTGGCTAGTTACGTAGAGATCCATGATCGATTATTTTAGTAGGAGTATTATTTTTTCCATACACGGTCAGAAGATTTTCCTAGTGGTGATGCCTCGTCCTGAGGGAGGATCGTCCGCTCACTTGTACTTCATAGAGGAGGAAACCTCAAAGGAGGTGGTGATACCACTTGATTCGATTCCAGCTATTAAGGAGTTCACTGATGTGTTCCAATATATTACTAGATTACCTCCTAGAAGAAAGATAGACTTTGTTATGGATTTGGCGCATGGCACTCGGCCGATAGCCCGCGCACCTTACGGTATGACTCCAACGAAGATGAGGAAGCTACGAGATTAAATAAAGCAGCTGTTGGGTCAGGGGTTTATCCCTACGAGTACTTCATTATGGGGTTCTCCTATATTATTTGTTAAGAAGAGGGATGGATCATTGAGGTTGTGTGTCGATTATCGGGAGTTGAATAAAGTCACGATATGGAATAAGTATCCATTGCCCTGAATCGATGAACTATTCGACCAGTTGAGAGGAGCTGCCTTCTTCTCAAATATTGACTTGAGATCGGGATACCATCAATTGCGTATTAGGGATCAGTATGTCTCGAAGACTGCCTTCTTGAAGAGATATGGTTCCTATGACTTCAGGATTATGCCTTTTGGTCTAACCAATGCCCCAGCCATCTTTATGGACTTAATGAACATGGAACCCATTCGTCATTATTTTCATAGATGACATTTTGGTTTACTTCCAGACTGAGGAGGAGCATGTCGAGCACTTGAGGCAGGTTTTGCAGACACTGCGTCAGCACGAGCTATATGCAAAATATGAGAAATGCGGGTTTTGGCTGAAGAAGGTTCAGTTTTTAGGGCACATCATTTCTCACAAGGGGATATCTGTAGATTCGAGGAAGGTATCAGCGGTGAGAAAGTGGGGATAGCCTATGACACCGACAAAAATACATAGTTTCTTAGGCCTAGTAGGATACTACAGGAGGATTGTTCGGGGGGTTCAAAGATAAAGGGTTCGTTGACATATCTGAACCGCAAGGGGGTGACATTTATCTGGAGTGATGTATGTCAGTTGGCTTTTGATGAGTTGAAGGACAAGCTGACCTGAACACAAATGTTAGCATTGCCCAGGCCGAGAGTGCAGTATCTAGTCTACACTGATGCGTCCTTACTATGACTTGGGGGTGTGCTTCAGTAGGACAATCGGGCTATAGCTTATGCTTCTTGTAATCTTAATCCCCATGAGAGAAATTACCCCACCCATGACTTGGAGTTAGCAGCAGTCGTGTTTGCACTTAGAATTTGGAGACACTACCTCTTAAGGGAGAAATTTTACTTATTCACAGACCACAAGTCCTTACAGTACCTCTTCATATAGAAGGATCTGAATATCCGTCAACGTTGATGGATTGAGTTTGTGAAGGATTATCAGTTTGATATCCAATACCACCTAGGAAAGGCAAATGTGGTAGCATACGCGTTTATCCGTAGGACATTAGGTGAGGTGGCTGAGGTGTTGAAAACGAAGTGGAAGGAGTTGGGACACCAGGACGCAGTGGCCCGATCATTCATGTCTGTGATGACAGTTACTGAAACACCCCAACTCGATTACTTATAATTAAGTTTGAAAGTCAAAGTGAGTCAAATCATAATTACATTAACAAAACCATAAACGCAAGTATCTTTATTCAATTATTAACATGAATTAATAAAACTAAAAGCCTTTCACAATTTAAAGGTAATTATGCTTATTCAAACTTACTGAAAAGATAAGTAGGCTTAAATTACCCCATTTACGTTTGAACAAATCATTGTTTTATGCATCCTTTACTAACCCCACCAAACTCCTAGATTTGGAAGTGATATCACAATACCTAAAAAACATAAACATAGGAACCATGAGAAAAATAGCTCAGCAAACGGATCACTACTACACTATTGCATAAAATTAAATGCAATAAATCATATCCCCGTGATGATAAATGCATACTTATCTGGCCCATTCATAAAGAAATACCTATTATATACTTATCCAGCTTATTCATAAAGAATTACCAATTATACAATTATCATGACCATTCACAAAGAATTACCAATTATATACTTATCCAACTCATTCATAAAGAATTACCAATTATACAGTTATCCGTCTCATTCATAAAGAATGACCAATTATATACTTATCCGACTGATTCATATAGAATGACCAATTATATACTTATCTGGTTCATTCATAAGGAATGACCAACTTATCCAAATAATGATTCATATATCCTCTCTGAAATTGACAATTCTCCCCATTCCTGGTCGAGGAGTAACCCCTTGTCTAGACAAATCTCCCCCTTTTCGAGTCGGGGAGTAACCTCCCATTTCGGTTACCGAAATGAACAAATTCATATTCAATATTATTCTGATCATATCCGTAACCAAGTATAATAACTCTTACCAATAAGTGATATTCAGATCATATCCATAACCATGTATAATACATCTTACCAATAAATGATATTCATATCATATCTATAACCATGTATAATACATCTTACCAGTGAGTGATATTCAGATTGTATCCATAACCATATGTAATACATCTTACCGGTGAATGATATTCATATCATATCTATAACCATGTGTAATACATCATACCCGTGAATGATATTCAAATCATCTCCATAACCATGTATAATACATCTCTTTCCAGTTAGTACACTCACCATAGCCACTTCATCAGGGTTTTTTCCCGTGCCTTTATCTAGCACTTGTTCAACCGGTTCTTCTTCCCTTTCACGTATAAATTCTTAAAATATTAGTATCATCATAAGGATATTAACATTCGAAAAAATAACTTAAACTTAACCTAATTCATAAGCATCATATAATCCCATTCAAACCATATATCGTAAATGAAGTCCAATCTAACTTCACGGTAAGATATTTACCATACGCAAATCATAGGACAAATATATTTTAATTTATTCTTAGTAGTTTAATCCTTAACATATTGTGTTACCAATCCAAAATACGACATGTCATTTAAATTTTCCTAAAGCAAGATATGCCCATTTCTTTGCTACATAGCAAATCTGCCCTAAAGGCTCCTTTATCATTCAGTCAACTTCAAAGAATTTTCATAATTTTTCTGTATCTTAAATTTCTATGATATTTCACCCAACATCAATAGACGTATTAAAAAATACAAATTTAAAGTTTCATATTTTTTGAGGTTCATTGGATACGTCAAGAAAAACATCGAACACATGGTGTGCATACTTACTCTTTTGGGGCAGATTTTATACCGGAACTTCAAACTATCACCAAACATTCATTTATTGGTATTTTCAAATATTATTCGGATATGTTATACATATATGAGTCTATTATCATCTCCAACTATAATTATTCAATTCCAATAAATATACAAAAAGTTATAGAAGTTTGAATACACAAGGTTTCCAATCGAAGCAATATATATGATTTACACGCTCAACTTTACTTAAATTTGCATATATCCATACATATACACCAAGGCATGAAGTTTCAATAAAAAATAAATTATTTTTATCATTTCAATCAATAATACCAAAATAATAACAATATTTATGCGTAGAATTACCTTAGGGACTTTTTCGTAATTTCCTACGAATTTTTCTCAATTTTTCTCCTCATTTTCTACTTCCCAAGCTTCACGATTCTCTCTCCTCAAGCCAAACTCTCTCATGTCTGATTTTGGATGAAGGAGGAGTTAATTTCATGGTTTTAAAGTCGGCATAAGTCACCTCCCCTTAGTCCAATCAAAATATAACATGTGTCGCCATATAAGACAAAATATCCTTTAAAGCTAAATGACTACTTTACCCCTATTCGAAATTTCAGCATAAATCCTTAATCATACCTTTATTTTACACACCGTTTGTTGTGTTACAAACTTAAGTCATATATATACAACTATCTAGTTTTCACCTGAACTCAATTATCATATTATATTGGCCAAAACTCGTCCCAAACATGAACATTCCTATCGAAGACTTCACAAATTTGTGTTTGTGACTAATTCAATATTGCATAAGTTATGAAGGTAGGATCAGACTAAAAACAATAACTTAATATTATATATTATAACAACACACTATACCCATCCCATATGGTAAGCATAATTTAAACATGGTTTATCATAATCATATCCGGATCGTCACAACCTTCCACCCTTAGAAAATTTTGTCCCCGAAATTTAGGATGAATTTGACTTACTAACCAATTGAGAATACTATTTCCTCGTGCCCGAAAAATCTTCTCTCATATCTTATAAATGGAAGTCAATTCCCAACTCATATATTACTTCATACCTTCATTCCTATGGTCCATCCTTGTTATCGTGTAATATTTCAAATAATAAAAATTCTATTTCAGAACTAACTTCTTATATTTTCTTTCTCCAACTTCCATTCAATATTTCAATTCATAAATATCATATTACTAGACTAGCTTATTATATGTCATCTTCCATTCAATACCAAATACATGTGTTTGACTTTAACTAAACATACAATGACCTTAACCAGTCATTTATTCAACACAATTACTTTACAATTATAATCTTACCCCAATCCTTAATAACTTGATAGTCTTATGTAACATTATCAATACACTCACCTTACCCGTTTGGTTACATGGACGTTAAACATAACATCCCCACTGAAAACTTTAATCATACACACCAACCCCATAATACTTATCTTAACTATTATATGTCATATTTCTTTCAAATAACTTGAACAAATACCTTAATGTATCCCATTATGGTATCTCACATAACATCTTATCCTTACATATACTTCTTGGTAACTTCGCACAATGTCAATCATATTCATTATATGCATTACTCTTAATTATAACACGTATGTACAATGACAAATAAAACTCAATATCCCCCCAACTAGTTGCTAATATTCAGACCCGACTAGAATCTTTCCCATACTTATACACAACACATATTTTTAAAAGGGCTCCCCAATATTTTTAAACTCCCAACTCTTTAACACCTTGTCTCAACTTTATTATTCATATTAGCATTTCAAAACATCACAAGGGTAATATCAACTACGTATACTCATAATATTAAAGAAGTACATCTCAACTCTTATTACTCTTTTCTTCTACTTATCATAATTCTGTATGAACCCATATTCGGATCAATTGTGATATATTGACTAGTAATTTAATTTTAAACCATTTCACTTATTAAATTTAAACATATACAACTATTAATCTTCTCACTTCGCTTTTACCATGTGAATCTTCTTTTTATTCACACTCTAACATCTTACCATCTCATCCTTTAACGAAATATGGGTTCCCGTACCTTATTCTCCCGCATAATTGGGCACGCACCAAACCATGGCTTAATAAGTGACACAACTTAAATCTACATATTCCAGCATAAGAAGAGATTACTTCCAATACTTCACAATTTTCGTATACCACATTTTGTGTTTAAAAATTTTCCTTAACTGACATGTTTATCCATGCCACAAATAAAACAATGCAATGATTCATATAAAAATACATGTATTCGATGTCATCCCCGAATAAACCCTAACATCTGATTTCCTTTCCTACAAGATCCTTACATTTCATATTCCATACAACAATATATATGTATGACTAACACATGTTAGTCAACAAAAGACAATTTACTTATGACTCAAAACAATTTCTACTTCTACTACCAAATCTAGGCGCTCTTCACCCCAGAACCTCCCAAACCTAGGCTATGATACCAAAGTTAACACACCCCAACCCAGTTATTTATAATAAAGTTTAAAAGTTAAAGTGAGTCAAATCATAATTACCTTAACCAAACCATAAATGCAAGTATCATTATTCAATTATTAACATGAATCAATAAAACTCAAAGCCTTTCATAATTTTAAGGCAATTATGCTTATTCAAACTTACCGAAAAGATAAGTAGGATTAAATTACCCCCTTTATGTTTGACCAAATAACTGTTTTATGCATCCTTTGCTAACCCCACAGAACTCCTAGATATTTTGCAGTGATATCACAATACCTGAAAAACATAAACATAGGAACCATGAGTAAAATAGCTCAGCAAATGCATCACTACTACACTATTGCATAAAATTAAATGCAATAAATCATTTCCCCATGATGATATATGCATACTTATTCGGCCCCTTTCATAAAGAATTACCAATTATATACTTATCCAACTCATTCATAAAGAATTAGCAATTATACACGTATCCATCTCATTCATAAAGAATGACCAATTATATACTTATCCGACTCATTCATATAGAATGACTATTTATATACTTATTCAGCTCATTCATAAAGAATGACCAACTTATTTGAATCATGATTCATATATCCTGTCTGCAATAGATAATTCTCCCCCTTTCCTAGTCGAGGAGTAACCCCTTGTCTTTAATAGACAAATCTCCCCCATTTCGGGTCGGGGAGTAACCTCCCATTTCAGTAAACCGAAATGAAAAAATTTATATTCAATATTATTGTAATCATGTCCGTAACCATGTATAATACCTCTTACCAATAAGTGATATTCAGATCATATCCATAACCATGTATAATACATCTTACCAATAAGTGATATTCAGATCATATCTAATACCATATATAATACATCTTACTAGTGAGTGATATTCAGATTGTATCCATAACCATATGCAATACATCTTACCTGTGAATGATATTCATATCACATCCATAACCATGTGTAAGACATCATACCCATGAATGATATTTAAATCATCTCCATAACCATGTATAATACATCTCTTTCGAGTGAGTACACTTACCTTAGCCACTTCATGTGTTTTTCTCGTGCCTTTGTCTGGCACTTGTTTAACTGATTCTTCTTCCTTTACGCATATAAATTCTTATAATATTAGTATCATCATAAGGATATTAACAATACAAAGAATAACTTAAACTTAACCCAATTCATAAGCATTATATAATCCCATTAAAATCATATATCGTAAATGAAGTCCAATCTAACTTCATGGTAATATATTTACCATAGCCAAATCATAGGCAAAATATATTTTAATTTCTTCTTATTAGTTTCATAATTAAGATACTTGGTTACCAATCCAAAATACTACATCACATTTAAAGTTTCCTAAAGCAAGATATGCACAATTTCTTTGCTACATAGAAAATCTGCCCTATAGGCTCCTTTATCGTTCAATCAACTTCCAAGAATTTTCATAATTTTTCTGTATCATAAATTTCTATGATATTTCACCCAACATAAATAGATGTATTTAAAAATACAAAGTTAAATTTTCATATTTTTTTAGGTTTATTGGCTATATCAAGCAAAACATCGAACACATGGTGTGCATACTTACTCTTTTGGGGTAGATTTTATACCCGAACTTCAAACTATCACCAAAGATTCATTTATTGTTATTTTGAAATAATATTCGGATATTTATACATATATGAGCTATTTTACTCTTCAACTAGAATTATTCAATTCCAATAAATATACAAAAAGTTATAGAAGTTTGAATACACAAGTTTGAATACACGTTCAACTTTACTTAAACTTGCATATATCCGTACATATACACCAAGGCATGAAGTTTAAATAAAAAATCAATGACTTCTATCATTTCAATCAATAATACCAAAATAATAACAAGATTTATGCGTAGAATTACCTTAGGGACTTTTTCGTAATTTTCTACGGATTTTTCTCCTCACTTTCTACTTCCCGAGCTTCCCGATTCTCTCTCCTCAAACCAAACTCTCTCATGTCTGATTTTGGATGAAGGAGGAGGTCATTTCAAGGTTTTAAAGTCGGCATAAGTCACCTACCCTTGGGTCCAATCAAAATATGACATGTGTCAGCATATAAGACAAAATATCCTTTAAAGCTAAATGACTACTTTACCCTATTCATAATTTCAGCATAACTCCTTACTCAAACCTTTGTTTTACACACCGTTTGTTGTGTTACAAACTTAACTCATATATCAACAACTATCTAGTTTTCACCTCAAGTCAATTATCATATTATAGTGGCCAAAACTAGTCCCGAACTTGAACATTCTTACCGAAGACTTCATAAATTTGTGTTTGTGACTAATTCAATATTTCATAAGTTATGAAGGTAGGATTAGACTAAATACAATAAATTAACATTATATATTCTAATAACACATTATCCACATCCCATACGATAAGCATGATTTAAACATGGTTTATCATAATCATATCTGGGTCGTCACAGTTACATCCCAAATCATTACAAGAGTATTATAGGCTCAAGCAGTAGACCCATTCTTTCAGGAGTGGATACTACAGTTACTAGTAGAGGGGGAAGAGTCTTATACTGTTTGTTCACAAGGGGGCTTATGCTTCAATGGGATATTTCTTGTTCCTAAGGTAGAAGACTTGCGACATGAGGTAATGACAGAGTCGCACGATTTGCGATTCGCGGTACATCCTAGTGGGAGTAAGATGTACCATGATATGAGGCGACAGTAATGGCGGAGCAGGATTAAGAAGGTTATTGCTGAGTTTGTTTTGAAATGTACCACTTGTCAGCTAGTAAAGGTTGACCATTAGAGACCAACAGTACTTCTATAGCCATTAGAGGTTCTTATGTGGAAATGGGAGAGCATTTCCATGGACTTCATCACGGTATTACCTACATCATAGAGGGGTCACGACTCCATATGGATGATTGTGGATCGCTTGACCAAGGCTGATCACTTTCTGCCAGTCCGGAGAGACTACACTATGGAACAGTATGCCCAGATCTTCATAGCTGAGATAGTGAGACACCAGGGAGTGACTCTCAATATCATGTCTGATAGGGACAAGATATTTATGTCACAGTTTTGGGAGAGTTTCCAGGAAGCTATGGGTACGAATTTGCGATTAAGTACAACTTATCACCCGCAGATAGATGGGCAGACTGAACGAACAAATCAAATGTTGGAGGACATGTTACGTATGTGCATCCTCGACTTTAGCGGAGGTTGAAGCAGTATCTTCCACTAGTGGAGTTTACCTATAATAACTCCTACCATTTTACTATCGGTATGGCCCCATTTGAGGCGTAGTATGGTAGGACTTGTCATTCCCTATCATGTTGGTTAGAGGTGGGGGAGAACAAACTTCTTGGGTTGGAAGTGATTCAGGATACTTCGATGAAGATAGAGATGGTACAGAACTGTATTCGGGTTGCTTAGGACCGATAGAAGAGTTACCTCAATGCCAAGAGGTTCTTCCAAGAGTTCAATGTGGGGGACCAAGTTCTTCTATGAGTGTCTTCCATGAAGGGGATGATGGGTTTTGGGAAGAAAGGGAAATTGGCTCCAAGGTATGTGGGTCAATTCTCTATCATCAAGCGGATTGGGCCAGTGGCGTATAGGCTTGGGCTACCAGAGCACTTGCATAGGATCCATGACGTGTTCTACATTTCCTCACTAAGGAGATATCTTAGAGATGATTTGGACCATACTCTCATTTCTTTAGAGGAGATTGATCGGCAGCCTGATAGTTCCTACGAGGAGGGGCAAATTGCTATCCTAGATCGTAGGGAGAGAAAGTTGAGGTGGAAGGTAGTACCGCTGTTACGTGTTTAGTGGCGGCAAAATAATGCTGAGGACTCTACCTAGGAGCTCGAGGATGAGATGAGCGAGCATTATCCAGAGTTATTCATGCCAGGTATATATTATTTCTGAATTTCGGGACCAAATTATGTTATTAGGGGGGAAGTATGTAATCCCCCGTATTTTTATGGATTTTATTTATTGGAATTAATTGAATTAAATGGGATAATTAATTGGAAATAAATTTAGATTTAAATACTAGCAAGACGAGAGTTTGTATATGATTATGATAATAATGTTGAATATTATTGAGTGAATATGGTAATATATGATTATTGAATTTATTAATATTATTGCGAGCTGTAAATACAACAATTTCGAAAATAAAGTTGGGACGCGCGTGTCAGTCATGTTAGGAACAAATTTAATGCATTTAAACGTAAATGGTCATTCTGAGTGCGTCAACGTGTACGAAAGGGTTGAGATAGTTTGAAAACACTAGTCGGGGTTTTAATTTGGGTCCCGGGGCATTTTAGGACTAACCGACAACCTGGGAGGGTATTTTAGTCAATTTGACTTTTTGAGGAATAGTAACCCATGAATTTTAGACTGATTATATCATCCAACACTTAGGTCCCTTAGGATTTCACAACCCAAAATCATAAACGGCTATTAGAGAGGAAGACAAGGAAGTTCCAAAGGAGAACCACCGCTTAGAGGCTTTTTCATCACCGCCACCACCACCGAATAGATCGGGAAGAGATGATTACTCCCATTCCATCTGCTCCAAAGGATCAGAATTTCTAATTCAAGGCAGTTGTTTATCTTGCAATGATTTAAGGCATATATTTTATATGATAGTTTAGCTTTGAAGACAAATTATGAATAATTGTAATGATGTGAAATTGGAGACTAAATTATTCAACTTGGATAGGTTTTCATGTAGTGGATCTTCTGGAAACATTAAATGAATGAATTTACAAACTAAGAGTTAGGAAATCACGAAATTAAATTGATATTATTGATGATTATTGAAGAAATATGGAAGAATTAGGGTTATAGTAATATTGATGACTTTTGATCCAAGAAATCGACATTATGTGATGGTTTGATGATTCTTGAATGTTTAGTACATTTTTGGGAGTTCAGGACATTGTAATGGAGAATTTGATGTGTAAAAATGGGAGAAACCATAACTGTTAAAGGAATTCTGGGCAGATGACTTCTCAATCGATCGATCGACCCATTTCATCGATCTATCGATCCCTCTGGAGAATGTGATCCTTTTTCCTTTAAATAATTTAGTAACTTCCTACCTTTAGAACCCTTTAATGATGATTGATTGAACATATTGGTACTTAGGGAAGGCCATTAGGGATGTATTTGAAGCCCGTGATATATTAAGTTAGTTCGGGATTAAATGTTAATCTTACGAATGTCCGACGAGTGAGTTACGTTTGAAAGTAAATCGCACAAACAACAACTTAAGGTTAGAGACTGTATTAGGGGGACCTTAATTGTTGAAATAACCTTAGAAATTTGAGGGAAACTTAGTAACCGTTTAGGTTAGGGGTAAGTACAGGGAATTATAGGTAAAGAGGTATTGCACTAAACTTATTACGTGAGATAAACAGGATGATACTATAATACGTATGAGACTTATTATATAGGGCTGTAATACACCCATATTAATATGATAATTATCTAAGTGTGTGATTACTTAGTGTATGGATTTTTGTGTATGACATACCTACCATACTTTCTATCACGGGAGGTTAATTTTTGGGAAAGGACCATCTTATCTTTGTGTGCCTTCGGGGGGATTTAGACTGGTACCTTAAGGAGATAGGCTTGCGAATGACTTATCTGTGAGTTGATAAGCCAACTGAACATGGGAGCGTAGTTATGTGCATGACCCATGGGTATGTTAACTATGTCCGCCTCCAATATGTGTGATTTTTATTGAAACGGTTCTTAAGCGATTCGGAACACGTGATCCTTATGTACGTGATGTACCAGTATTCGATAGTAGTGTATGCGTGCACCGCAGCTTGGCATAGGTTTCCATATATGTATATATGTAATGAGAGTAACATATATATGTACTTTTGATTGATTCACTGTTACTTAGTAGATGGGAATAACTAAGATATTTAATTGTGTTAAGAATAATGTGAACTTAACAAATACTTGAGCTACGTAATTGGATTAATAAATGTGTGATTTGTGAAAATAATTTATTTGAATAATACGGGTGTCATCTAAAGTAAGACCATCAGGTTAGGAGTAGAATAAACTAGTCAGGGAGTAATATACCTAGGGGGAATTTAGAAATGAGATAAGAGTGCACAATAGTTGAAGGGTGAGGATTTCAAGTGAGGGTACGCGACTAACATGTTTAATATATGTGGTGTTTAATATTGAAATTTAAACACTTGTTGTTTTTAAAATATTTTCACCTCGGGTTCTAACCCATTTGCTTTAAAATCTTTTTCTTTCTGCAAAACCTTTTAGGTGCCTATCCATAGGGATGCCAGGTTTCGGAGTTCCGTTCCATTAATGTATTGTAGCTGCTGTGGAAGTTAAAGGATCTCGTTACTAGATGCCTCCTCCACATATATCCTTACGTCTTTTGGAGTCATTTATTCAAGTTAGGGCATGTTTCCCATTCTTATTCAGATACATCAGTTTTTAGAATTTCATTTTATTTCAGTCTTGGGATTTATTTATTTCACTTAGACATTTATATTAGGTTTATTTACATTGCTACTATTATTGGAGTGTTTAATCTAGACATTAGTTATTTTATTCCACTGATTACCTTATCAGATTGTTCATGTGATTGTTGGATGATGATTTAAATTATTTAGTTGTTGGTTAATATAAATGTTAAAATTTGGCACTTCACTATCTTAAATATTAGGTGGTTAGTAATTAATTAAATGTTTTCGACAGTAGCTACCCGGTATTTAATTAACAGGGATGTCACAGAAAATTATCTAGTTTTTTTATGCTAATAATTTTAAAAGTAGTGATAATAGATCTCAAAATTTTCCTTCTGGGGAAGTTGCTAAATTTTTGAATTCATTTGCTTCATTTTTACAAAGTCAAAAAATGAATATTTTGATAACTACCATAGGGAGGATAACTATTGTTGGGAGCAAGATCTAAAAGCATGATTCGAAACTAAAAATGATTTTTTCTCTTGATCTTTTGTCCCAACGTGTTATGGAGAATGAAATTAATGAGGAAATCTTTGAAATTCAATCTTTGATTAATGACGAGTCATCTTTTTGGATTAAATTTGTTTCCTTCCAATTTTCTTTCACCATTATTGAACCATAACAAGTACCATAAGAATTGGATGAAATTATCGAATAATTTGATCCTATTATTGTCAATGAATGATTTTTTAAAATTCTTTCCGTGATAGGACTTTCCCTATTGTATACCCTGCCTCTCATTCTGTTTAAAAAACCATTGGGGAAGAAATTTGAATTTTTTTGGGTCCCATGTGTACTTGTCCCCCGTTGAATCCAATCTCTTGATTATCCGCTAATTTTTTTAAAATTGGAAAGAGTTCATATTGTCTAATTACAAATTACTGTAATTACACAGACTATTATAGAATAACGAGTGTAAATATCGGTTGAACCCACAAAATTTTGATTAATTCGTAATAAGTTTTCAACTTTCCACCAGACAATGTGGTGTAAAAATGATAAATGCAACTACGGATAATAAGAGCAACACACGAAAGTTGTAAATTATATGAAAAGAATTAGGATTCGGGTTCCATTTATCATGTAACTAATATTCCACGCTAATTTAATGTTGTCATTCCTTTTCTTTAGCTCAAATTACATTGATTTTCGTCGCGTTTAATTTGGAAAATATAATGAGTACGTTTAAAATATTTTTAACCCTCCAATAGATGGTTAAAATCCCTAATCCCTTAGAAAATTCAAGATTTAAAGTTTGTAAATGTATTTAAGCATGGACTATCGACACTATCAAAGTGTAAGGATAATCCATCAAGAATTCCTATTTTTTAAATTTCGAAACTTGAATTAACAAAATGATTTTGAAGGTTTTAAAATTCACCCTCCCATCATTCGAAAATGAATACCAATTTTTTTATAACAATTAAAATGAGTATGGAATAAATAACAATTAAATTAATCTGACAATATAAGATAATTACGATAAATTTTATTCGAATCCTGATAGAAGAATTAAACCACCATAATGAAAGATAAAATAACTTGCAAGAATGAGTAGAAATTTTTATTAACAAATCAAACTTATAATAAGTTCTCTCACAATAATCTTCAATCCTCTCAAAATGACAAAAACATGACCCTCAACTTGAATAAATCACTCAAAAATTGTTCCCTAAAAATTATGTTTGAAATGGTGACCCCAATGGTCTTTTTTATAGGTCAAGAGGTGAAGTATATTGTTTGGGTGAATCTCTCTTTAGTTTTGGAACCTAACACTCCACCTAATTTGATGTTTGGATTGGAATAAGGTAATAAATTTTCCCCCAGTCAGGGACTCGTATTTTTACTTGCCTTAGCTTATGTGATGGAAGCCATAATCCCTCTGGAAGCTGGCTTGACAACCATGAAGGTGGCCATTTCCTTCCAAGAAGTAAATGTAGAAATTATAAGGACTGAGGTTGACTTAGCTAATTAGCTAACACATCAAGCCTTAATCAAGTTGGCTTCCTATCAACAACAGTTGTCCAAGTAGTATAACAAATGCGTTAACCCAAAAAGCTTCCAGGATGGATATTATCTCTCAAGAAAGTGCTCAGCAAACCAATAATACCATTAGATGGAAAGTTAACTCCCAGCTGGGAGGGGCTATTTAAGATTATAGAGAAGACCTCCTTGGATCCTACCATTTGTAAACAACAGAGGGCAGTGAAATCCCTGGGGCCTTGAATGTGTCCTATCGTATGAAGTTTTATTTCTAGCATTTTTTATAACAAATTTCATTTTTAGCTTTATTTCAAGTTATAATGACCAGTTTCTTGGAAGACTTTAAGTTCAATTAATGCAATTAGCTTCATTAATGTTCCAAATGGCACACTAATTCCTTTTATTTATGAGATATTATTGTGTCCGATCAAAGTTTGATCATCGGCATGAATGCCTTAATATAATTAAATTACTGAAAATTTATAGGTTATGTATTTTCATTATGAAAAAACATGAAAGCATTAAGAATTATGGCCACAAGAAAAAGACCTAAGAGGTATCCCTAGTAGCTAAGTGTCTCGAGTTTAGTCGGCTAAAATCTTGAACAGGTGGATGGACCTACAACTAGGTGAATTTTTGTCATAGTTTGATCCAGGCGTAAGTTTGTGTGATCAAATTCCCTAATAGGTAAGGAAGACAACAAACACGTGTGCGATAAAAAGAGATTGGAAAATAAAAAACGTAGAATTTACTAATATTTTCATAAATCACTCATATTACAAAAGTCATAAATTGGAAAAGTTACAAATTGAATATAAAAAATCATGGCATAGAGCCATTATCTCCAAAAAGTTATCAACTCGTCAAATTTAATTGTGTGTCTATCGTAAGGATTGGAATAAAATCATCGTCACTATTATGAGTCGATAAGTAATCCTTCACTAACTAAAGTGGAAAGATGTCACAAGGAATCCAACTTTCATCAGACCAAAATGAAGGTTGACTATAAGCATGGATCTCCACTTGGTAACAGTACCAAATTTGGAAGTCTTTAGGAACCTTTATGGAATCTAGGACATTCAACCAACAATGTTTGTAGGCCACCTATTTAACTTCATCTATATGAATTGGGGCATCCACCCATCTTTCATCATACTCAGTATCCCAAACTTCACAAGGACCGCTTCTCAAAATATACTTTAATTTCATTATATCACGGTTTATACCTTACTTAAACTCATCGTCTCTCCTATATTCTTCTTGGTCTTGTCAAGTTTCTCCCTTAAAGAGTTATTCTTATTCTGCAACATCTCTGAGATATCATCAATCTCCCTAACTTTTGTTAGAAGACCATTAACAAAATGAGCCTATTCTTCAAAAAAAAACTTATCATATTTTGGAGAGCTTATCGTACATAATGAAATGCACTGCGAGCTCGACTATTGGCATCCCGACCAAGTATGAGGTTAATATCATCAGTTACTGGAAGCATTGGCACCTCTACAAATGTATTTTTAAGCAACAAGTATTAAGATAAAAACATCCAGGCACAAAGGAGACAATTAAAAAGCATTCATGAAGCAACCAATAATTGACAAATAATGAAAAAGTAAGAACAAACCTATTTTTATTAAATTAGAGAGTGGTACATGCCCTTATAAACATTCAAAAGGCAAAAAAACACCAGGAATAATGAGACCTAAGCTAAACCTAACTAGCTTGGACCTCTTTTTCCTTCACGTTCTTAGGTGGTTGGGACTTTGCACCGTCTTTTGGTTTTCCTTACCCTTCACTTTCATGAAGCCTTCCTCCCTTGGTGGCGAACCTGAAGCGTGCTCACCAAAAAGTTTAGACTCAGGGGGACTTGAGTCTTAAACAAGGTTTTATCCCAAACTTTCTTACAATTTGACTTATGAATGTAAGCCGACTACTTCTTGGCCTGAAAAAAGGCTTCCACGTACCCCTGGTCAAAGACCTCATCTTTGGATGCTGCTAAGATCCAAGCATTATCCTTAGCATACTTTTTTAGAAGATCAATCTCCAACTTTAACTTAGACATATCCAAGATGGTGGATTTGTTTTGGGAAACATATGCCTTCTGGGTAACATTAAAATACTCATAGGACTTCGAGAGGTCCTTCTCTAGGTCATCATTTTCTTTGACCCAAGAAGCCCCCTATCGAGCATGGCAACAAAAGCTTCTACAAACTATAAACAAATAATGATCATAATTCAATACGACTATCAAACCTCTAAGGGAATAATTTGACTAAAAGTCACATAACTTACTAGAGATAACATCTGCATGGTGTGAGAATAAAGTTCGTCGGAGGTCAGACTATTGACATGCTCTCGGTACAACTCTAAAACTTCCCCCCTCGGCAAGCTAGGGCCAAAGATGGATTATTGGCCATTGACATGATTTGGTGGCCCCTCCCCATATTGGGGGCAATCACCCTCTTGGTAGGAACATCAATAAAAGTAAAAAGATGGATATCATTGTCTCTATTATTTTTTCCATTTTCCTTATCAGGGGAATGGAGTAAAGTTATGAGCCTAGAGGGACCTTAGGCCTCCTTCCTTTTAGAATTCATGGATATGGAAAGGTGGGAAGGTCAAACTCATCCACCAAAGTAAGTTTTTTCTTCCTTTGAGTCATGTCTTCTTAAATGGTATTACATTTATGTTCATAGGTTCAAATAAAGATAAGGTATAATCACTTGTTGAAGAGACAGGTATTTCAGTAATTGAATCAATAGGCTTTGCAATGAAGGGGATGGTAGTGTTTGCATACTCGAGCAATAAAGATTTAGATCTCGGGTACTCGGTACCAGGAGATAGTGGATTTATCAGATTCTAAACCTTCACAATCTTGAACCAACTGAGATGTGAAGAATAAGCTCCTTCTTCGTTGATTCCTCTGCAAAAGGCAAAAGGAAGAATTAGTAAACCTTTGATATAACAACTAGTTATCAATAATAAATAACGACCGAGACAATGATCAATATATCTCGTGACATGTGTTGGGGTACCTAAACCCCCTATTGGTAACACTACCCTTAAGAATTTTTGGATATTGACATTCAGTGGCAATGAATCCATGACTCCAATAGCCCTTATTTGAATTAGGGAGGTCAACAACGAAAATCCTGTCAGCCTTCCGTGCGTTTAGATAAAAGGTATTTTCATTCTTTCTAACCCAAAAATAACAATACCTTCTCTCACGAATCCCAATGTGGCACCTGTACGGTTAGATTATTCCATGAACACCATTCATGATTCTCCATGTGTTTGGGGTGCATTAGGTAGGAATTAATCTGGAGAATTTGCAAAAATCGAGAAATAATTAGTTTGGGGGGAAAGGAGATACCACCCTCTGCTACAGATTGGGTGTGTATCCAATGGACAGCGTGAACATTATAGAAGTCATTAAGGTCTTTGGCACATTTAGTTTCCATTCAAATAGGTATTGAAAATGTTTTCCCAAACTCTCCTAGGGTTTTCGCATTCACAACATACACCATTTTTCAGTTCAATAAGAAATAACGCAAAAAGATTCAAGAAAAAGGATGAAAGTTTGAAAAATAAACTACTAATCACTACGCCATATGTCGAAAACAGTCACAGTACATTGGTCATGATCTAGATTCGTGACTAGGGTAGTCACGGTCCATACCGTTGACCACCACACAAAACCCGTGATTAATATTGTGACTAAAATAAGGAGTGATGTAGACAAGATTGGTCACGACTCTAGACCATTACCAAATCATGATCCTTTAGGAGATAAAATTCCTACCAAATGTTTTAGGTTGATGATCATAGTCCAAAATCGTGACCAATCCCAGTGGACTATGTTCGTGGTTCTAAATCACAACTGCCCTTTAGTTTAAATTGGTTACGGCCCAATGGTCATGATATGGAACTGTGACCATTTATGGGAATTTGATTGGTAACATTAGGGGTCATGCCCTAGACCGTGACCATTTATAGAGATATAATTGGTCACACGACGAGTCTCATCACTAGACCTTGATAGGTTTTTTATTGGTCACATAAGGGGTCATGGCTTGAGATCGTGACCGTCTTTATGCTATTAATAAAACCCACCTAGGGCTTTTTTCATTTAACGTGAGATTTCTCGATCTCGGTTATCACTCTCCCTCTCTCTACTCTCACCCAATGATTCATCCACCACCACTGTTGATTCTCTCCTTATCACAGTTATACTCTCTTCTCTCTCTCTCATTCTCTATGTGTTGATGTGTGTATTTATGTTACTATGTGTACTTGGTATGTGTGATGGTGTGTGTAATCCTGTGTGTTGGTGTGCATGTGTTAATATGTGTGTATATATATAGTGTCTATGTATGTGTGTGTATGTGTTACATTAATTTAGTGTTTATAAAGATAAGTTATAAATCTAAAATTAGGTATAATGTTGTGTATACAATTGGGTAGAAATTTTTATTTCTATAGAAATATGAAATAAAAAATTAAATTTGATTGTAAATTTAAAATTGTTTATAATGCTAGATTAATTAGACCCATTTTTTTGTTTAAATATGAAACTGAAATTGAGATTGGGTATGTAAATCTTGAATACAAATTGTAATTGGGTGTAATTCTAAAATTTTGTATAATGTTGGTGTAATGTGACACAGTAGGGTAGTTCCATGTTGTTGTATATATGCACACACTTATAATTACATACATATCTATATAATATGATAGGAGGGTATTTTACTGTTCCAAAATATCAACGGTTGGGAGAGAATTTGTTGGGACGATCTAAGGGTCTTAGATTGAGCCATGTCACCATTACACATTGTGACATGGCAAATTGAAAAAAAAAACTAAGCCTTCTATGCTCCCTCCCCCGTTCTCATTTTCACCAAAACTCCCCAAATCCTATTTTCATTTTTGTCCAAACTCCCCTACCCCCGTTTTAATAATCTACGACTGCAAAACTCCCCTACCTGAACCCTTAGCCCTCTCCCCTTAACCGCCCCCTCTTCCCGCTGCCTCCCCCTCTCTACCTCACCTTCTGCCAGTTTCAGCTTTTTTCTTGATTAGGTACATCGTTCGATTAAGCCTCTTTTTTCTCTATTTTTTGTTGAATCCGTGTTTCATATATATATATATATATCTGTGTGTGTGTGTGTGTGTGTGTGTGTGTGGCTTAGCTTTATATTTGATTATTTATTAAATCTCTGTTTAATATATGTATTGAATCTGCGTTTAATATATATATGTGGCTTCGGTTTAGATTTGATTATTCGTTGAATCTGTGTTTAATATATGTATGTGGCTTAGGTTTACATTTGATTTGTTCCATATTAGGTTTGATTTGTTCTATATTAGATTTGGGTTTCAAATTAGGGCATTTTCCGCATTTTTGATGGGTCTGGTTTATTTGTGTACATAATTATTATGTCATTTATTTTTAATTTGTTTAGTTTGGTTTCAATTTCAGGGCATTTCTTTCTCTACCAATATTTTCTTCTTAATATTCGTTTCCTTTATCTGTAATATACGTATGTGGCTTAGGTTTAGTTCTAAAATTCAGTTTCGAAATATGTACATTAGGGTTTCAAAAAAAGTTTCAAATCTGGTTTCAAATTAGGGCTTCTACCGCATTTTGGGTGGGTTCGCTTTATTTGTGCACATAATAATTATGGCATTTATTTTTAATTTGTTTGGATTGGCTTGGATCTTAGGGCATTTCTTTCTCTCCCATTCTTTTTTTCGAATAAATGTTGCATTTATGTTTAATATATGTATGTGGCTTAGGTTTAGTTCTATATTTCAGTTTTGAAATATGTACATAATAAATATGGTCCGTCTAATTATGCAGGACTAGAATCTTATTACCGCATAGACAAGTAACTTATATTGGCGATGGATTATACAACCAATTCTGACAAAGTACGTTTCATGAACTGTATAAAGTTATTTCTTTCATATTATGGATTCTAATTTATTCAATTTGTGGTACTTTATCTAAACAGATTGAACATCTTCCTAGCATAAACACGGGTATCGTGATTCGTGAGGCTTAGAAAGTGTCCATCATTTGTAGAGAGGTAATTTCAAACAAATAATTTGTAATTCCCCCCCCCCCCCCCCCCCCCCCCCGTATTCTTTCACTCATTTATGTTGTTGATTCTTATTTTCCTTCAATTATCTTTTGTATGCATTATTGATATTTAATTTCCTTCGATTATCTTTTGTATGCATTATTTACTCATATTTTATTTTGATTATATTTCCTATGTTTTGCACCTATCAGGGAACGACACCTACTTCTGCATGCATCTCGGGTCAGAGACGCCGACGCGAACGAGAAAGATCCCAACCAATGTTGTTTCCCCATAAAATAACTCCCACTATAGATAAACCATCTTCTCTGACTTCTCCGTTATTAATCACCCCTACACTGCAATGTTTCCCTCGGCGTAACCAAATCGCCTTATCAAACAAGTGTGTTGTCATCTGGTATGTTTCAAAAGTGGACATAATTCTTAGAGAGGTATTTAAAAAAACTTTAATTAGGGTATTTATACATCACATTATTTGCCTCTTTCCCATTTAACTTGAATAATATAAGATTTGTATTTTATTTTTTCAAAAGAGAAAATACACGGAGCAACTTTCTGTTCACGAAAAGGGTAAATGGAAAGAAAACCACGCCCCTCACTTGGTTTGATTTCTTTCTTCTGCAATGAATTTCATTTTATAGTTTTAATAATGCCGTAATTGGGAGTCTTAAATATTTGCATATATTTAACATGTCAGGAATTATCTAATCGCATCTTGGGTCAAAGACGCCGACGTGGACGGGAACGACACCAAAAAATGTTATTTCCCCATTAAAGAACTCCCACTATAGATAAACCATCTTCATTGATTTCTACGTTATTAACCACCCCTACATCGCAATGTTTCCCTCGGCGTAACCAAACCCCCTTATCAAAAAAGGGTGTTGTCATCCGGGATGTTTTGGAAGTGGACATCATTCTTAGAGAGGTATTTAAACAAACTTTAATTAGGGTATTTACACATCACATTCTTTATCTCTTTCCCATTTAACTTGACTAATATAAGACTTTTATTTTACTTTTTCAGAAGAGAAATACACGGAGCAGCTTTCGGTTAATGAAAAGGGTTAAAGGAAAGAAAACCACCCCCATCACTTGGATTGATTTATTTCTCCTGAAATGAATTTTAGTTTATAGTTTTAAAAATGCTGTAATTGTGAGTCTTAAATATTTGCATCTATATATCATGTTAGGAATTATCTAATCGCATCTTGGGTCAAAGATGCCGACGTGGACGGGAACGACACTAGAAAATGTTGTTTCCCCATCAAATAACTCCCACTATAGACAAAACCACCTTTTATGATTTCTCCGTTTTTAATCACCCCTACACTGCAATGTTTCCCTCGGCATAACCAAACCCCCTTATCAAACACAAGTGTTGTCATCCGGGATGTTTTGAAAGTGGACATCATTCTTGGAGAGGTATTTAAACAAACTTTAATTAGGGTATTTATACATCACATTCTTTGTCTCTTTCTAATTTAACTTGACTAATATAAGATTTCTATTTTACTTTTTCAGAAGAGAAAATACACGGAGCAACTTTCGGTTAATGAAAAGGGTAAAGGGAAAGAAAACCACCCCCTCACTTGGTTTGATTTCTTTCTTCTGCAATGAATTTCCGTTAATAGTTTTAAAAATGCCGTAATTAAGAGTCTTAAATATTTGCATCTATTTAACATGTCAGGAATTATCTAATCGCATATTGGGTCAAAGATGCAGACGTGGATGGGAACGAAACCAACAAATGTTGTTTCCTTATCAAATAACTCCCACAATAAATAAACCATCTTCTATGATTGCTCCATTGTTAATCATCCTTACACCGTAATGTTTACCTCGGCGTAACCAAACCCCCTTATCAAACAAGGGTGTTGTCATCCGGGATGTTTCGGAAGTGGACATCATTCTTAGAGAGGTATTTAAACAAACTTTAATTAGGTATTTATACATCACATTCTTTGTCTCTTTCCAACTTAACTTGACTAATATAAGATTTGTATTTTACTTTTTCAGAAGAGAAAATACATGGAGAAACTTTCGGTTAACGAAAAAGGCAAAGGAAAGAAAACCACCCCCTCACTTGGTTTGATTTCTTTCTTCTGCAATGAATTTTAGTTTATGGTTTTAAAAATGTCGTAATTGCGAGTCTTAAA
Organism: Sambucus nigra; assembly: GCA_949130495.1. Lineage (NCBI taxonomy): Eukaryota > Viridiplantae > Streptophyta > Magnoliopsida > Dipsacales > Adoxaceae > Sambucus > Sambucus nigra. The sequence continues at coordinate 343,505,384 of OX422211.1, forward strand.
TATTTGCATCTATTTAGCATGTTAGTAATTATCTAATAGCATCTTGGATCAAAGACATCCACGTGGACGGGAATGACACCAACATATGGTATTACAATGTGAAAGTATTTAGGATCAACCTTCTACTTCGTTAACTACCCCTACACCACAATTTTTCCCACAGCGTATCCAAACCCCAGTATGCAATATCGTGAGGGACATACCACCTTCGGTAGACCCTTCTCAATTTATCCATAATATCGAGACCCATAATCTAAACATGGATTTCATTTCTACCATTCAAAAAGAAAATTTAACTTCATCTTAGAGACTAGTCCCCCAAGATTTATCTAATCGGGATACAAATGTTAATTATGATGTAACTTCATCCCCCGGGGTTCCGTTACAAGATACTCTATCGGAGGGAAATACTATACCAACTTCAATTAGGATATCACTGCTCCCTTCAATTATAAGGTACATATAATGATTTATTAATATATGAACTTTTTTAATACATATTTATATATTTACAAGTATTGCATAATGAACTTTATTATGCAGCACATATGCATCTGCACATATATGCAGCATATATGCATCTGTAGATATGCAGCATATATTCAGAATATGCAGCATATATGCATCATATATGCAATTGAACATATATTAACTTTATTAATACATATTAATATATGTAAACGTATAGCTTAATGAACTTTATTAATGGGGTATCACTGCTCCCTTTAATTATAAGGTACATCTAATGATTTCTCACTTCTATATTTTAGTGTTTGGTTGAATTCATATATCTTATTTAATAAAATATTTAACACAACTATTTTTCTCAAATTCAGGTCAAGGACACCATCTTTCCAAAATGGAGCCAGTACCAAGGGACTAAGTCGTTTGTATGTTGCCTCGAAAAGACATGATCTGGGACCTATGAATGTAAGATGCCCTCACTATGATGCGTTACACTGGATGGATGAAATATTGTCATATGCTTCAATGATGCGACCATTATTTGGGAAGTTTTATTTGGTGGTGATGATGACCATTCAAAATCCTTTCATACTTATATCAGAGAGTATAATGGTTCCAATGCATTTACATGTTTAGGTGTCCAAATGGATGATCGAGTAATCGGGGGCATGGGTCTATTGAGTTTCACGATTCATGGAGAGCTTCATCATCGTACCGGATCCTTTATATCGGATGTTGGGCTGCAACATCAGGCTGCTTATGCTCAGTTGTACATATACGATCCAAATGTGGCTTTGGATATCTGTCATAATAGAAATCCACATTTGAGGAGGGACGTTCTAAGTATAGTTCAAGTGTCTTTGTTGGTGAATAATTCTTTCACGTCAAAATATCGTGAGGTTTTTTCGATTTTAAAAAGGTCAAATAGGATGGGTCAGAACTTACGTACTTATTTCCACTACAATTCTTCAAAGGACCGTCGCATATATAATTTGTCATTTGATAATGAGATTGTCATTATTTTTCCGGGTGATTGCTCTAATGTCAGCGGCATGCGTGACATAATAGTTCGTCTCAAGGGGTAAGTCAATTGATGAAGATTAACGAGTGACATCCATCATATTTGCCATTGCACTACGTCTTATTATTTACTCACGGTGAACCTGGTTGGCACCTTGACATGAAACTGTGGGATGTGAAACTTTGTACTGCAAAGGAAGTGCGTTTGAATCAAATGAAATATTTTGGTTATGGAATGTTTTAACACCACTTAGAGTACTCCACGATACACATAGGGGGAAAATTATTCCAAGAGTTCATCATCGATGGTTGGGCTTCTACTGAGCAAAACTGTTTGATGTACCACCGACTAAATCAAGGAAAACTTCAGGCGAAGTTGAAAAAAGATCTCACTGATGTAATGTTCGGGTCAGATTGGAAAAAGAATGAGTTTTCCATCTTTTTTTAACGGGAGCACGAGAAATATGTTTGAAATTTATCAAGACTCTATGACAATTATGCTTTTCAATCATCACCCGGATGTTTTTCTCACGGTGATGGCAAACCCTAAATGGCTAGAGATCACAAAGGAACTCCTGCCTTTTAAAAATGCCTTCCTTCGCCCAGACTTGGTGACACATATGTTTGAACTCAAGAGGAAGGCTTTAATGAAGGAAATTTAGAATAATCATATATTCGTCAAAAAAGTGGTACATGTCTTGATGATTGAATTTCAAAAGCGAGCTTTATCTCACATGCACGCTTTAATTTTTCTTAATGGTCCTGACAAGATTAAAACACCTGCACAAGTTGATAAGATTATTTCTGCAGAGTTTCCTAACAGAGATGAAAATCCAACCCTTTTTTAAGCAATTTTTGGTTGTATGGTCCATGGACCTTGCGGCTTATAGTCTCCTCATACTCCGTACATGGAAAATGGTAAATGCACAAAGAAATATCCTCGGGATTTCTCATAGTAGACCACTATGGATAACAATGGGTATCCAATTTATCGTCGTAGAAATGATGGTTGTGTCTATACTACGACAAATGGAAAACATTTTGATAATCGAGATGTTGTGCTGCATAATCCTCATCTTTCGAGTATCTTCAATTGCCACAATAATGTTGAAGTTTGTGCAGGGTTGAGATGCGTTAAGTACAATAATAAGTATATCTATAAGGGACATGATCGAACTACTATGGTCTTGGGAGGTGGTGGGGAATCCAAAAGTACTTGGATGCCAGGTACATTGCCACCCACCCCTAGGTAGCTTGGAGAATATTGGGTAATACAATTCATGTAGAAAAACCATATGTTACCTGATTGGAACTTCACCTCCCTAGAATGCATCATGTTGTGTTCAATCCAGATGAGTCGATGGATGAAATAGTGCATCGGGCTTCGACTCAACGATCTTCTTTGACAGAATTTTTGAATATCGGGCATTGACTGATTCCGCTCGTGCTTTCACTTATCAAGAGTTTCCCCAACACTTTGTTTGGCACAATGTAACAAAGACTTGGACTCCAAGGTCACCTGCATCACCTTTTACAATTGGTATAATGTACTTTGTGAGCCCAAATTCCGGAGAAAGGTTTTATTTTCATTTACTTCTAACCGTTGTAAAAGGTTCGCTTTCATTTGAGTGCTTACAGATGCTAAACAATGTCTTACACGATTCTTTCAAGTCCGCATATGTTTCATTGGGACTTTTAGAAGATGATGATGAATGGTATAATGTTTGCGAGAGGCGTCAATTATACAGACAGACTATCAACTTCGGCATCTTTTCAATGTTATTCTTACCCAATGCTCTCCGTTAGATCTTTCTTTATTATGGGAGCAGTTCACATCGTGCATATATGATGACCTTGCTCACAAGATGCGTACCTCATTTGGAGTTTATCTCCAACAGATTCTGAAATCAAAGACTATGGATTGTATCTTCTGAACATCTTTCTCCAGGAAATAGGTAAATCTTTGTCTGATTATCCACCCATGCCCCTGCCTGTAAAAATTTGGAGCACTACGGGAGAGAATAGACTAATATGGGAACATCGAAAACTTCAGAGATATACCGACACCACTATTGTGCATTCTAACCCAGAACATCTTAATTCGGGGCAGCGAAGGGCTTTTGATGCAATTAAGACTTCCATATTAGAGGCTAAAGGAATAATTTTCTTTTTGAATGGCGGGGAGGGTATGGGCAAAACATTTTTATACAATACAATTTTATCCTATTGTCGAGGTCGAGAGCATATAGTCATTATCGTTGCTTCTTCGGGTATTGCTTCATTACTATTGGTTGGTAGTCGTACAAATAATTCTAAGTTTTATATTCCCCTTGACGTTCTCGAAAATTCAAATTGTGGGTTTACAAAGCAATCGATTCAAGCAGAGTTGTTTAAATTCTCCAAGCTTATAATTTGGGATGAAGTTCCAATGCAACATCAATTCTGCATTGAGGTTGTTGACCGTACTTTGCAAGATATACTAGATAATAAGAAGCCTTTTGGATTAATTATAGTTGTTCTCGGTGATGACTTTCATGAAATCTTTCCCGTAATACCCAAAGTCGTTATAGAGCAAATAATTAGAGCATATTTACGTCGGTCAATGTTGTGGAAAGATATTCATGTTCTTTCCTTAGAGTGAAACATACGGCTCCATGGTATCGATGTTGAAAATTTACAATTTTCAAATTTCCTAAACGAGGTATTTTTGTTCCCAATTAATTTCACATCTACATATAGATTATTTTTTAATTCTTTACGAGATTGGGACAAACCTTGAGAAAACTGTCAGCATGCCATCGACATTACACCGTTATAAGAATGTTGAGGACTTAATAGGGGTCGTATATCCGTTGTTGAAAGTGGAGGGCACTGTTACATCTTCCTTTCTTGATGAAAGGACAATTCTCTCTGCCCAAAACGATGATGTAAATGCCATTAATACTGTTTCACTCAATACTTTCCCAGGCGATGAAGTTACGTATTTCGCTGCAGATAAAATTTTCCCCAATGAAACTAACTAAGGCATAACCAACCAATTTCCCATGAAATTTTTAAATGATCTTAACCCATCAGGGTTGTCACTTTTTAAGTTGGAACTCAAAGTTGGATTCCCCATAATGCTGTTGTGAAATATTGGGCCCAAATATGGACTTTGCAATGGAACTCGCTTAATAGTCACAAGTTGTGCAGAGCACGTTATCGAGGAAAAACTCCTAAAGGGGGATAAATTCGGTACGACTGTATTCATTCTGAGAATCTCCTTAACATTATCCTCTGTTGAAATGCCTGTAAAGATGACTCGCCGTCAATTTCCAATCAAGTTAGCTTATGTCATGACTATGAATAAATCGCACGATCAATCTGTTAAGTATGTTGGGGTTGACTTGCGAACCCCCGTATTCGGTTATGGCCAGTTGTTCGTCGCTTTCTCACGTTACACGCGCTAACTACATATCGATCCTCCTTCCAAATGACGTAGGAAATTCGATAACAAACATCGTTTGCCCATAAGTTCTTCTATAATTAGCTGGTGAGCGACGGGTTGATATATTGTTTTCTTGGAATCAATTGTCATTCCTTTATAAATTAGTGTTCTTTCTATAAATTTGATCTAAATTTTATTCTTATAATATGGCAACAGATACCGCTCGAAGAAGCCCTTGTTCATTTGCATTAATCTTGTTAAAAGGTACATTACGCATGAATCATCACGTATGAACAGATATGCTGCATATATGCAACAATTGTATGCATATATGCTGCATATATGCATACAACCGCATATATGCAGTAATTGTATGCGTATATGCCGCATATATGCATATTGTATGCATATATGCATCATATATGCATACTCATATATGCATATAAGCATTCTCTATGGCACCAAGCTTCAATATTGAAAGTTATTTGTTGTTCTCACGGAAGTCCTATACTATTTTTTTCAGATGGAGTTACAGTTATTTGTCATTAACTTCTTCATTTCTTTCTCACTTTTGAAACCTGCATTGTAATGTCCACATTTTAATTTTCACTTTCATTTTTTTTTCCACCTAATAATTTCTTTGTATGTCTCATAGAGTTTGGATTCATTAGTCATTGGTTACGGAGGAATCATCCTATAGCTATTGAATGCACACAGCTAAAATGTTTTCTTTTTCTCACATTTTTCATTACACAACTTTATGCAAATTGAGACTTGATTATTTTTTGTTTGTTGAAGCCTTGAAAACATGGTTCGAGGGAGATAAGGAAGACGAGAAGAGCCGATGAGGTTTACGAATTTAAAGCAAGCGGATCGAGGTTTACATATTGCCTACTTGGATTGGTTTTCATTTATTTTTCATTTTTACATTTTGTATTCGTGAAATGATGTTATCAAATTGTTATTGATGACTCATTTCACACTATCTATATTGAGGTTTCACATAGGGGATTTCAAGGTTGCTTGGGAACATTGAAATCGAGTGACTAGAGTATGCTTAGTTCAACATACATGAGTTTCAAGTCATGTGTGTGAATGTTGTTTTTTTGAATAATTGTTCCAGTTTTGAAAGAATTATAAAATTAGAACACAAAATCCATGTATGCTAATTGTAAATAATTTTTTAATCACTCTTAATGATTTTGAATATTTTATCATGACCGCTCCCCTCTCCTATCCTACATATTTAAAAACTCCTAACCTGCAATGGATTATATATGTTTATCTCATAACATCTTTTATAGGTATTTGAACCTACTATAGTGATGTCATATTTATGCTGGCCATTTTTTGTCTTTTGGCCATGCTTTTTAATCTTCTTTGTTGCTGCCTTACAACTGCAAGCCTCACTTTTTCTTGGCTCTTAGACCTGTGATGCTGTCCTACCACAGCAGGCCTCAATATTACTTGGCATTATCAATATAGCACGTACTTGAACCTGCTTTGCTCCTGCCCTGCTATTGATTGCCCTCATTTTTGGTTTGGCACTCTATGCCCTAGAGTCTCCTACTATACCAAACTTGCATTTGGAAAAATAAGTGCATTTATAGGCTTGAGTACCCACAATACTTTCCTGGATGCTCGAGTTCTCCAGTAAGGGTGCAGTAGATTAGTAGTTTAGTACAACTACTAATTAAATATCATTGGTAGGTACCCACTTCTAATTTGTTTCTCACTTTCTCACCAAGTTCCCACTATAATGAAAGTGAATTTATTAGTTTAGAAAGCTTCGAATTTATGGTGTTCAACACATCTCAAGTATCTATCTCTATAGATAAGACACTGGGTCTGAATTAATTATAAGTTTCACATCCTTTTCCATTGTATTTCCAAATTAATGAACACAACTTTTTTCTTCATATATGCTCTAATCAAGTTCTCGGGATATCTTTTATTGGGGTGTGATGCAAGTTGCTATAATTTCTACATGATGAAAGGGAATCTTTTTAATCTCTATTGCATTGGCTATTGTTATTGTTGTTATTATAGTTGTCAAATTTTTAATATATAAGGCTTACAATGAGTTGGGGACAAACACAAATGGAAGTTTTAAAGATGTATACAACCAATAAATACTTATTTTGGATATTTATTCTGTGATATTTGAGTACTGATTTCATAGCTCATTTTAGAAATTATTCTCATATGTAAACATCCATCCGAGTGTTGCAAAGAAGGATTCCCCCGAAGTTATTCTGTCACTTATTAATGTTATAGGTGCAAATTATTTCGAGGAAAAATCTTGGGTTGTGGATCAGTTAATGTGGAGTTTGGGTTTCACCACCAGAGGACAACCTCAAGGTAAATTTCCTTTCTCACCATTTTGTACTTACCAGTGTCATTATTTTTTGAGAGGGTATATTGTTGTTATTTGTAGCTCTCGGTCTAATTTCAACATTTATATTTTATAACGTTGCAGGTATTTCTTTGAAGCCCACTATTCAGTGATGACCCACTCAATAATTCCTATATTAAAAGTACATATTTGTTAGGGTTGAGATTACAGGTATTTATTCAAATCCAACATTTCTATTTTATATTTATTCATGGTCATTATGGGCATTGAAAATGTTATTTTTTAATATATTCAATCTATCACTATAGCCATGGTGTAATCACTAGGGATGTAATATGAACTATGGAGACATGATTAATAATCTTTTTTAGGTCAAAAAAGTCATAATGTCATACCACTGACATTGTTATGCATTTTCTTGATATGCAGTCATCTTACGATTTTGTGGACTATTTTGATCGCAGATCGGATGCCCTTTCTATAGTAACTCTTAATGGAAGACATTTGTGAGTAGAAATATTAAATAATTATTTGTTTTGTATCTGCGTGTCAGTTATCTAAACTTTAAATTTGCAGATTTCGGCAGCCTATTAATGTTAACTGGGAATATTCCAGAAGTCAAAGAGAGGACGCATTAGGTCTATTTTTATTCACTTATTTTATCGGGCTATCTGTATTTTGAATCCCATTGATTATTTCTAATGCTCTTTGGAGTCCAAAGTTTTTATTATTTGCACTTTTTGGTGAACGACACTTTTTTTTCTTACAAAAGTGTTGTGAAAAGTGAATTTATCCTAAAATGCAAATATTGAAAACATTGCACCCAAAACTATATTAAGAATTCAAGATTAAATTTCACAAAATATTTTAGGATCAAAATATAGACCTTAGGCACAATATGTCAAACATAAATAAAATATGTGACATTAAGATGAATGTATCAAACTAAGAATCCATAGTGAAAGGAACACTCATTTATAAACCCATGTTTGAGAGTATAAACCCTGAGATCAGTTGTAAGAGTAGAACACTCATTTTGTAAGAAACTTTTCAAGCTCCATGGTGAAAGGAACAACCATTTATAAACCCATATTATTTTATAAAAAAACTGCTATTTTATAAATAAATAAAACTGTTATACAACCAAAAAACTGTCATACAACAAAAAAAAATCTTATTTTATAATAAAATAGTTAATATATATTGACATTTAATATAAAAATGTTAATATAAACTGTTAAAAAAATAGTAAAATATGTTATTTTTATAAATGTCTTAACTGTTTTTTTAAATGTTTAAACTTTAAAACAATTTTTTAAATCATGTTGCTTTTATTTAGTCATGTCATGTGTCGTGTGTGTCGTGTCCCTTTTTAATTGAGTTGTGTTCGTGTTTGGTTAAAAAAATGATGTGTCGTGTCGTTTTTTTCGATTCATTCGTGTTTAATTGACTAACTATATTTGTTGTTTTGTATCAGGTCACATTTTGAAAACCACAGACAATTATTATAGTGGAACATGCGGGACGACTTCAATTCATATATATGTGATTGTTTTTACGAAGTTTGTTTCGTTAAAATATTTATTATATTTTACTTTTGAGATCACTGAATATTGTTGGATTGGTTGTTATCCCTTAAGAGGGTAGATAGTTCAATAAACAAAGTAGACCATGTCGATTTGATTTTAAATGGACACATTATTTATTTGTTATATGTGAATTTGTTTGATGAATTTAGACTATTTGAATGTTGTTGGATCATTTATTATTCGTTGACCAGGGTGGATAGTCTTATAAACAAAGGAGATTGTGGCCAATTTCTTAAAAAATTACACTTTGTTTTATTGGGGAGCAATATTTTTGCCGTTTTGCAATTACATACTTTCGAAATTTTCGTCGTTTCGTGATAACCTAATTTAGAAATTTTCGTCGTGCCTTCAGGCACGGGAATTTCGCCAGTATACTTATATACAGACACTCATGCACATATATACACATTACTCATACGCACACATATATACATATATGTGCACATGTACAACATATACACGTATGTGTGTGTGTGCGTACTTTAACACAATCCCACATTTATATACACAAATAGACACACACTTAAATCAACAATGAAACTAAAAAGTAAATGATTCGTGATAAAATTAATATATGTACATATATACACACACTCATACACATATACTCACACGTGCACATATATGTAAATATAAAGGCACATGTACAACGCAAACACATATATAATGAATACACTTTCTAGGTAAATGAAAGTTTTTAGTAACATGGGATACATAAATTACATGTTTTGAGTAGTGATTTGGTAACATTTTAGGTTAAATAATATGCTAACACGTTTTCTTCTCGTTCACTGTGCGCATGCATTTGGAGAATAATTATTGAAGCTCAACTGATTCTAGGTGATTTCATTATTCACGTAATTTTACTTATCTTTTCTCTTATATAACATAGTATTATATATAGTTATAACTTCTTGGTTAACGTGTAGTGGTCTTGTTCACCCGTTCCTTAAGTGCTTGTTATTTCGATGAACACAAATTGATGGAAGGGCTTGGACATTTAGTGGACATATAGTAATTTTGAGATCAATTGAATTAAAATGAACATATATTGGACTTATGGATGCAATGCAAGTGAATATTTATTCGTATATCCATTTGGTTAACATGTTGTGACCTTATTCACCCCTTCTTTAAATGGTTGCTCTTTGGGCTAACACAAATTGGTGGGAGGGACTACACATTTGGTGGACATATAGTAATTTTAGGATTAATTTACTTAAAATGAATGTAAATTGGAATTGTTGATACTCTATATATGAATATTAATGGATATATTTGTTTGGTTAACTATTGTGGCTCTGTTCCACCCTTTCCTAAGTGGTTGTTGTTTGGGTGAACACAAATTGGTGGAAGGGCTTACACATTTGGAGGATACAGAGTAATTTTAGGATTAATTTAGTTAAAATGAACTTAAATTGGGCTTGCTAATAATATGCATATGGATATTAATGCATACATTTGTTTGATTAACTGTTATGGTCATGTTTACCGCTTCCTTAAGTGTTCGTTGTTTAGGTTAACACAAACTGGTGGAAGGACTTGCACATTTAGTGGACACGTTGTAATTTTAGGATGAATTGAATTAAAATGAACCTAAATTTGATTTGTGTATGATTGATCGGTTGCAAAAAAAATTAGTTTAGAATTAATTACAATCTTTATATCTAAGACTCATAATCACACCCTCCTTCTGCATGTTTTCTAAGGAAAAATGAGTCAGGTTAAGAATTAGTTTTAACAAAAGTACTAGAGGGTGCAACTGGACCGTACTAACAAATCTTTTATTAGTACACATCATATAGAGGGAACTAATATATACAAGTATGGGAATAGGAAATTTAAACAGCTCAATTGCTTTACAAATAGTGGAGTTGATCCCTTGCAAGTGTACCTCTACATCCATATCATGTTTTCTTTGGCAGAACGTTGGGTTGAGGCAGCAGAGAATATATTTCTCATTCATAATCCTGATAAGGAACTAACATTAGTGACACTTTTAGAAAAGGTAGAAAGAAAAATCATTTATTGCGGATATAACTACAAAAGGAGAGTGACGTCTCGTGACATATGCACATTAAGAGTGAACTTGTAAATAAGTTGAAGAAGAGAGGATTTTGAGTTCATGTCATGGACCATTATACATCAATCATAGATGCACTTTCTCCCAGTTGGCTGCTTGAAAATTTTCTTAAATTTTTTAAAACTAATACCGATTGGATGGAAATCAGACACATCGAGCATAATTTAAAAGTTGATGAAATATACATATACATTTTCATAAACATAATTGTTATGAATTTTTCACTAAATGTTTTTCTTTAATTGTAGGCAATGTCAAGCAGGAACAAAAATAATCAACTGAATAATGGAACACCATTAAGTAGGCGCTCCCGTACACCCCAATTACAATTCTCATCACCTGCAGGTCAGCAGTACTCTACTCGACCGCAAATTTAGCCTAACACTCCATCTATGAGTCATCAAACTTAACAAACCCCAACTAATCAAACATCCCACCTCTCGCTACTGAGGAATACCAAGCCAATGATACGATTCCCATTAGGTTCTCCGCAATCGGGAGTAATCCTACCAATAAAAAAACTAACGTCTAGATTTTTAAAGCTCGTCGCCTGTCACTCAAAAAGATGAATGTGGTCATTGAGGGATCAGATAACTAGATGAGGGATAATCCTGGCATAAAGGATGATGAGTGGATAAACTTTTAAAGACTTTTACATTTCCATTTGTTTCGAAGGAAAAGGTTCTTTCCCAAATAGTTGAACATATAAATGCTTCTTGAAAGAACCTTCAAAACAATTTTTTTAAAGGGGGCATCAAATTTTGATATTTTGGGGTTAAAAGATAGAGTTCCCCCAAATGTTAAAATTGTCACCAACTAATGGACAACTTCTTGGAGAATGAGTCTAGGGAAGAAAAAATGACTAATGGGGAGAGAAATAAATAGAAAAGGGAAAAAAGTTGATATCCACAAACTTGGGAAAAAGTTATATGATGATCTGAAGGGTGAATGGGTGGACATGACCAAAGGAACTTCGAAAGAAGGTAAATACATTAATCGTGTTAACCTGGTCTTTCATGCCCGATGGGAAAAAGGGAACAATAAATTCCTAGGTAAATTAGATCTGACTAGGTGAGATTGAATTTAATTTTCATATATATACATGTTATAGTAAAATTATGTTAAAATTATGGTCCTAAATACAATATTATGTTATAGGAAATTATATAAGGCGTGAAGATTAATCAGTTTGAGTGAAACCGTTATGACATTGAAGTAATGCCCTAACCAAGGTACTTAGGAAACAAAAAAAAAGGAGGACAAGAGGTGTGGGCTCACATATGCAAAGTAGAAAATTATAGCACACTTCACTCTATTTAATGAGATCTCTTGAGTGAGGAGTCACGTGTCAAGCTAGGCGAAATAACAGACTAAGACAAAATGAGAGTGTCAAATCTTAAAGGGGGTGGGAAATGTTAGCACTAACATGGAAATGTTGACAAATGAAATCAAGGGGTTGGTCCAATTGTTTATTCAATAACATGGTTTACCCTTCCATATGCCTCCTCAAACATTACCCTATATTAAGCCTCAGTATTTTCCCTCCTAAGTGCCTCCTACTACAACATTACCCTCCTAAGTTCCCCTTCCTATAACATTCCATATATCATTGGCGCCCATGCACAATGATTATAATGAGGAGTATTATTTATGGGACTTCTCCAATATCAATGTCGTTAGCATGTGTACACTTATTTTCATGAGTGTCGGAACACCTGTCCACAATCTCCCTTTAGCATTGAGTTAGGATCGTATATTGTTTAAGAAATTATATGATGGTTGCGGAGATGAGCATGCGCATAGACTCAGGTGAAGGCCTCTTTTAAATTTAATCAAAATATTTATATTGACTAAGCAATGCATTTGTTGGTCAGGATTCGGTGATGAATAACGTTTATGTTTGTAATGTTTTAATTATGTATTGACTTCTTAAGTTATTTTAATTTTAATTTTCAGGGTTTTAATGGCATCTTAATTTGTTTGGTTTTATTATATTTTCATGGAATGCTAGGGTTGAATGAATTTTCATTAATTTTTTTTAGATGAATGAATTTGCTTGAATTATAAACTGAGAGTTCTCGTATCCAACATGACCTGCGTTACAACCTATTTATATAGGTAACTTGAATTTTGAATACTATGTTATAGTTTTTTCATAATACAAATCATGGATGGCAGAGATTAATAGAGTCTCTTATAATCATATAAAATCCATTCATGAATTTATTAAATAAGATGAAAGATATCCTAACAGTGATAAGATTTCATGTATGTTCAATTATTATATGAACGATAAATTTATGTATTTAGAAGGCACTGAGTTACATTGGCTAAAAGAATGTACCATATGTTTCGGAACAATCACCGATACCCGACTGCATAACGGAACCCCACCAAGTGGAAGTGGTGAATGATTAACCAATACATCGTCCTTTTATCGACCAAAATTATGATGCTTGAGTATTACACCACCTTTAAAACCACCAACCCACGAATACAGATAATGTGCATTATGACCAAGTCAATGAACAAATTAATGCTTAATTATTCAAAGATCAAAAATACATATAATTGAAAGCTAATGAGGATCGACCTTTGTATAAAAATTATGAAGAAGATCACTCGGAATTATACGCAATGATCAATTTACACAATTTGAAGAGAAAATTTGGATTTTGGGGTAACAATATAACTGAAATTTTGAAATGGTGTAAAACATTCTCCTAAAGCAGAACACGTTACTATATAGTTATTTGAGCATGAAGAATAGCTTGATGGGTTTTTGTTTGAAGTGAGAATATAGTCACACATGCAAGTTTGATTGCTTATTGTACCTCAATGAATACAAACTCAAGGATGCATGTCATGTATGCAATGTGCCAATATATTTGGTATGTGAGAGTGAAAAACACAAACCTACAAAATTTCGCATGTACTCCCAAGTTAAGCATAAGGTATTAAAGTTTTTTCCCTTCGGACATGGTTAAAAATATTTTTCACTATACCATGGATAGCATAGGCCATTACATTTCACGCCCAAGCCGAGGTGGGTGGTAATATCATGCATCATATTTTTGGTCACTTATCCGATAACTTTAGTATACAAGACACCCTGAATTTTCAAAGGAACCGTTCAATATCCTCCTTGCATTATCAATCGACGAGTTTAACCCTTTCGATTATTTAAGCACTAATCAGAGTTATTGGCCATTTCTCATGGTTAGTTTAAGTATCCCTCCAACATTGTTCATAGGAAAATAGTTCACATTATTTTCATGTTGATACCTATGACAAAGTCTCCTGGTGATGATATTGATATTTTTTTAGCCCCATTAATTGAATAACTTAAAGAGTTGCGAGATGAAGGCATGAAGGATTTTGACACTCATAAGGGTGAAGAGTTCACATTTAAAGCAATGGTGTTATTAGAAATCTATGACTTTCTACATATGTGACCTTATCTTGATCCAATGTTTTATGGTTATTATGAGGAGAAAACTGAATCTACTTAGCTACATCATAATGGTTAGATGAGTTATGTTGATCATCGTAGATTTTTGCCAAAAAATCACAATTTTGGTGGTAATGATAAGTATAAATATTAACCGTCGATTATGAGAATTAAGGACGAAACCTATTCAACTTTTTGTTTATCAAATCGAGGAGAAGGCCAAGTTTTTGAATTTGAGGAATAATTTGTAGTCTTACACACTCAGTTTGTAGGACAGAAGCATAAAGCTAAGGAGGATCGAAAATTTTCAGGTAAAATGAAAACATAGTCTAAATGGTCAATCTTATTTGATTTGTTGTATAGGAAAGAGGATCGTGTATGGCATGTAGTTGATGTGATGCACATGGAGGTTAACTTTACGAAACATCTGACAAGAACATATCTAGGTGGTTTTCATTTAAAATATCGATAGAGAGAGCACCGTGATCTAAAGGAGATAAAAAAATTATGGTTAATAACTCATCCTATAATAGGAAGAAATTTTATTCTCGAGGGTACTTTCACTTTGACTACTAATGATAAATAGATCCTTTTAGACATGTTGTTGAACTTGAAGACTCTGACGGGTTATTTTGACTGTTTGCGCTTGGTTGTGAGCTACCAAACAAATGAGATGAAACAATACATGTCTCACGACTGGCACACCATTATTTAATTAGTCCATTTATTGTTTAAGCATTGATTGTCTGAGCATAAAGATATGAATAAGGAAATTATGCAGATTAGTTTATACTTCACCTTAATTTGTGCAAAAGTGGTAAATAAGTTGCATATTAAGGTAATGAAAGCCACTTTAGCCGAGGCGACTTGGGCCTTTGAGAATAATTGTCATATGTCGTTCTCTGACATAAATTTACACCTTCTTATGCATTAATGTGATGGGACTTTATTGTGTGGACCCATCAAGTATTGCTAGATCTATCCTTTCGAGTGTTGTATGAAAACCTTCGATGATTACATTATAAATACATGATATATTAAAGGGTTAACTGAGGAATAATACATAATAATAGAATCATCATTATACGCTCGGGAACATATGCCAGAACAATGGCTTAGGAGGTTCAATCATCATGTAGAATGAGTGAATGAGGAACCTGGAGAGTTTGAAGACGAATTGGCTTTCAAAAACTTAAAGAGGAAATACTAGCCAATCTAAAATTGGAGAGAGTAAGAAGCTACATACAAACTTTTTTTTATTTGATTACATATATTCTCTATATTACCATCTAAATTTTATAATTTCATGAACACATTTAGGAAGTATGTGTGAGAATTTCTAGAAAGTAGAACAAAAATTGCATGATGAATAATTTTAGGGCATGTGTAATAAAAGAGGTAATAAAACAGGTAATTGCCACCTCTTCTATTGCTATTATTTATATATATGTTGTAAAACAGGCACTAATACAATTCAATTAATAAATGAATCATTTAAAAAGAGGTGATGTCTCTTCAACATGTACACGTCTAGCCAAAGGTCCTAATTTTCATACGAACGAGTTTAAAAAATTTCGCACCAACGATTTTAATTTTGTCTCATACCCATGCAAGGAAAAACTACTGACGCAAAATAGAGGAATTCTAACTTCTGCCTTGACTTCTTGTATGGCTAGAAAAAATGATAAAAATTCAAAAGATATGGTGTTTACCTATTATGGGATTCTCCAACAAATCCTAAAACTAGATTATTTATATTTTAAAGAATTTTTCTTCTATTGTGACTAGGTGAAGGGGTAGGACACTGCGAATGATTGTAAAGTTAATCCTACCTAAAAACTTGTCATAGTATATTTATCTAAGATGAAGAATAAAGATTGCATGGTCAAAGAGACTTTTATTTGGGCCTTTTAAGACGTGAAAAAGCCATTCTACTCAAAGTGCATAAACGACGACAATTGGCATGTTGTTATCCATGCACCAAAGGGTTTGATTACTCAAGCACACAAATTAAAGGCCCTTAGAGAGTTATAGTCTTTCTTTGATAACAAACCTAATTTGAAGGATCTTTTAGTTGATTTACAAGAAAATTAATTTTTAAAACATTAATCTATTGTTATTTATGTATCCCTTATATACCAACCCTATAATTATTGTATGTATGGAATAACCCAAGTATATATTTCTAATCTTGTTCATCGTATGAAAAATGTGGACTTTGATGCCATTTTTGCCTACGTATGCCTCTCAAAGTGATTTTGGGATTCAAGTCATTCTTAAGATTTGAAATATTTTGAAATATTTGTAGGCCTATTCATTTTATAATTCAAGTTATTATGTTACTATTTATGTCATGTTTGGCCTCTCTATGATAAGTAATAATGATCAGCCTTTTATTTTGTTTATAGCATTCAGTTATTTGTGAAAAAGTATTTTTGACTATATAATAATGTTGATGTCATTTTGCAATGGCGATGGAATTATTCATGACTTTGCTTTGAAAATACATAGATAACACACTAAATTGGATGTTACTGGAGATAAGAACTCCTATAACGTACTTAAAAACACAACGTTTTCAGACATAACGTACTTTGTACCATAACCTAAGTTACTTACCTTAATAAAATGACAAACAATGAAACAATCGACTACATTGTATATTGAGTCTATGAAATGAAACCTCCCAATGACCTCAGAATCGACTACTATTACTCTAAAATTATAAACAACTACTGTTAAATATCCCTAGAGACTATAAATGATTTTCATGACTAAAGTACATAGAAAATAAAGGTGATGAAATTTGAATAAAATCACCGATATAAAATTTAATGATGTTTCACAAAATCGATAAAAAAATAAGTAATTATAGGTAGCCACGGAAGTGCATATAAGTTTCAAAGAAGGCCCAAATATAATTCTGATTTCACACCTTCAAATCTTAAACCGTAGTGTAACTTGGAATCAAATGTGGGAAAATATCTACTTCTTCACTGGTTACAGAAATGATACGTAAACAAATCACTTGTATATGAAAAAATTTATGCAGTATTACAGCACCCCAAAACTACCGAGATGGACAAAATGAAACTCGACATCATTTGCCAAGATAAAATTACAAATTCCACCCTCAATATTGAACACATATCTAGCTAGCGAAGTACCCTACATAATCACCCAATTAGTAAACTAAAATCAGTCATAAAATTCTAACAAAAAATAGCAGGGCTTCATAATATGTGCAAATATGAATGTTAATACCTAAAAATCAGTCATAAACTAATATATGTGCAAATACCTAAAAATATGTACAAATATGAATGTTAAAAAAATCCATTCTGACAGTGACATAGGCACGGGTATGGTTGTTAGTTTTCCATTTTGGCAAATTACCCCTAGAATATTTATATGTAGCATACTTATCTGCCTATATCGCACCTAATTAGATTACGTGTACTAAAAATATAATTATAATTACAAACAACCAAATTTTACTAACAATTTATTCTTCACATGATGTATTTCTAAAGATTTAAAATGGGAGTGTGCAAGTGCTATTAGTACACAACAAACTACTAAGATAAACTAAATGAATCTCGTCGTTAACACTCCCAAAACATAATAATTTCAATCAAAAATAAAAACATGTCTCAACTGTCCATTTGGCAACGGACTTGGAAGGGGACCATACACTACCAAAACATAATAACACTCCCATATTTGGCAATTCCAACAGCATGAACTTTCATGATTTCCATTCTCTACTGTTCATTTGGCAAATGGATTTTTATATTCTTGTCTAGTCACCCTAGGCGAAGAAGCGTTGGACCCAGAACATTGGGTATATTCATTTCCATAATAACTTTTACCTTCTCAAGCTGGTTAAGAAACTCAATGAGCGTTCGTTGCATTGCACGCCCCAACCAGTAACCGTTGTAAAACGACGTCCAACAATTGCATCGATCTCATCCATAAAAATGACACAGTGTTGGTGTTCTCAAGCATCTGAGAAACATGAATAAGATATCACTCATATATGATATACTGAATAAAATCATGAACACACATCGAATCCCAACCGCACATAGCCAAACTTCAATCAAATCGGCACACAAACACCCACAAAAATTAAAAAGCACCAACCCAGGTCCTGCTGTCGGAAGACCATCATGTGAGAGATCCACGGCTGCCCACACCATCGTCCCACTAAAATCGACATCCCGTAAAAGTAGTGATGGTGTCCGACCATCACTGACGGTTGGAGGATCTCCATTCGGTTCCTATAAAAATAATACTAAATCAGTGGTGTCGGTCACGAAAATATTGGTTAGTCACAAATAAGATTTTGAATCAACAATCTTTGATCTTCATAACTGGATAGTCACTAATAATAATGGAGCAAAGCAATATTAAATCAGTTGAGCATTAGATATTATCGAAATAAAAAATTCGTTTAATAAAATAGGGGATTAAACAATAAACTGTTTTGATTTTCTTATAATCGTTTGAATGAATAATAAACCATGGATTATCATTTTAAACCATGGATCTAAGACTTGAGTTCAAAAAATACCATTTTTTATCTAAACAATAAATCATTGACCGAGACATGAGTTTAAACAATAAAATATTTGATCTAAACAATAAACTGTTTGGTCTTCTATTTTTTGTTTAATAAAACAGGGGATTTAAGACTTAGACAAACAAAACCATGGATCTAAGATAGTTTAAAATAAGATTTGAAGAAATATCACGGATCTAAGATTAGAGAGATTAACCTAACGATTGTTCTTCTTCTTCTTCTTCTTCAAACATGGAGAGTTTTATCTCTTCTCTCTCTAGGATATGCGGTTGTGCTAGTTGGAACATAAGATAGGTCTTATATGGGATTGTCTTAGGTGGGTTTTCTCTCTTCTCTCTCTCTCTCTTTATACGATATGCAACTGTTCTTCAATAATGGAGATTAACTTAGCGATTGTCTTAGGTGGGTTTGTGTTTGGAGAGAAAATGACAGACGGGTTGAGAGAGAAAGTGGACTATGTGTAATATTGAAGATAATACCATTGTACCCTTGTATTTGAATTTTGAAGAAAAAGGGGGAAATAAATTAGAGTGTGTCAAAAGAGGGGGAAATCAAAATGTTCAAGGGCAAAAGAGGTATGGTAGAAAAAATTCATAAAGATGACATCATATTTGAAGCTTATGACACACATAAGTTTTATACTTTATTATATAGATGTAATCAAGTAAAGCTAAGTCTTTTTATTTGTTATATTTACATAAGAATAACGTATGAGCCTTCCTTCTCATAGTTATCTGCAATAGAAAGATGCATATATATGTTATGTGCAGTGCTTTTTTATGGTCTGTTTATCTAAAAGCAACATTCATTTTCAATCTTATATTGTACAACAAAGGTGCATATGAGTGTCATAATAGTCAAAATTTCATTCAATTTTTTCTAGAGCAGGAGTAATTAGAGAAAAATTCTCACCTCCTACCTTAGAAATCATATCCAGTTGAGGTGTTAGTCACATATTAGTTACTCCATGAGAGTTAGTTCAAATACAACGTAATCCATTTCACAACTATTATATTTTGTTTGATTCAAGAATGAGATTGTCTGAGAGAGAGAGAGTACCAGTAGGTTGCATTGGGATCAGCGGTATAAATGTATGTTGCATCTGGGAGAGAGAACCAAGAACAGATAAAAAAAATCAATAAACCCACAAAACCATAAATTACTTTCAATAAGCCCATGAAACCCTAAATCCAATACAAAAGACATCTAAAATGAAAAAAAATTAATAACATACCATTTCGTTTGTGTTTCCATGGTACCATTGTGATGAATGACCTCAAAATTAAATACAAATAATTTTAAAATTAAATGCAAATAACTTTGAAATGAAATGAGATAATTCTTGAGGGTTTAACTTACTTGGCTGTAGGTGCAACTTCATGGTCAACATGTTCGGAAGGACATCGCCCTTTGAAACTCCCCTAAAACAAAAATATGAATAAAAAAACATAAAAACTAAGCGCAAAAATGTATGACTATTAAGAAAAACAAAACGGTTAGTGTGTTTACCTCTTCAATTAATACACAAAAATTGATCCATTTACAACATCTTCAAAACAACGCATTTTGAAGTATAAATCTGTGTTGCTATTTCAACTCTCAAATCAAACAAAAAGAGAGAAAAAATACATAGAATTTGTAGTGTAAATCCACATAAATAAGATTGAACAGGGTTGGATCTACAAAATAATGAAGAAACAACAAAAAGGTTAGAAGAAATTAGGTCACACATTATGAAATTAAATAGAACGAAAATCAAAATTGAACAGCTTCAAAACCTCCACCCAACCCATTTGAAACCTAAAAGTAAAAACTAAATTGTAATCCCTCAAATTGTAAACCTAAAATCGATTAAAACTGAAATCGAGACCATAAAACCCTAAAATTGAAACTATTCAAAACTTACCTAAGGGAAGAGGTGACGTGGAGAGAGGAATAGTGGCGAGGAGAGAGGTGAGGTGCAGTGAGGAGATTGGTGGCTAAGGCGGGGGGGAGTAGGCTTTGTGTGGAGTGAAGATGAGGGAACGGGAGAAAGTGATAGAGAGGGAGAGAGAGAGGTGGTGCTTGTGAAATGAGGGTAGGGGAGAGAGAGTTTGTGCTTTGCTAATTGGTATTTGGCAGCAAGTCTATAATTTCCTATTTTATCCATGTATTTGAATTTTGGGTAAGAGGAGGAAAGGAAATGAGGGTAAAAAAAGAGGGGGAACTCAAACATTTAAGGGGTAAATATGGTATTAGGTGTATTTTAATCTCAACCATTGGATCGTTACCTTGTTGGCTTCGATCTGAACCGTGAAGTGTCTCCCAAACTTATGAATAGTAAAAATACCATTGTAACTTATTATATATATATATATATTTATTTATTTATTTATCACTCTTCAAATGTATACATGGCTATCATTGCCAATCTCATAATGATATTTATGTATTCCCTTACATAAATATACCTTACACCTTAATCACTGTTAGGGATTTATATACTCTCCCATTATTCTAATTTATAACCATATGATAAGTACACCCTTAACTTATCTTTAGCCTATAACCCCAAGTTTTCCATACTAATCACATCTTAGGATTTACTCCCATTCATAGAAATATACGTGTGTATGCATTCCCAATAATTTCCCCGAAAGTCTCTCTCTTTTCCTAAACATATGAGAGGTCCATGCCCCAGATTAACCTCTTTAATGACCCAAAGTCAATTCACAACTTCTAAAGTCCTTTAGGACATAATTCTCTATAATACTCTAATTTATAAGTTCCCTCCTTTAAACTCAAGGAGGAGAAAGAATAACAATCTCAAAAATCATGGCTAAATACAGAGTGCCGATCGACCAGCCCTGGACCCCCGTGTAATACCCCATATTTTTATGGCTTTTAAAATTGGGGATTTATTGAATTTAATTGAGATATTAATTTAATATTAATCCGACATTTTATTTTTAGTATTTACTAGAGTGACGAGAGTTAGTAATTATTGGGAATTTGTTGAATACTACTGGATGAGAAGAGTAATATATGAGATTGATTTTATTAAAATTGTCACGAGTGAATAAACTGGCAATTATGAAAATTTAATTCGGGACGCGCCTGTGTCATGTCATGACTAAATTATTATTATTAAAGTGAATAGATTATAAGTCATCTGTATAGTCATTTTGAGTGCACCAAAGTGTCCGGAAGGGTCGAGATAGTCAGAAAAGTATACTCGGGGGTTTAGTTTGGGTCTCAGGGCATTGTTAGGCCTAATTGACACCCCGGGAGGGTATTTTAGACATTTGGTATTTTTGGATAATTAAACCAACGAATTTTCTTATTATTTATTATCCATTTAGAGATGTCTCTTGGGGTTAACAAACATAAAGCCTAAGCCAGCCATTACAGAAGATGGTGAAGGGATTTGAGAAGAAGGTGAAGAGTCTTCAAGCAATCCAAGGCCTAGAACTCACCTAATTGCACCGCCACCAAAACGTAGATCGCACGACGAGGAACGCAACCATATATTTTTCATCAACAAATCATACCCTTGAATCCGAGGCAAGTATCTATCCTGATAAATTCCAAGTTAATATACCTTCCATGTTAGTCTAGGAATGAAAATCATATGTTTTAATGGAAAAATTATATATTTTGGAAGAGAATTTTATGTGTCGTAGGGAGAACCCATGTAGTCTAAAACCTTGATCATATGTAGAGGATTACCCGTGAATTTATTATGATATTTGGGAAGAAAATCTTGATTAAAATAGAGGGTGGTGATTAGTCAGGCAAAATTTTGTTTTATAAAGAGATTTGAGATTAAACCCCTTTTTGATTGATTCGTTGAGGATTTATTGATGTCGTTACGTTAGAACTTGTTTATATACATTGCTTATACACTTGGATTACTTTGATGAGAGTTTGGGATGAAATTATACAGGTTTGGAGGGGTTAAAATGGTTGAACCCGTAGGTTGAATATTGCAGAAAACTGGGCAAGAACAGCTTGATCGATCGATTGACCCCCTTTCCTCGATCGATCGACCCCTCCTGGAAAACTGCATATTTTTCTCCTTTTTGTTTAATCCGGTTAAGATACTTAGGAACCCTTGATTATTATTTATGGAGTATAATAGGTTATGAAAAGGACCAGTAGGGTCTAAGTAGACTTCGTTGAGTGAAATTAATATGAGATGAAATTTTGGGTTAACGGGGAGTTATTCATACATTGGAAATTGTGCGTATGTTTACTAAAATATTGAGACTCATGAAAGATTTAGACTAGAAGGTAAGTGAGGGTATACCTACTGAAATTTATACTTAGTGAGAAAGAATACTTCGAGAGATACGAAGTAAGAACGAAATAAATAATAAATGAGAATAAAAGAGACGAATCCGTTTTGAGAAATAATTGAGTAAAATTTGTGTTGAGAATGGATAATAACAATTATGAGTCGTGGGAGAACCTAATTTGGAAAATATGAATATTTATATGTATGAATTTGTGAATGTGCATATATTATGTATCTGTGTATGACATACATATCTTACTTGCTATCGACGGGAGGTTTGCGCGTGAGGGCAGTCATATCCTGATGAATCCATGGGATTTTTTATTTGTCGCTCGAGAACATAGGACTATGAAAAACTTATCGGTAAGTTGATAAGTTCGCTGACTATGGGAACGTAGGTATGTGCGTGACCCGTGGGTATGAAAACTATGTTCGCCTCCAATTTTTATGTTGATATTTGTGGTTCCAAGAAAGATGGGAAGAAGAGGTTAGTTGATGACAAGTTTGCACGTTATACCCCTCTTACCGTAAGTTACGAACACATCCTTAATGAGATTAAGAATGGTCGGTCCCTAAGATGGCCAGAGAAGCTGAAGGCTCCTCCAGATATGAGGAACTCGAATTTATGGTGTGAATTCCACCAAGACCATGGCCATGTAACATACAAGTGTTTCGCCTTAAAGGATGAGATCGAGAAGATGTTAAAGTTAGGAAAGTTGAGGAAGTATGTTGATGGTAAAGCTCCCAAAAGGGGATGAGACGACCCCAAAAAGAAGAGACACGACAGGTGTCGTGACGATACCACAACAAGAAGAGATATTGACTCAGATGGTGATGACGAAGATGATCCCGACCTCCCACCAAAGGATGACAACACCCCCGTGAAGAGGGTTGGTATGATCTCCTTTGGTGTTAACACCATATGCGGAGGACTTGTAGGGGTTGTTCTGAGGTGGCTGACAGGAAAGATCATGTGGAAGAGGCCAAGTCAGTGGCCAAACTTAAAATAGTAAATATGATGTCTTTCGAGACAACACAAAAGAGAAAGAAGGTGGACATGGACACTCTCATAGCCGGGTTCTCCCGACTCGACTATAAAGGCATCTTAGCTCCACATGATTACCCTTTGGTAATCACAGCAAGAGTCCATGGTTGTGAGGTACAGAGAATTCTTATAGATGAAGGAAGTTTAGTAGATGTGATGTTCTAGCCCTGTTTCAAAAGCCTACGCCTTAGTAGAGCTAGGCTGGTACCCTATCATCACCCGTTAATGGGGTTCAGCGGTGAAAAGGTTCATCCGCTGGGTGATTTCTAACTAACACATCAATCAATTGGGTGATTAAATCAATGTTTCTTGGATTTTGAACCTAAAAACCCATATAAACCCTAGTTTTTCCAATTCCCCCATTTTAATTCATTTCTTCACTTCATTTACATGATTTTAACACTAGAAATCATTAAGAGTTTACATTACATCAATATGTAAACTCATACTCTAATTACCCAAATATATTTGAAGGGTTTTAACCCAAAATTATATAGTTTACCAACTATAATATGAGATATATGCTCAAAATGAAATAAATCAAGTACACACTTGCCTGGAGGATAAAATCCGACGATTTCGAGTCGAATCCTGGGAGTTTGGCCGGAATCTCCCATTTCTCCTCCTCTTTTCTCTCATTCCTTTCTTTTCTCTCCTTTTATTTCCTTTATCCCACTCTCTCTTTCTTATATAGGAGAGAAATGAGGGTTTATCCCTTTAAACCCAAAAATGACTAGTTTACTCAATTGCGAGTCCCTATTAATGCAAAAATTTTTGAAACTCAAATACGACCCCCGAATACTCTATGCTAACTATCTCGGCCATTCCGAGACCAACCACGCAATCGAAATCTCCATCCGAGGTTCTTGACCGCAAGTCACTAATTAAACCCAACACATCTCGATACGGGTTTTTCAATTAAAATATTATCCTTTGTCGCTTTACCTGACTGCGACATACAATTAAAATAATCCAACTCATTTACTTAGTCTCAAAGTAAATGAAACACACCAATAATAATCAAATGTTCATAAATCCTAAAATTTCTATTCACGAGATTTTCCTTAATCTCCAAATTACGCCCACTTATGAAAATTTAATTATCCCTAAAAGTGCGGGGTATTACACTCTAGTAGGGAAGAGATCCTATTTTGTTTCTTCTAGTTCATCTGGAGGAGGAAGGCATTAACACAAATATGCTAAGAAGGCTCTCTCTCTCTCTCTCTATATATATATATATATATATATATATATAAGTGAGAGTTGGAGTGTGTATATAAACAGTATTTAAAATGTTGACAATAATAAGCTAATAATTCTACATTTTTAATAATGTTTGGAATTCATAATTCCATAGTGATTAGTCCCTATAAAAAATATGATGAATTACTAGTTTAGTTAGAATCTTATTTGTAGAAATTCAAAGAATTTGAACTAATAGTTTCATTCTTACCAGTTCACTAAAGGGTATAAAAGTAATTATGCCATCAATTTAACTTTATCATAATCAGTTAATCAATCCTAAACCTTTTGGAAAAAAGTAACCTGCTATGATCACAATTAAAGTGGCACTCATACTATGTAGCTATAATCATGGCTCTCAGTCATTTGAGACTAATAGGCCAAGTAGAAAATTGGAAATTTTCAAGTCCTTTTTATTTTTGGTCGAATTTGGGCTGCTCTCATGTGCCGAATCGATTCGGCACTGGGAGCGAATTGATTCGCATCAAACAGTGGCTACGAATTGGCTTCTTTGTGAATGTTTATGTTGGTTTAGGACTCTATTATTTTTCTTATATTTCAAGGATTGGGGTTTAGACTTTCTTAATACTTTTATATCATCTTAAAAATCAGTAGCTTCCCAAGTTTTCCTCTCCCTCTTCTACAAAACCTAAACCTCCACGAAAACAAAGCTTAAACTTAAATTTTAAAAGCTAAAATCAAGTTTTCTTAAGATGAACAAAGAACAAATTTTCATTAATTTCACGAAACGATCGCAACCACGTAATCAAATTTTTTAGATGACTTATTTTAAGGCATGAATATCTCGATTGTTCATTTGAAGTGTTATATGTTTTGAAGTGTAGAGCTTGGTTATTACATGATTAGATTGATGTAATTAGAACGGAATTGAATTTGTAGGATTAATGAAGAAATTGTAAAATTGTATTATAAATATGTATTACATAGAGATTTTTCATGTTAATCTATCGATGTCGCGACAACATTTGGAATTTTTGGGTATATTCATACTTTCACCTTTATGTGATAAGTTGCTTGCTAGGTATGAGACTAGTATCTAGACTTTGTTGTTGTTGGCACTTTCTAGGTATGGAACTAGTGAATGTGTGATTCAATTATTGGGTATTTTCTTGGATGGGGCTTCGTTATGCGCTATTACATTATTTATTTAGCCTATGTACGAGACTAGGTGATGATTTCTTGTGGGTATTCTTCCTAGGTAATACTTATGGGGTGATGCTCTATGGAGATGGGACTATGAATGGTTCTAGTTGTGTTTCTTGAATTATAGGTGGGGCTAATTAAAAAAAGAAAACTTAATTAAAATATAATAATTAACACCTAAGATAATGAATGGGTATTAAAAATAGATTTGCGTTACGAGTATGTGCAGGACCAACGAAATTGGACTGACTGACTATAGTGACGTGGATGTTTGTTGACGCACAAGTATGTGGAGGGTTAACGAACTTGGACAGACTAACTATAGTGACGTGTCGTACGTGGAACATTACGAGTATGTGCCGGGCTAACGAAATTGGTATGACTGGTTGTAGTGATGGGTGTGGGTGTGTTGTGTTGTATTGAGATTTGGAACGCGCCAGGAGTATATGTAGAACCAATAAAAAGGTAAAATGACAATAGTGGCCTTGCACTAATGTGCTAATTAAATCATTTCAATTCATATGATAAAGGTTCTAGATCTAATAAACTGTTAAAATAACATATTTGAACATAGATAGTGGGGTAACTTAGTTTATGTGGGTAGTTAATATTATTTTACCTTTACTCGTATCTTCTTATATCATTTTAATTTAAAATATTCTATTATAATATTTATCTCATACAATGCTTATGTGTGGATTCACAGATCCTATTTGGAAGGAGTAACCGGTATTCATGCAGTAGACTCTAATCCTTTGCGTTGACTAATATTTCATATAAAAGTTGATGGAGTAACTTCTTAGAATTGGTTGAAGATTCGTGGAGTTATCTCTGGAGTTACTTTTTATTTCTTTAGTAGTTTCGTCTTTGTTTCCATCGTTTTATATATGAGAGAGTCGTTTATGAATTTGGCGGGACATTCGGTTCCACAGTTGTTTACGATTTTCACTTGAAGATTATAGTCGGATTATTTCATTTTAATATTTTTATCTTTTGAAGTAGAGAGTTATTTATTGGAGTTAACATGGCGATGGATTTTATTGTGGTAGTTGTTTATATTTATTGATTTATTTCAATTTATATCTTGTGAAAAAAGTTTTTAATGCCTCGTAATTCTGTCACATTTTAATTCCGACGCTCGATGTAGGTTGGCAAAGGCAATCGGCCACCTCCAATGTCAAAATATGTTGGGCGTCACACTCTCATGTGGGGGGAGAGAGAGAGAGAGATAGAGAGAATTCACACAATCAATTATTATTAACATGACCCCACTAAATTTGGTTAGGTGTTTACTATATTCAAATTATGTAATAATATTAATTTTACTATTGTACGTAATTTGTGTTGCATTTATTTTTATTGTTGAGTATGGATTTGTGGTGTGTTTATTATAAAGTTGGAAAAGTATAAAAATATATTTTATGGAATGTTTGAAAAGAGGGGAAAGTTTATATATACCGCCTTCAGCCCGCCTGGCGACCGCATTTGGACCTTTTTTTTTGTTTTGTATTCTTTTGTGGATATAAGAACACTTTTTATTAAAAAAAAAAATAGTTTTTTATATTAAATGAAAACACTTTGTTTATTAAAATTAAACAACTTCTAATTAAAATTAAAAATATATATATTTTTTTCATAAATAATAAAAACTATGTTTATTAATAAAAAAATTATAAAACATTTTTTTTAATTAATGAAAAAATATCGCGATTAATAAGTGTCGTTGGCGCGGCCCACATTCCCGGATCCACATCATTTGTTGAATGTGAGTCCGCGTCAGCGGTACTAATTAATCGCGATATTTTTTCAATAAAAAATATCGTGATTAATTAGTGCCGCTGCTGCGGACTCACATCATTTGTTGAATGTGGTTTCGTGCCAGCGGCACTAATTAATCGCAATATTTTATTGAAAAAATATCGAGATTAATTGGTGTTGCTGGCGCGGATCAACATTCAACAAATGATGCGGATTCGGGAATGTGGTTCTAAGACATTAAATTAAACAGGTTTTTTTTTTATTAAAATCTATTTAAAAAAATTGTTTTATAGCTTTTTTTGTTAGTAAACACAATTTTTTTAATTTATGAAAAAAAATATATATTTTTAATTTTAATAAAAAGGTGTTTAATTTTAATAAAAAAACTGTTCTTTTTATATTAATAAGACTTTTTTATATATATAGAAAACTATTAAAAAAAGAATAAAAAACTAAAAAAAAAAGACGAAAAGGCAAAAAGACAAAATACGATCACCGGACGGATTCTACGTGTTGTTCATGTAGAACCTCTCTTTAAAAGAGCAGAGAGTAGAGTAACAAATGAGTGATTTGGTATAATGCTCTCTTACTTCAACTGTAGAATCCGTTGCTTTGGGGTGTGTGTAAAACACGGTTTCATCAAATCACTCATGTTTTTTAGACTTTTTTCCTTTGAACTTTTAAATATATGGCCAATTTTACAAACAAATACACCCTTAAATCATGAGTTTTTATAAAGCACTTGTAATATCTATTTACAAAAATCCATTACTTTCAAACTTTATTGCAAAACTACATACTTTTTTATTTTCACTGTGGGTGACAGCGAAATCACATCAAAAACCTTTTTCATCAACAACGAAATTTCATTACATCTTGAAATTTTGATGTTCGAGACACTATTTTTGATGTAGCGACAAAGAAGTTACATAGTATACCAAAATCGTTTGGAGACCTTGAAATTTTAACTACCCCTGATAGCAATTTGTGATGTAATTTCGCTATCACCGACTGCAAAATTTAAAGTCGGTAGTTTATAAATTAAGACTAAAACAACAACATTTTTGTGATTATGTTTTTTTAGTGCATTTAAAAAAAAACTCCTTACATCATAATTACCCATTAATATTGATTTCCATAATAAGATGTCCACATATGATTGGTGGATGGACACTACAAAGGAGCAAAGTTTACAGCCTGGACCCAATGGAAAGAATCCTCAACTTTATCCAACTTTTTGCATTTGGATCAAACACTTGAGCTACTTTGTAGAAATTGCCGCGCTGAGTCACATCCACATTTAGGCAGATGTTAACATCAATTGCAAAGTGAGAAGATACATATGACATTATCTCAATGATTTAAGTCACTAATATTAGTGATAGAATTTGAACTGCTTTATTTGGGTTGTTTTTACATAATTGGATACTTGCCTAATTTGATGTGCTACCACAACGACAAAAATAACAACCAAATTTGTTGGTTAAACGCGACCACTTACTCACTGGCTGTAGAATCTCAATGGAAGGCAAATTATTGGTTTTGGCCATGTGTGTTTCTTTGTGTGCGAGGGAGAGACGAGAAAGTCCATACAATGTTCTTTCTCCCTCTTAATCAACACTTCGTATGAATATAGATAAATTTTATAAAATGCTACTTTAAATATTTGAAGGCTAATTTAAACTTGAAATTTATAGTACTGGTTACATTATCGGTTCTTGATTTGAGATGCTATAGCAAGAGGAGTCTTAAGTCACGCAGAGTAATTGCAATTGTGGTGAGTTACATACTCAGTTTTGTAATATAATCAAGCGGTTTGACATGATATATGTGTTTTTTTACAAAAAGTCTCTTAACATATTTTTTATTTATCATTTAGTCTGCCTTTTTTCCCCCCGTGAATCCATTATTATATAAAACACTCACAAACTAAACCCTTAAACCTCATATCTTAAATCATTTTCTAAATAAATAAAATATCACAAAAATAGACAAGGAAACTTTTAAAGACATTAACAAATAGGGTAGACTAAATGGAAAATGAAGTTATATGCTAGGTACTAAACATTAACTTATACAATATGTCAATGATAAATAAACAAACATCGCTATCTCCAGCAGCGCCACCATAATAGGTTTTGAGTCGCTTTAGTAGGTTGAGATATATAGCAAAGCAGAACATGCAAAAGCAACGTCCATTCGGTAGTTGATATGTTTGGGCCTCTAGTTAATAAAAATTATTTGTGCTTCAGTGTTAATAATTAATGTCACGAAATTAAGTATATAAATAGTACCAAATAAATACAACGTGACCAAACAAATAAACGGAGAGAAAGTACATAACTAATGCATAATTTTAAATTACTAATCTAAATTATAATTAATTTCAGCTATACAATAGAAGAAACTGCCAAGTCATTTAAACTGTAGTTTGTTTCAAGCTTGTAGCACTTCCTCCCATTCTTCCAATATCGCATGTTTGCATTTTCCCAATACACGGGCTGTCGAGACTCCACATTCAATTTATCTTTGGTTAAAATATCCTTATTCTATCTAATTAATGAATGTTTTCTTTAGTGAACTTTTTTATTTCTTGGACAAAAATATTCTTTAGTTGTTGCATGTACTTAAGGTGTTCCCGGACTGATTTGATTCAGATCCATAATAAAACCCAAACCAAAATCGATGGAGGTTGGTTCCATGATTCTAGAATCGTAAATTGAACCAAACCCATGTGAAGCCGAACCAACCCAACCCATTGGTTTTCGGGTTGATTCGTTTCTATTCTCAGACCCATTTACTTTTTTTTATTAATTATATATTAATCAAATAATTTAGTTGCCATACAAGAGTATCATGTCATTTGAAATTCATTAACATTCAGAAAAATGACAAAAAGGAAAAATTGATTGTTTTTAATATTCAAAAATATCTTCAACAACAATATTAGCATATAGTATCATGAAAAGTAAAATAGAATCAGCATTGTATGATGTCAACTTATAAATGCTTAAACTAAAATTTGAACACGTTAAGACATAAAATAAAACTAAAAAAGAGGGTAAAGTTTACCGCATATATAAATGCCATATTGTGCATTTTAAGGTAGAATAGTTATTTTGTGTCGTTTTCATAATTGGTTTGAGTCTTGGTTTGGTTCTCGATTTTATGATTCTCTAAACAAGAACCAAATAATCAATTGCAAAAATCAACCCAACCCAACCCATGGAGGTATGTTTGATTTCGGGTTAACCGGTTCCAATGAATACCCCTAGCATATATTAGTATACGGGATTCCGCCTCCTTAGATGGATTTGCTTTTTTGAATCATTTACTTATATATATATATATATATATATATATATATATATATATATATATATATATATATATATATATATATACACACACACTAGAAAATTCCTCCAACAACGACTCACGCGTGCTATTGATAATGCTATCAAATTAAACCCATGTTGTTGAAAATAAGATGGATGCCGCCCTCTAATGACACTACCCATCAAATTCAATGGATGTTGGGTGTGTTGGGACAAGTTTGAGTTGGGATTGCACTATATAGTAATGTCTCAAAGTCCAGCCAAGTCTTGTCCAACCTAAGCACCAGCCACCGAATATTGGCCTGGCTCGAAGTGTTTAGTCAAAGACAATAAATTGTTGGGCTTTCACGGACTTCGCACCACTATTAGATGCTTGTGCTTAAAAGATTATTTGTATTTTGTTTATTTTTATTTGAGAAAGCAGTAGAAAATGCTTAAAAGAAAATGAAATTGAGATTAAGAATGAGAATGAGTAATCTTTTGTACTGAATTTTGAGTATATTTGCCATGAAAGAGTTTTAGAAAAACAACTGTTGCCTATCTGTTGCATATCAGTTGGATCTGCTGACACTTCAACTAAAAGTGTGTCTATAGACCTAAAACCCACGTTAAAAGAAGTCTTTAAAAGTATGTTCGTTGAAAGCCAGATTCCCTTTCCAAACCAAACCCCAAATGACTCATTGAAAAATAGGAAGACAGTTTTAGACCTGACAATTGGTGTCAACAAGTAACATAAGATATAGAGTTGGATATACGTCATGAGGTATTTTTCGGTGCCACTTAGACAATAGATATCACATGAACAAATGATTTAAGATTATTGTACCATGGCTTGGGTTCTATTCCACCGTAATACTTTACCTTTAAAGCATTTTGTGCTAATTCGGTAAAAAAAAAAAGATGGTAAGAGTAGTGCCGCTCTATGTTAAATTTCACTTAAAGTGAAATATAAATTGAAAAAAAACACACATTATCCTTACAAGATAGTTGTATACATTTATATGCCTATCATTTTTTTCACATACCCATGCCATTGAAGTCTCAACAACCTTATACTCATGTAGGAGGTTGAGGGTTTGACTCCTCTCTTCTAAGTGAGATAAAAAAAATTACGGATTGTTTTTGCTGGGCATAATTTTATGGATTCAATGTAGGGGTGGTAATTCGTGTGCAGCGTGTCGTGTTAATTATTCGTGTCAGATGAGTAAACACTAACCCGATCTGTTTATTATCGTGTTGTGTTCGAGTTGACCCGCATAACCCATTAAGTAAAACATAAAATAATTTTTTTCTTCCCTCTTAACGATTCATACCACTCATAGGGCTACACTAACTTAAAATATGATTAATTTCAACTTCTTATAGCACATAAATAATTTATCATCCAATTCTCCATTAATTTTATACAATGTCTATCAAGATATATAAATTATTTGATATATTCTCCATAAAATACGAGTTAAACGGGTCTATTCGTGTAATTTTTGAGTTATATGTGTTTGACACTAACTCAATCCGTTGATTATTCGTGTTGACGAATCGTGTCATATTCGGGTTCGTGTCAAGAAATCGTCAATTCTAACCCACTAATTTCGTGTCAAGTTCGTGTCGGATTATCGTGTCGTGTCAAAAATTGTCACTCATAATTCAATGAGATTCAGTACATATGCTTAAGCTTAAATGACATCATGTATTCATAAAATATACTAACAAAAGGCGCTAAGGTCATTCTTTTAAAACTTAAACATAAAAAAAAATGTATTATTGTTACATTTCTTATTTTGAACAAAGAATATATTTCAAAATTGATCAAAAGTTTTCTAAAATTGCTTGATTTGTGAATAATGACTTTAAACTTGAGACTTGAGCGTTAATATAACGAAAGCAATTCTTTGTAAGATTAACACCCATATTACGAATTTTATACTGACATTTTTTGACTATTTGTTTGTTTTTAATGTGTTATACCTATGCATTGATTGATATGTATAACACATGAAATCTATGAAAATACAAATTAATATGTTGTTATGACATCATAAGTTTTAACTTATAGAAAACCAGTGTAAAGTTATGTTACAATCAACACATATAATTTAATTGATTGTGGCTTTGAAGAAAACATTACCTAATCGAACAGCTAGTGTTAAATACGCAAATAAGGCTCCCCAGATTGAAAAATGTTTTGTATCGATTCGTGTTGTAAGATTGTGAAAGAGAGAAGCAAATCTTGATGTTTAGGGTCCTGACTGCGATCTTTTAACGGAATGGATAAGAACACACACATAGTGGTGGACCCTATAGTCACGCAAACATATATATATATATATACACATGTTTATGAGGATCATTCATGCATTGCAGTCTGGCACAATTAGTCTTGTGATGTGAGACTACGAACATGGGTGATCAAAGTGGTTGGACTAACTTTTCTGACTTCATCTTGAAAGCCACTAGGGAAAGCACCAAAATGGTGATAAACTCTGGCCTACAGATTATTTTGCTGGATGTCGCAGACCAACTCCAAGACTTTGGCAGCCTATATTGCAAGTTAAAATAGTTCATATTTATTTTTTGTTACAATAGGTCGGCTTAAGATTTAAATGTGAATGGTATTTTCGTTAGGCAAGCCGCATCACAATTGTTTGGATCTTTTAATTTGGACACTGCTAAAGGCATCACCATTTATTGTCCTCGGCACCACTTGGTAAATACTCCATAAGACCAACTCCAATGGGAGTTGTAGATGTGCACTTTTACATCTTTTGACTTCATATTGGGTATAAAAAAATATAGATTTACGAGATAGAAAGTGTAGAAAAAATGTAAAACTACATCATCACTACAAATTGTGTAAACGAGGGCTTGACAGTGGGTGGATAAGCCTTGTCCGCTCAGATTGTGGGCGGTTAACCCTCGTTCGCCCAAGCTTTTAATTAAAAAAAAAATCTCTTAACGGCAGGAACCATAACGGCCATATTTATGCATAACGGCTATATATATACTTATAAATACGCAAGTCTTCCCAAATACTTTAACACCAAAACAATTTTTCATCCTTTCAAATTAATTCTATGGATTCTCCTTCTCAAAATACTCTGCCTAATTCCATCCGGTTAATTTCAATTCACATGACGAGGTGTTGTTTTGTGTGGCATACATAAAATATTTTATAGATGGTGCTGTCGGGACTTACCAATCTGGTACAACCATGTGGGAAAAAATTACTCACGAATATAACATTAGCGAAGGTGTTATTTACAAACGCACCGAGAATGCTTTGCAGGGAAAATTTCGATTAATAAACAAAGAGTATTTATTGTATGAGGCGAAGTTGTTCTGCGCATACGGAGGCGGGGTAAAAAGCAGGACGACGGAGGTTACTTTGGTAATTACAATTTATTTGTGTTTAGTTTATTATTTATACTTAATTTCATTTATTTATAACACTCATGCTATAAAATATTTTTTTTAGCTCCAACGAGTTGGTGATAACTTTTGACTTGCAGCAGGTCATAAATTCGGATACAACCATTGCTACAAGATGCTGAAGGATTTGCCGAAGTACTCCATGTCAACCACCGGATCATAATATACGGATGAAGATTATAATGAGAGCCCTCCTGATTCAAACGACACCGACATAGGGGACTTCAATAACGCACTAAAGAGATCGATGGGACGTAAAGCGGCGAAACAGAAAGGGAAGAAATGAGCGGCCGCCAACAGTCAACAGCGTGGATGGACACATGATCCCTTTAGATAACTCTGAGGAATTCAACACATTTATGTAAAAAATTCTGCAGAATCCTAAGCAATCAGAAGAAATCAAAATGACAAGATTGATGATTTAATTATTATTCACAATAGAGAGTACGTAGCTCAACTCCAACGAAATGAAAATTGAATTATGTACATGGATACTAGTAACTTCATGCCCCAACAAGTTGCCTTTCACGAGATGCGAATGAATGAGATAATGCATCGTCAGACTCAAGTATATCGGAACTTCTCATAATAGATAAATAGATTTATATGGTTATTTATGTTATGCAATTTTATTATTTATTAATTTATTTTCCATTGTTGTCAATTACTATTTTTAATGAACAAAATTTTAATTGCATGGATAAAAGTTTGCACATGGATCAACATTTAATTGCATCGTGCTTGTGAATATTTTGTATGGCACGTTAAAGAAAAAAACACATATAAATTATATTACACACATAGGTCTACAATACTTGTAATAAACGAAGGATAAAAAATAATAGTATAGCCAATCAACAAAACCATTGTAATTAATAGAAATCAAGATGATGATTCTACATGATTATTCTAAATGTGTTCCATAAGGTTGTCACGTAACTCGTAATGGGCATCCTTGTTTCTCATCTTCGCCTCCCGCACCTGGTACCAATAATAGCTCGCGAGGCTTTGCCTGCTTAAGCAGGGCAGTGGCTCATGTAAGGGCAGGTCAACTCTCCAAGACCCATCTCGTGACTCTTCCTCGACAATCATATCGTGTAATATAACACAAGCCTTCAGAATTACACATAAGTCTTTATAATTTCAGAAATTTATTACAAGATGTTAAATGTCCTTTCCACATCCTTTTGGGCTCCTTCCTGCGTTCGTGTAATAACCATATGCAATGTAGTACCCCGTGTCATACGTGTTTCCGTTAACTTCGAACTGCATAGTGGTTCGATTTCCTTCAAGTAATTCTTCGAAGACGTGAAATTTGGTGAGAACATTTAGATCATTACATGCACCGAGCTTTCCAAAGAACGCATACCATATCCAAGTATCATAAGATGTATTGGACTCTAAAATTATAGTGGATACATGGAAATGTCCTTGATATTGTCCTTTCCATGCATGTGGAAAGTTATTACATTCCCAGTGCACGCAGTCAATGCTACCAATCATTTTAGGGAAACCACGCCGTTCATTCTCAGGTTGCATGCGGTAAATATCTTGGGTTGTAGGCCTGTAGTAATACTCTGGGCTAAACACCTTCACTATAGCCTTGTAAAAATATTCCAATGTCTCAATCTCCATTGTTTCGAAAATTTTCAAATATTCGTGCTTTAAATCCCCGTATCCACCGTACGCTAGCATTCAAAGTGCACAGACAATCTTCTGGTGCGAGCTTAATCCCATTCGACCAACACAATTATCTTTCTGGATGAAATATGAATCTTTTTCATAGATGTCTTCCAAATTACGATTGAAGCTTGCTTTGTTCATCCTGAAATGATGCCTAAACATTTCTTCTGGATAAGTTGGGTTCTCCTGAAAATAGTCTCTCCATAAATTACGGTGAGTCGTCTCCCTATCGCGGTGCATCGTTCTTCTCTCATGAATTTCTTTACTATTATGCAATCGGGATGATTGATAAATTGTGCTTTGCAATATCTTATGGATCACCGCCACTTCATTATTAGAGTCGAGATCATAAGCTTCGGCAATCTGAGCTACAATCATTTCCTCTAAATCGTTGTTAGACGTTATTTTACGGTCTTGTGAAATATTATTATCGTTGGACTAATAATTATTATTTCCAGCATATATGTAAGTGTAATATTTATAGTACTGAAGGTGAAGATGTGCAGGCTTGCAGACTAAAGCAGGTTTGTAGACTGAAGTTGCATAGTGACGTCTAGCAATTATCAGTCTGAATAATGAAAATGATGTGAGCACTAGTACTTGGACGGTAGAAAAAGTCCCGCCCAATAGGTTTTCAAACTTAAGATGCGTAATGATGCCTAGCAATTATAAGTCCAAATAAAGAAAATGATGTGACCACTGGTACTTGGATGGTAAAATAAGACCCGCACAGCAGGTTTATAGACTGAAGCTACATACTGAAGCCTAGCAATGAAGGGTCAAACTCCTTATTTGCTTGGTACTTATGCTTAATTGTAAATGCTCGGTTAAATGTTTTCAAGATGGAATTCTAATTATTAGTTGTTTAGCCCATGGAGGGTACGCGATCCCGAATCTCATTTTATTAAATAGTGTTTAGTGTTAGTTTCTTAATTTTTCCTTTTTCACCATAACATCATATCACCTTTTACACTTTTTGTTTTAAAGTAGCAAAATAATTAAAATCTAAAATTCAATTACTCCATATGGATTCTCGATACCCGACTTACCGTTGTGATTGCTTGTCAATTGTAATTGTAGTTTAAGATTTTTTGCATTGAGTCGCCAAATCGATAACAACGATTTGTGTATTACACGACGCACGGTTCGATCAAAATGGCACCATTATCGTGGAGTGTGTTTTAGATTGTAATTGTTTTATTATTTCGTAGTATTTTTCCTTTCGTATTTGTATTCTTTGTTTTAACCTTTTTTGCAGAATTGACTATTTGAGCGCTAAGAAACTTTGATTCGCAGTTGCTCACTTTTTCTATCTAATTCTCCATCTACAAAAAATTCTGTAATCTTGTCCTACTATTATAGTTATTACGATCATTCTAATGATTCTTACTTTGGGGATAGTTTTCAAGTTTTTCATTTTTAAGATTTTCTTGATATTGAAAGACTTGAAAACAATTATCGGAATGAAAATAGCTATTGGGAGCTTGAGTTGGATTCATTATTCGAATCCAATGACAATTCTTATTTCGATACTTTCGAAGACGAGTTTCAACCAAATGAGGAATCCAAGGATCTAGAGATGAGGAAGATTACTTTGGAAGAAACTTTTTCTTCTTTACTCCCAAGGTTTGTAAAGCTTAAATGGTGCTGTATCGAGACTTTTATCACTCTGCAATGAGATGAATTCTTATGTACAAAACAACGAGGATGTGGAAACTGGTGTTTCACTTTAATTTTTTAAACAAATTCTCATCGAATGTGAATCTTTCTCCCTCGAAATTCAATCTCCTTCCGACGATATGTTAATTGAGATTGAATTTATTTCATTACCATATACATTTTCCGTCATTAAACCATTAGAATTACCGGTTAATTCTTATGAGTCGCTAGAAATTATCGAAGCTTCTACACCTTTTGCCAATGAGGACTCTTTGCCAGACTTGTTTTTTGAGATGGATTTTTCATGTTTGTCTGCACCACCTCCCATTCCTATTGAAAATACTTGGGGAGGTGAATTTACTTTTCTTGGATTCCAAGTGTACCTTTACCCCTTATTATCCAAACCCCCATCCCCCCGCTAAAATTTTTAATTGGTGATGATTCATTTCTTACGCCTTACACATGCCTTCCATTTTTCAAACGAAATTATTATTTTTCGGGAGGCTTGTTCGCTTTGGAGGGTCCACCGTTGATCTTTCAAAGTAAAATTACATTTTGGGTGGACCCTCAACTATTTATACTTCTAGTTATAGTTAGTGTGAAGCCTAAATAGTAGGTTGTAAACATGTAGCTTTTTAATTTTCTTTCTTTAATTTTTTTTCTTTCCTTTTAGTTTAGTGTAGTGTAATTAGTTAAACTTTTTGTTATTATTTTCTTTATGCTTGGTACTAACTTGTTTTGTAGATTCTTTGGACTCGTACTTATTTGTGGATCGCTCCAAGTTTGGGTAATACCATTCCTTTCTTATATTTGTGTTGTGTTCTTAATGTGCATTGAGGACAATGCAACATTTAAGCTAGGGGGTGTGGAATATTCTATCCATTTCATGCTTTGTCGATTGATTTGATCACATGTTAGTTACAAAGCATTTTTTTTAAATTGAAAATTTTTAAAAATATTTTCTTTCTTTTTTCTTCTTTGTTGGGCATTTTGCCTTTGTTTTCGGTGATAAATTTCACTAATTGCCTGATCCAATAGACAATTTAATGATGCATGTTCTCGATTTTAGAAGTTATTAGACTTTAGTCCTCAAATCATTGATATTATGAATAACTTCTTGAATTAAGTTTTATCCCATGAGAACATGCGCTTTTCTTATTTTATTGATTTTGTTTAAAAAATTTATAACTCGGTAATATTTTGTTGCATTGTATATACTTACACCGAGTAAGTTTTGTACCATTTGTCGTTTGTGAGTGTATAAACTATTCTTTCCTCTTTAAAAACGTTGAATTCGTCGGTAATCTCTCTATTCTTTCATTGATCGTTCATTAATTGAGTTTATTTTTTAAATGTGTTACCTGAGCATGATTTTCAAGGTTTGTTTTGAATCGATATTTGCATTAACTTTATGAAATGATCATAGGAAATCTTTGTTATATCACCCATATTAGCCTAGACCTCACCTTAAATGTTTCTCCTCGTCAACCCCTTTGAGCCTAAATATAGCCTTTCGTTTCATAACCCAAAATCCCATAACCAACTGCTAATTGGAGTTTTAAACCATACATATTATCTTCCTTACCTTTGTTTGGAATGTTGCTTGGGATTGAATGACGTTTGTGTAGTGTGGTTGCAATTTGAGCACAAAAAGAGTGAGAAATGAAGAAGGAGTAGTGAAAAAGAAAAGAAAAAGAAAAAAGAAAAAGAAAAGAAAAAGTGAGAAAAAGAAGAAAAGAAAAGAAAAGAAAAGAGAAAGTGGTATATGATGTATATAGTGTTCAATAAGCTTTGATTACTCTCCAATTGTTATATCTAATTCTTTTTAGGAACTTGTTTTCCAATTTTTAATATTGCCTGCAATCTCCCATTATTTTAGGTTTTTATTCCGAACACTTTGAATACGTACATATGTACCCTTCATTTCGTACCGTAGCCTAGCCTACATTACAACCCTATACGAGTCCTATGTGATCTTAGGGAGAATTTAATTTAAAAGTCATAATAGTT
Source organism: Sambucus nigra (assembly GCA_949130495.1). Classification (NCBI taxonomy): domain Eukaryota; kingdom Viridiplantae; phylum Streptophyta; class Magnoliopsida; order Dipsacales; family Adoxaceae; genus Sambucus; species Sambucus nigra. The sequence continues at coordinate 343,545,964 of OX422211.1, forward strand.
TTGATAATCTGTAAAAATACATTTTGCCTCCTTTAATGAGCGGTATCTTTCAATGTTTTTCATTTCCTATATAGCGATCTTCATTTGTGACATGTGCACGACCTAGTTTCCTTTTACATTTACTCCTTATGCCCGCATGTTCCGTGTGTTACCTCCCTGTTTCATGTGAATTAATTTGATGAGTGTAATGCCCGTGAGGATTGAATATATGCATTCTTTAATATCATTTATCCAAATTATTTAAGTTTTGACCAAATCATGTTTTGTATGTGCTCTCCCCCTTCCCACTTTTAAAGTTTCAATTCTATGAGGTGCATTCAACCTGTTAATAACAATGGACTTCAACTTGAATTCGTTTAATATGCTAATAACACGTTTGAAATCTTGTTGTTGAGTTTGCCACATGTTGGATTGGGCATATTTTGAGGAAACTATTTGATGTTTGTGGGTTTCATCCCTGAAAACCCTCAGGAGACAACACTCGTCCACTAGGGTAACCTAGGGGTTTAATGGCTTATTTCATACACTAAATACAATCGTTCACCCACGAAAGTGGCTTTTATCGCTTTTGTACATATCTCTTTTTTTGTGGTTTGCTTGTAGTTCTTGTTGTTTCCTATTTCATTGCTAGAGGCTAGCAGTGTGTAAGTTAGGGTGTGATACGACGCAGACATTACATATTTTACGCGTTATTAACCCCCTTGGGTATCTTAATCCCTATACTTATACTCGTTAATTAGACAACCTCGGATTTATATATATAGATATATACATACTTTGCAGGGTTTAATTGATCTTTTGTAGGTATTTTGATGCTTAGTATGAAGTTCAGACGCTTTTCGATAAAGTTTCATAAAAGATTGCAGCTTCGGGGCATTATAGTAATTTTAACATTCGAATTTTAATCCCAAACTCCTCATGGAGGTTGAAGCCCTTTGATTTCTCTTCGCGTGGCCGCCGATGGTGCATGAATCTAATTTGTATAGATGAAGTTATGGCATTTTTAGGATGGTTTTTACTCCAAGTTCACACTCAAGGACACATTCAAGGGAATTTTAGTCATTTTATATTTTTTTTTTTGGCCCAATGACTTCTTGAATTTGTATCCCTTTAAGTTATCTTCGCATAGCCTCCGACGATGCCTAATTATGAGTTATAACGAAGAAGTTACAAAATTTTTCGTAACATTGGACAAAGCTATTGAATTGCAGACCTGTAGGGGGAATCGATTTGGCCAAAATCCGAATCGATTCGTTTTGCACCAGAACACCAGATTTTCATTCCGAATCAATTCGGAATGACCCCTAATCGATTCAGACCTATTTCCCCTATTTTTCTTTTTACAATTTTGCCACTAGGGTTTAGTTTAAATACTTTCCTCTTCATTTTTTGAAGATATAATTCATTTGTAGTTAGTTTTATTTAGTTTATTTTTTATTTTTTGGAGATCTCTTCTTTTCCCCATTTGGTGTGACAACTTTTGGGTGTTGTAAGTTAGATTTTTCTTTACCTTTACCATTAATATAGTTGATTTCTTGCTTTATTTCCATTGATGTCATTTATATCTCTTGCCTAGATTAATTTATTTATTTCTTAATTAGTTTATTGCTTTGTTAATTAGTTTCATTTATGTATTGCCCTTAGATAAATAGGGTCAGGGTTGCGTTTTTGCCATTTATGGGTTTTAACCTCGAAAATTAGGTTTCGCGTAAAATTGCATTTAATTGAAACCGTTTATATTAAAGTTGGATTGTTATGCGTTTAGCTTTATTTGCCACGCAACTTTAGTGATTATAGAAACAATCCGAATTTAATTCACGTGTGACCATTTTTTATTAAATGTTTATTCAAGAAACTTTGGGTTAAATTCCTTATTGCGTGAAATTTATGTAAATGCTCGGTTAAATGCTTTCGAGTCGGAATTCTAATTATTAGTTGTTTAACAAATGGCGGGTACGTGATCACGACTCTCGTTTTATTAAATAGTGTTTAGTATTAGCTTCTTAATTTTTCCTTTTTCATCATAACATCCTATCACCCACTACACTAAAATGGGCAAATCGGCACCCTTTCAGCAGCTAGTCTTGTCACGGTCATTGACCGTGACAAAAAAAAATGTGTTTTTTGATACGATCATTGGCTGTGACAAGTTCGTGACAAAGGCTTGTCACGGTCATTGACCGTGACAAATCCGAGACAAGTATAGTTAACACGGACTTATCACGGGCATTGACCGTGACAATACTATAAAGTTATCACGGTCAATGTTCGTGACAAATCTGTCAGCAAAAAATCCTAACCCCTCCTTTTGTTCCTCACTGATTTCTTTCCCTCCATTTTCTCTCTCTCTACGCGCTACTCTCCCTTTCTCTCTACTTACAGGTTGGTTTCTCTCTCTCTCTCTCTCTCTCTCTCTCTCTCTCTCTCTTCCATTTATATATGTGTGTGTGTATATATGTGCGCGCGTATGTGTGTGAGTGGTGGGTGGGACAGGGTGGGGGAAGGGGGCAGGGATGGGGGGTGTGGTGGGGGAACGGGGTAGGGGGAGGGGGAAGGGTTTGGGGGTTGGTGGTTATGTAGGGATGGGGGGTAGGGTGTGTGTGTATGTGCACGTGTGTGTATATGTGTGTGTAGTGTGCGTGTTTGTGCATATGTGCGGGAGGGGGAAATGATGCGGGGGATGTGACTCGCATGACGCAAAGCTGTCCCATTTGAAGGTGACGGTCCAAGATATGTTCTCATTCGTGAAGCGTTCGTTGGGCAAAAACTGTAAGGGGAAAGGGAAGGAGAAGGTGGTGGAGGAGGAGGTGCATGAGGAGGAGGTGCAGGATGACGAGGATACTTTGATGATCCATTCCCCTATTTGGCTCCCTTTGACCGATCGATGTCGACACTTGGTTGGCCGAGTGTATTTATACTGGACATATTTGATGGCCATAGGATAGGGCGGGGGTTGAGGGACCCGAATATCGTCTAGGGTGCATTAGTTCATGGACGTGAGCTTCAAGACATTGAGTCCAAGGTGCTCATCACGCATGTGATACCCAGGAAGGAGAACTCCTCATTGTGGTTGTGCGAATAATACGGAACGATGTATATTAGTGGGTGTGTCAATTCATATACCGTGTGGCCTACTCACCTCCTTAGAGTTAACCTTACCCCAGACATGTAGTGACATTATTTAAATTGAATTGTTTTTAAGCTGGTACATTTGAATTATATTTGGATTATATCATGATGAATACTGTCTCTATTTTGAATGTATATTTGCATTATCTCTATTTTATTTGGATATATGATGCTTGAACAGATACAACGTTGCTATAACAAGTACAAATATATTGTTGGGCAGTGGCCAAACTGCCCAACAGATTTTTTTTTTAATTCTGCCCAGAATTGTCACGGTCATTGACCGTAACACGTTCGTGACAAAGAAACTTGTCACGAACGTGTCACGGTCAATGACCGTGACAATTTTTTCACTATGGTCAAGGACCGTGACAATTCTAACGAACTTGTCACGGTCAATGACAATGACAAGTCCGTGACAAAAAAGTTTGTCACCCCAGGAATTGTCACGGTCATTAACCTTGACAAGTTCAACTTATCAAGGTTAATGACCGTGACAATACAGAAGATTTGGTGTAGTGAACTTTTACACTTTTATTTTTAAAGTAACTAAATAATTAAAATCTAAAATTTAATCACTCCCTGTAGATTCTCGATACCCAACTTAACGTTGTGCTTGCTTGTCAAGTTCAGTTGTAGTTTAGTTTTTTTTTGCATTGAGTCGCCGAATCGATAAGAATGATTTGCGTATTACACGATGCACTGTCCGCACTCCACCACATACCCATTTAGTTCTATCACAGGAGGTTGCGCGATGTAGGTGGATCCTCTGGCTAGTGAATGCAGGGTGAGTATAATCCCCAAGTCATAGCGTCCAGTATATTATGTTGTGATTCTTTTTGAGGTGGGACACTTTAGGTATGATTTGGTCTCACACTTGGGGAACTATTACCACTTCCACTACTCTTATTATTTATTTCATGATTCGGTTTGATTGAACCGTCTCGTGGTATCTAGGTTAGGTTGAGTATACTAGTGATGATATTATTTTAGGAAAAACATTCGGTGAGTTAATACTCGGGAGGATGGATACTACATACATCATATGTGTGAATGTGTAGTATATTTATACGTATATAATAGTGTAGATAATTATATACGAGTGAAATACCTGGAGTAAAATGGTATCGTTTATGTAACTGGTGAAATTGTTATATAATTATCTAAAGATGATAAATTAAGTTAATGTGATGAATAACTTATAAATCATTAGTAAAATTTACTCGGGCTAGAGTAAGGTGTCAGGCAGCGTTTATAACAAGTCTAGTTAGACACGATAGTACAACTAGGAGGGTTATAAGGAGAAGAGGTAGTGCGCACAGTAGTTGAGGGGTGAGTATTTTCTCAAGTGAGTGTGACGCTAGACTAAATATGAAATTATTCATGCATTTTAATTACTACAAACATAATCACTTGTTAAATATTTTCAAAATGTTTTGGGTTTTAACCCTTGCTGCAAATGTTTTTTTAAAACCTATTAGGTGTACAACCACAGGAATACTAAACTTAAGATTCTGTTCTAGGGATACGCAGTTGCGACATATGTGGATGCATGTAGGAGTTGGATTAGACGCATCGTTTCTTCATTCCTAGATTAGGGATCTCATTTCAGTTACAATTTTCTTTAAGGCGTGTTGCCCCTTTTACTTTCAGATTCAGTTTTGAATTATTTATTTATTTGTTGGATTATTATGTTGGATTTGGATTTATAGCCGATGGTTTATTTGTCCAGTCTTTTAGTTATTTATTCAACATTTTTTCAGACTCAGTGATTGTTTGTATGGATTTATTATTTTATTTCACATGTATATTTATATTCTTAATGAAAGATAAAATTTAACACAAGTTTAATTAATTAAATAGGTGATTAGTAATTAATATGGTTTCGACAGTGATTCTAAGAATGAACCAAATGGAAATTCTATTTTAATTTAATAAAGGATTGATCAGTTGGTATTTAATTAAGCGGGGTGTCACAGATGATATCAGAGCATCAGGTTCTAGTATTCGTAGGATCTATATGGCTTATTACAATTTCCGCGTATCGTTCTCCTAATATAGAGCCCTATTATTAGGATTGTTGCTTTTATCTTTGCGTGTTTGAAATAGCATGCTTCTGCCATTAAATTTTGTATAAACTATGTACTTATATAATTTGATCTTGTCACACCCCAAATTATAGTAAATGGTAATAATTTAAAATCAATAGTATAATTTGGATATGTGACGATGCACTCAAAAAGTTGTCAAGGAACAAATTAATAACATCATAAATACAATAACATTTTGATATTACACACGAGGTCTTAATAAATAAAAGGGTTTTATATTACATATTTTCATCCAGCTACTAGGTAACATAATATGTCTAGAGAAGTACTTTAAATTTACAAAGGAAATAAAAATATAATTAAGCAAAAAGTTTACTCCAAAAAGCGCCGGACTATGGCAAAACGAACTTAGAGACTCAATCCTGCACAAAACCTGAAAGAAAAAGTGCTTAGCATCATGAGTAACACAACCCAGTGAGAATACACTTCTCCTCAAAATTCATCCCCCGAGTATACTACTAGTAATGATTTATATTTTATATGTCAATTACGAACATTTCTTCAATAAACTTAAGCCGGGATAAAATATAATCACATGTTTAACGATTTAGTTCATCATTTTCAAATTACTGATTCTAAAATTTATTCGTAAGAATTAACGAAATATTACTACAAGTACACTAGCAACTTCCAATATACGTTGCCCTTAGGCCACAACACACACCCCTTAATTAATTAATAATTAAAGCCCAGAAAGTTAAATAAATTCGGCCCAAAAATGTAGGAGATTTTTACAAGCCCAAGCCCAAGCCCGAACAGAGCCGGCCGGACGGACGGACGCGCGCGCGCGCGTGTGAACTTTTGACCGAAAGTCAACCCGTGCATAGCTTAGGTCATCTCCCCTTCAAAAAGTTGGGATACCCCCAAGGCATCCAAGCCTTAGTCCATACTTGGGGTGTTATTAACTCATCAAAATTCCATTACTCTTTCAATGTGGGACAAGAGTAAAAACACACCCAATTCATTAACTTTCATTGCTTTGTGAGTCACTTTGGGGAAATAATTATCATTCATAACTTATTGAAATTGGACATATGAATATACTACGTTAATCTCCTTGCGGAGGTGAATGCGTTCGTATATGGTCCCACAATTTCCGTAGTGTGGGTCCCACCTAAATTTGAGCTCAAAGTTGCTCAAAAATATGTCCAGAAAAATCTGGACAGCTTTATAATACCCAATGATATTTGTGTGTACTTATACCCACTAGATAATTTTCGGTGGTGTAGGATTATCTCAATCCCGACCAACTTAGGAGGAGCCTCAAGTTCGACAACAACAATAATAGGTGATAATATGCCACAACATAAATAATGGCCTCGACCCTTGGTATTGCCAACTTGTATATACTCATTTAACAACTTGAATAAGATTAAACACATGTGACATTAATTTACTCGACACACGAAATCAACTAATATTCTCCATAATCATTTCGACGTGTTGTAACTCACGGGGTTTCACTAATATTCTCCATAATATTCACTTAAATACTCACCAAAATTTAGTATGTCTAACATAAAATTTATTTATAACACCACACATTATTATTCCACTTACTTCGAGATGGTCTTTTCATGCAACTTAAATTATATAATTAACTATTACCATTAATAAATTCGGGACATCAATTTAACACTAACTTTAACATTTTATTAGAATTATTATATCACTTAAATTGCTCCCAATAAATTACATAAGGCTCTCATATGAGTTAATATATCACACAAAAAATCTCAGATGTAAATAACAAGCCTGAAATTTTAAATAAATTCAGATATAACATGCTGTTAGAATTCTTAACATATAATTTCCAGCTTCATATTCTAAAGTTTAAAAATTCATATCTCACTCATTTCTTATCCAAAGATTATGATTTGGGTTTCCAAAGAAAAATAATGTTATGTTCTATCCAGTATAAATATAAAGAGATTAAAAAATGGTTTACTTAGGTCGAAAGTTAAATTACAACTCGTCATAGTCCAAATTTTTAAGGAAAATACACAACTTAGATGGGGCTAAAATTTTAGTATTTTTATTCTCATTATCTTAGGGTAATAAATTAATTATTTATGAATTTTTAAACATAATATGGGTGGGTTTTATATTTTCTCTCTCTAAGTGGCCATTGAAGCATCAATAAAGTTTCCATGGTTACTCATTACCAAAATTATACTTAAAAAAATGCGTTGAAAGGAGAAGATAATTCTCACCTAAAATGAGTTTAAAGTTATCTTTATGCTTTCTTCTTTGCTCTTTGTTTCTTCTTCTTTTTGTTCCCCCTTCTCTTCTTCTCACTCTCTCCCAATTTTCTTTTGTTTTGTTAGAGTAAAGTAGGGATTGTATTACTTTGGCCCATAAAAGAGGATAAATATTAGAGGATTCTAGGAGCTGGTTTTAATTTGACTCATAAAGAGGATAAACATTAGCCAAAACCATTATCCTTTGGGGTTGTTTTGCATGGTGATTTTAATATGGGGTGGACAAGTGTTGGACACTTGTACTATAATCTAGACACTCATCATATAGGCTAGACACTCATCTTTCTCTTTTACTTTTCTTTTTCTATTTAGAAACTTTAGTATAATTTTATTTATTTATAAAAAATATGTGATCAAATTCCAGGTCTTACTAAATGTGTGACGTCACTAATATCTTAAATGAAAATAATTTAATAATATTCTATTATTTTGGAGTCGGATCACTACAGATCTGTTTTCAAATTCCACTGAGGAGAGAACGAGCAACTAGGGCAGAGGTTGGGGATGTGGTGAGGGAGGCTCACCAGGAGCCACAAGTAACGCCACGATAGCCACCACCGGAGATGATCTCGACTGCACAGGTGGTTGAGATGGTGGCCCAAATTGTCAATGAAGTTATGACAGCTATGGTCGTTCATTTCCCATAGCCCCAGTCGTAGCTGCTAGTGGCATCGGTGATTCAGGCCCAGACAAGGCCATATACATGGGAGAGAGTCAGAGAGACGTTTCAAAAGGGCCACCGGCCTGAGTTTCAAGGTAACTCTGATGTGGTTAAGGCATGTCAGTGGAAAAAGAACATACAATGTGCATGGTGGATTGTAGTGAGACGTAGAAGTAGGTGTTATCTACTTTCAGACTTACTGGAGCCACATTAAAGTGGTGGGAGTCAGTTGCCACCACCGCGAAGAGAGATATGATGATGATTGCTGAGTTTTGGGTGTTGTTTGACCGTAAGTATCTTCTTCCAGCAGTGGAGACTGAGTTGCAAAAGAAATTCAGTGAGGTAACCCAGGGTTATCACTCCGTGGCCGAGTACGAGGAGGAGTTCACTCGTTTGTAAAATTTTGTTCTAGACAAGGTGAGCAATGAGTAGTGGAAGAAAGCGTGATTTATAGATGGTTTGGCCTGTAGGATCAAGTAGCACTTGATCGACAATCCAACATTAGTGACGTACACTGATGTCGTCAGTATAGCATACTGCACTACGAGGATCATCGCTTCCATATGAAGGTAATCAAGAGAGGTGATGAGCCCAACCAACAGGGCAAGGCATGTGGGGGTACTATTAGCGGAGCACAGCAGTAGGTTGGCAGACAGAAGGGGCATGACTTCCGACAGGGGGATTCTTCTATGAGATTCATAGCTGGTGGGTATATAACGGATGGTCAGGTTTTCAGGCAGGGTCAACAGGGTCTTAATCGTCAATATTAGGTTTCTTAGGGCAAATAGGGCCAAAGAAATAATGGGGGAGGCCAGCAAGGTCGAGGCCACCAGGGCCAGCATCAGGGACAGTTCCAGGAGGGCTTATACACTCAGTATGTAGAGGTGTGGATATTATTATCGGGAGTCTGAGCTTAGTAGCAGACCTTATGTTATTAGACAAGGAAGGAAACGATGGTATCCTAAGTATGGATTGGTTTACGAGGTACAAGGCGACAGTAGACTATTTTGAGAGGACCATAGTGTTCTATATTCTTGGTCAAGAGATATCCTTAGTGGCGATGCCTCATCCCGAGGGTGGGTCGTGCACTCAGCTATACTACACTGGGGAGGAGACCTCACAAGAGATAGTGATTGTGATAGACTTAATTCCAGTAGTGAGATATTTCGAGGATTTATTTAAGGAGATATTTGGGTTACCACCCAATCGAGAGATTGAGTTTGTTATCGAACTAGCATCGAGTTTGAGGATGATTACCCGAGAATCGTATTGCAAGGCACCTTCAGAGATGTGAGATTAGAGGGAGAAGATTCCACTACACCCAAACTGTTGACTTATCACGGTCTTTGACCTTGACAAGTCTCGGGGTGACAACTCAGTTATCACGGTCAAAGACCATGACAAGTTTATTATACTTATCACGATCTTTAACCTTGACAAGTTTTTATCACGATCACATCCCATGAAGAGTCTAGTGAAATTGTCATGATCTTTGTGCGTGACAAGTCTGTGACAACTAAACTTGTCGTGGTCAAAGACCATGAAAATTCTGGGAAGAATTTAAAAAAAATTGTTGGGCAGTATGGCCACTGCCACTGCCTAGCAGTATATTTATACCAGTTATAGAAAAATTGTGCATGTCCAAATATCATATATCCAAATAAAATAGAAATAATATACCAAATCATGGCATATATAATCCATATCCAAATAAAATAGAAAGGGAAGTATCCATATCCAAACCAACATATACCAAAATAAAAATAAAAAGACAAAAAATTCAAATATCCAAATAAAAAGATAGAAATAATATCATGAATAAGGGTCTTGATCAGATCGGAGGAGGAAGGAAGGCCACACGACATATGAATTGAGACACCCTGTAATATGCTGAATGCGGAATTATTCGCGCAACCACAAAGGTGAGTTCTCCATTCCCTCAACCACATGTGTGATGCGCACTCTTGCCTCAATGCTTTGGACAGGACATCCATGAACCAATATACCCTAGAGGAAGTTCGAATACCTCAACCCCATCGCTATCGGTGATGATGCTAGAAACAGCACCACCCTTCAAGGTGTTTGTGAGTTCAATTCAATGTTAACAATGGCAGGATAAGGGTATATACACACATAGTAGAAGAAGATGAAGAGAAGAGGATTTACACTGGAACATAAGTGGTTCAGCCAATCAGGCCTACATCCACTGTGCAAGTGTTTGATGCGAATCACTGTATGAGGGCTGTAATGTCCATAAATACAATCTCTCAAGCTTTCTCTCTCTACTGTGTATTTGAATAGAGTTTTTGCTAAGGTTGCTCCTTTTGGGTCCCCTTTAAGAAGGGGAAGACATGTATATATAGTAGTTGGGGGGTGTAGTGTACCCCCCATGCATGCAATGAGCATGTGTGCGTTGATCTAGCCAATATGATGGAGACATCTGTCCCTGTCACATGTAGAGAATGATGATGAAATATTCCCCCCACGTGAGGAGAATGATTTGTTATAACTGATTTATGTACACGTGTCCTTATCCACACATATGCGCATAAGAGCTCGACCATTTGTGCTTGGTCATAACCTCGGCCTGGAAGGGTACGAGGTTGGTAAACTCTAGCTGTTATCCAATCTGAGGTTAGTCATGATGACCTCGGCCTATGTGGAGCCGAGGTTAGCCAGGTAATGTCATAAGGTCGGCCTAGGCTGAGGTTAAGCTGGAACACGCTAGGAATATCGGCTGATTCCCTGCCGAAGCTGGCCTTGATAGAAGTATGCTTCTGTAACCTCGGCTTACTCCCAGCCGAGGTTGTCATCCCCTGGGTGGCCTGATTAATTATCCCATAGATCATGAAGACCTCTCTTGACGAGGTTGGTAGTAACGTCAGCTATAGCCGACCTTGCTTGGGATGAGACCGCTGGTCATTGATCTAAGGCCCTTCCAATCATCGGTCATATCCATGGCCGAGGTTGATGTCTCTGAGATAAGGTGGTACATTTGGGTCACATCAATCACCCCTTAGCCCTTAGTTACCTGTGTGGTCAGGTATCTAAGGGGTGTATTAGTCTGAGGTTGGATTTCTTCAGGTGTCAAATATCATCTTGACAAGTGTCAGCCATTGGAGTAGGTAGCGTACCTGACAGGTTTGATGATGATGGTTGTCTTTTGGGCTCCCAAGGCAATGATGGGCCTTGGTATGCGTGCACTCACACTTAAGGGTTTAAACCCTAATTCTTCTCTTTATTCCTTATTTCTCTCCTTCAACAGACTTGGGCATTTTCTGTAACTTTCTCTCTCTAGAAGAGCTCTTGATTTGAGGTACGTTTGGGTGGTTCTTCCTTTCTTCTCATCGCTTTTCTTTAGGTATCCTTTGCCTTCCCTTCTTCTTCATTTTTCTGCCTTGATCTTGTTTTTTCATTTTCCGGTAATATTTAAGTGGTTTCCGGTGAGATTTAAGAGGTGTCCGGTGAGATTATTAATTTTTCTAGCGAACTGTTCTTGTATGTTCTTCGTGGTTTTTGGTCAAAGGTTAATAGCTTGATCCTTAATTCCATTTGCCCATCCTGTTTGTTACTTAGAAGAGTCACAAGTCTAACGTCTGCCTCATATGCTCAGACCCCTCTACCAACTCTTAGAGGAATTCCCCTCTCTTAGGGAGAAGGCCTTAGAAAAAATTAGACAAGTATAAAGTGCCCAAGAGGAAGCTCGTAGGGCAGAGGCATTCCCCCTCAGGCCTATTTTTCTACAACCTTTAAAGGTTATATACCTTGAACCATCCGAACCAGTTAACCCAGCAGAGGCCCCAGCTGAACCTACACCAATGTCCGAGTCTGAGTCATCTACCTCAGACCCTATGTCTGAAGACTCTTTTTAAGAGGCCACGGATTTCACAACTCGACAAGATTAGGCCCCTGATCAAGTGGAGGTTTCCAGTCGGGCCTCGTCTCACAAAAGTTCAAGTACATCAACCTCTTCCTCAGAGGTTGAAATTATTGGACCAAGTGTGGCAGTTCCACCGATCCTTGAAGCCATTCCCCTGTCGACTGTCACAGGGGCTGAGTTCGCTCAGAGGTTTCCAAGTGATTCCCCCTCGTCTTCTCAGGCCGATGCTGAGCTAGATGATGATAATGATGCTGAGAGTGATGTTGACATCTCTGAGGCGGCTGAGATTGAGAGTTCAGTCAGAGATATCGACCCCCTATCCTGCAGATACCTAGATTCCATAAGCCCCTCTATAAAACTCAGGAGACCTCTTAGGGAAGAGAGGGATTATGACGGTCGAGATGGTGAGATCTGCCTATACGAGCAGATATTCAAGTTGGGATTTCGTTTTCCCATCCATCCCATCATCAGGTCTATATTAGCCTATATCAACTTGACCCCTTCCTAGTTGTCACCCAAAGCTTGTAGGGTGATAATTGGAACCATTGTCTTATGGAGGGATGCTCATCACTCAGACCTTCCTGTCTAAGTCTTTACAGGATGCTATGTCCCTTCATCTTCCAGAAATCAATCGAGCTATTATCATTTTTTAGCTCAAAAGACAGAAAAGAAGATGTTTTAGATTACCCAAACTTCAAACCATAATTGGAAGCCACGTTATTTCTTTGCCTCAGGGCCATGGAAATTTGGTCCATGTGCCCCCTCTTCCTCATTAGAGCCGAGAATTACCCTGAGATGGGGAAAGGTTACGATGGCTGCTAAGGCCGACCCTGGGCTTAGCCAACTAAATCTTCAGAAGGTCAAAGACCTTCAGGATTAGGGGGAGCACGGTCTCCTTGTCAAATTCGAGCACCTGATGATCCCCTATTACCTCTCTGAGACTGGTCTAGGGGGAAGTCCTCTTACAGAGCTTGGTAACTGCTTTTTGCTTCAACAAGTTATACCTTTGAATATATGTATATCTGATTCTCTAACTTAGACCTTTCTATTTTGCAGAGCGCCCAAAAGGAGTATCTGACAAGTTATGGGAGATGGCAGCCCCAAGTCTAACAAAGCTCATCAAAAAGGCTAGTTTGAATGCTCCTCCTCCCCCTCCATCAACATCGAGGGCTGAGTCCACTAAGAAGAGGAAGGTTGCTGACCCTGCCCCTAAGGATCAGAGGCAGAAGAAGAAAGGTGGGGACCGTGCCATCCCCATTTCTTTTGAGGATGCCTTGATTGGTCGTCTGGAGCAATTAAAGATCAGTGATAGTGTCATTGGCCAAAGTCTGAAGGCCTTGGATGCTATCGGCGGTGTCATGACCAAGACTGACAAGCGCTTTTATCGGTCTACGGATAAGCCTCTGCTTGCAGAGTTCTCTCTTCATTATTCCATCTAAGTACGACCTTTAAGTTTTTACTTCTGAGTTTTTTTTACAATATTAACATCGATATTTGAACTTCATCAGACCTTAGACTGACATCTTTGTATATGTTCTGTAGGGTCTTGTCACTATTTATCACTATGTTAACTGGACCTTAGGGAAACTCCCTCTGATAGAGAAGGGCCAAGAGGCTGAGAAGACTGAGGCCACTTTCAATGCTGAAGTGGATCGTCTGAAGGCTGCTCTGAAGAAGGTAGAGGTGAGTGTGAAGGGGATGCAAAAGGTTTTAGACAAGAAAAAGGAAGATCATAACACTGACATAAAGGCTCAGGTTGACTCCCTTCAGCACAATGTTAATGTTACAGTCAAGACAGCCTTAGAAGATGCCTCCGAGAAGATCTTGGAGGAGTACAAGGTCTCTGACGAGTTTGTCAGCTTCGGCTTTGAATATCTGGAGAGGGGTGTCAAGGCAACTGGCAAATGGGCTACCATAAAAGAGAAGGAATCAGGAAGTCTTACAGATGTCGACTTCATCGGCCTGGATTATGCCGACCCTAAGTTTGCTCAGGCCTTGCAGGAGGTTGAAGAAGAGGTTGTCCCCACCGAGACTGAACCATAGGGGGACACCATGACTGAGGATGTCAGTGCCCAAGACCATGGGGGGGAGGTGGCCACCCTCGGCCAAGAAAATGCTGACACGACCATCATCCTTGAAGCCGTAAACACTTAGTTTTTGTGAAGCTCCTATTTTTTGTAACTCCCGATTTGTTGTAACCTCTGATGAACATCGTTACTTTATATCTTTACATTTTGTAACTTAATATTGTAAGGAAATAAATTTCCAATTGAGTCCATGTATTATTTTGACTTAATTCCGTGAACAAAACTGTGTCTGTAATATGTCATAGGGAGATGTTTATTTTGTCACGATCCCACTTGGTCTATGACGTATTGAAGAAATTTAAGACGTTGCGGAAAAGATTCAAAGAAATAATCATGCTGATGTTTAGTTGGTGCAAGTTTACTCATCTTCAAAGTTAATTTCATTCCGAGATCACTCAGGTATGAATGCGTATACTTAATGGTACTCGGAATTATTTTATAAAAGATAAGGATGTAATTTTTATATAGAAAAATGATTTTAAATGTTTTAAAAGTGTTTTAATGATTTAAACTTCATTTTATGATGATAAGCTCGAAATAAAGTTTGACTAATTTGAATCTCTTTGTTAAGAGATGTTTTTATCCGAAAGTCAAAGAAAGTCAAACTTTCGCAAGGTCACATGAACGACATTGGATCTCGTTCAAACGAGTTACAATGTCGCGCGAACGACATGCTTAAGTCATTCAAACGATACGTTTTTTGAGGCGGTGTTTAAATCCTATTTAAACAGTGTTTGCATCATAATTTCGCAAGTGTGCTTTCTGTAAAATAGTTTTACAAACCAAAACCTTGTTTGCACATGTTTTCTAAGGTTTAAAAGTCTTAAACACATCCTTAGAGTTTGAAAAGATCCGAGTTATCATTCTTATATGTTTACGTGATCTTGCTGCACCAAAGTTGTTTGTTCTACACATTGAATACAAAGGGTTGTGCGGTGAAGAAGCGACGGACATCGTGTTCGACATAGTAGACATATCAACGCCATATCGGTGGACACCGAGACATACGTGGATGCGTGTGTTGTGAACAGAGATCGTGGAAGACGGAATTTCTGCGTGGACACTATTGAAGAACGGTTAAAAATCAGAAGGGGCGTCAAGACCCGTGGGGATCGAGTCTTAGTGTAAGACTAATCTGTGTTTATAAAACCATTATTCATAGTGATTGTCTGGCTTGGGCCATCCGAGGTTGTTTTCCCGCTTTGGGTTTTTTCCTCGTACATCCGGCGTTGTAAGTATTCTTTGCTTTGCTTTACTTGCTTTAATCACTAGATGCATGTTTAGGATTAATCAAGATAAAATTTGTTTGAAGTAAGAATTGGAATTTCACAACTTGGTCGGTGCATAATTAAAAGTTGGATCTTTTTCGAAGAAAAATTGGTTTTGTTAAAAACACACATATCGGGCCACTCACAACCGCTTCCACAAATTGGTATCAGAGCTAAAAAATATTTTTATTTATTTTGTGATCCCGTGTGTTTTCAAAGATGAATTCTGAATATAATGAATTTTCTCGAATTCCTGTTTTTTATGGCACTAATTACACTTATTGGAAGATGAGAATGAGATGTGCTTTAAAATCTATTGATGAGCGTGTTTGGCTTGCAGTTGAGAAAGGTTGGACACCCCCTGTCACTGTTGTAGGTGAAGTCACTAGTTTAAAGCATGTTGAGTCTTGGACCGAAACTGAACAAACGAATAGATTGAAAAACCTAAGGGTAGGATTCTAAGGGTCTGCACGTTATTGCTTCACATGTCACACACGAAGAATATAATAGAATTATGACTTGTGAAACATCAAAAGAGGCTTGGGATATTTTGGCACTCACTCACAAGGGCACTAGCACGGTTAGGGCGTCAAAACTTCAAAATCTCACTACACAGTTTGAGACCATTAGGATGTTAAAGAGTGAGACCTTTGATGAGTTTTATGCTAGGTTGTCCAATATTGTCAACTCGTCGTTTAACCTAGGTGAGAAAATTCCCGACAACCGTGTCATTAAGAAAATCCTTAGGTCGTTGCCTAGTAGGTTTGATGCGAAAGTGACCATTTTAAACTCCTTGGGTAAGTTAGAGTCAACGAAACTAGAAGAGATTGTAGGTGACTTACAAACCTATGAAATCGACATGATTACCTCCAAGCAAGTGCCTAAGAAAGAAAAGGGTATTGCTTTGAAAACCCGGAAGGAGGAAATTAAAGTTTCGGATCCCGATTCCAATTTTGAGGATGTTGCTTTGTTGGCAAAGAAATTTAAAAAATTTATTAAGTTTGAAAAGCAATCGAAAGATGCCAAGAAATTTGAAAAATTCAAGAACAAGAAAGTAGATCCCACCTTTAAGGATAAGACTGAAAAACCTAAGAGAGATGAGTCGGATAAGTGTTTTGGGTGTGAGGGGTACGGTCACAAGGTTAAGAAGTGTCCCACTAGACTTAATAAAGAGGGCAAGCAACCCATTGTCTATAGTGCCACCTTAAGTGATAGTGAACCGAAATAGGGAGAGAGTTCCCCCATTGAGCGTAACTTTGTTGCGTTTATGGCATGTCATGTGAACGACGACGACAATACTCATGTGAATGACACTTCCGAGGAGGTTTTGAGTGTATCCCATGTTAGTGAGGGTGAAGAGAGTGACGAGGAGGAGATTGATGTGAAAGAATTACAAAATGCGTTTAATGAGTTGTATGCCGAAACGGTGAAGGTGAAAAAGGCTAACTCAAAATTGCAATCTAAGTTGAATGAGCGTGCCATAGAAAATAATGATAGCTTGATTGAAGATCTTACGGCACGAGAGAAGAAGTTTAGGGAGAAACTAGAGTTTGTGGAGAAAGAGAGAGATAATCTTCGTGGTTTGATGGAGTCCTTGAAAAAGGAGATTTTAGAGTTTGAGGAGACTAGGCGTTTACTCGAGTCTAGGATTCACGAGTTGGAGGAGAGATTGAAAGACTCATATAGAGTCAAGTTTGATTTAGAGGCTAGGTAGAAAAATTTAGATAAAATCCTAGGCATCGTCCAAATTAAGGGAGATAGGGGAGGTATAGGTTTTGGTGAGAGAGTTGTTCCCTTTCCCCCGCACGTGTGAGAAACACTAGGATGGTTAGAAAAGGTCCACATAAAGGTAATCATTCCCACCACCGCTACTCTTGCTCGTTTTGTGGTAGGAAAGGTCACCTTAGGCGTTATTGTTACGACCTTAGACAAGCTCCTAGGAAGTTTAGGAATAAAGTTTTCCCGGTTCCCAAAACCCCCATGCGTCGTTTTACACCTACTTGGTTTAGTAAATCGGATTTAGTAGCTTTAGGAATTAAACTTCATGATTCTCGTTTGGGTGCACTTGATTCTTCCCATGCTAAATCTAAAGGATGATAGTGTTGCCATGTTTGTCATATGCTAGTTTGCCTCATGATATATTCATTGCTAGTATTATGACATGTGTATCATTTTGTATTATAGTTTTAATTCATTTGACTCCTATTTGAAAAATACAAAAAGATTTTGTTTTTGAGAAAACTTTTGAAAAATCCAAAAAGATTTTTTTTTTTTGAGTTTACATGTTTGATGTGGCATATTGGTGTGCTTGGCCCCCCTCCCCCCATCGTTTCATTATCCATGTGGCTAGGACATTTGGTCATTATTATCGATGCTTAGAATGATCTTAACCATTGTTTATATGGGGTAGTTTCGAAGTTGATATGCATTTTTATTCGACTTTGTATATATGCCAACATTGCACACATGCACGAGTTTATATGGATGTTTGACTTCTCTTGCATATTTGAATTTGGTGAGGCGTTCTTATCTCAATCTTGTCATCTATGCATAAGTAAACTTAAGGAGAAGTGTGCATGTAATAACCGTTTACCGTGAGGATTTATAATTTAAAAAATAATGAGTGATTCACGGGAACGGGTTGCGAGAGTTCAAAATTAACTCTCGTGAAAGCCACCATTAAAAAGAGCCCAAAAAGAAAAAACAAGATGCTAATAAAAGGGCCAATAAGATTTTCTCTAAGTGGAGAATGCTAGAAACCTCAAAAGAACTTGAAAAGTATGTTTATATGAGGGTGTTTGGTTGGAGAAAATTTAAACGGGTTTGTCCATCTAATCCTAATGTTGAAACATTGCAATTTGACGCCATTGTTTGTAGAATCGTCAAAATTCTGGATTTGTGTGCATGTAGTATGTTTATTTCATTAAGCTCGCTCTTTAATTATCATATGGCTATGATAAAGTTTGATGATTTATCTCTATTAATTAGAGCTTCTTGATTGTTTCGATGTGTTGGAATTGTGACTCATTTGTTGTAGTTTCACGCCCATTCAATCCATGTCCATGTTTGAGCACATCAGTACTATGTTTGATTGAAACTCGCATTTTAAGTTTTTGTGAGTTTTTACATTTTGTGTTAAAAGCTTACTATTTTATCACTGTTTTGCTTATGTCAGTCCTTTCCTGGTATTTTTTTGTGAAATTTTTTTCACTGGGCAATACTTTATTATATTTCTGGGAAAATGGGAAATTTTGGCCGGTCGCACGAAGTCATTCTAACGACACTTCATCTCGCACGAATGACTTCTGTACTTCGTTCGAGCGACTTCCTCATCTCGTTTGAGCGAAGTCCCTGGCTCGTTCGAACGACAGGGTGAAAAATGGCTTCTGATTGGTTTGCAGTTCTATGGTTATTTTGTTATATTTTTTTGGGTACTGCGGGAAGCATTTCTGGACTGTTTGGTCTATATGCAGGTTCTTCCATGTTCCAAATTGGTATTTTTCATATGAGTCCGTTTATCACACTTGATTTGATTGGTATACTCTTTGTGTGATTCCTTGGTTTACTAGCTACTAATTAGTCATCTTTTGATCCTTTTTAGTTGGTTGATTCATGTTTATCTAGTTGTTTTCATTTTTCACAATTGGTATCAACTTGATTCAATTTGGTATCATATTCTCATGCTAGATATTTCATATTGGTTTATCTTTTCACCGGATTGTCTATTTGAGATGAAAAGGGGGAGAGATGTATTTGATGTAGGGGGAGATTTGTTGAGCGCTTCTTTATGATATTTGTTTCACATTGGTAACAAATGTCAACCTCTGAGGAGGGAGTTTATTTCTTCACTTCATGATTTATTTGTTGAATGCTTTCTTTGCCATGCAATGCGTTCAACTCTGAAGTCTTGGTGCAGTGATGTCTTTGTTATACTTAATGAATGGTGTCTTATCTTAGACCTTCTCACCACATTATGATGTTTTAGGGTCTGAGGTCATCACTAAGATATTATCCTCATAAGTAATTTCACCAAATTAATGATGTTAAGGGTCTGACGTCATCCAAGTATGATGTGTGACCTCAGACCTTGTCACCAAATAATGATGTTAAGGCCTGAGGTCATTACCATAAGTAATTTCACCAAATTAATGATGTTAAGGGTCTGAGGTCATCCAAGTATGATGTCTGACGTCAGACCTTGTCACCAAATAATGATGTTAAGGCCTGAGGTCATCACTAAGATGTTATCCTCATAAGTAATTTCACCAAATTAATGATGTTAAGGGTCTGAGGTCATCCAAGTATGATGTCTGGCCTCATACCTTGTCACCAAATAATGATGTTAAGGCCCGAGGTCATCACTAAGATGTTATCCCCATAAGTAATTTCACCAAATTAATGATGTTATGGGTATGAGGTCATCTAAGTATGATGCCTGATGTCAGACCTTATCACCAAATTATGATGTTATAAGGTCTAAGGTCATCACTAAGATGTTATCCCCATAAGTAATTTCACCAAATTAATGATGTTAAGGGTCTGAGGTCATCCAAGTATGATGTCTGACCTCAGACCTTGTCACCAAATAATGATGTTAAGGCCTGAGGTCATCACTAAGATGTTATCCCCATAAGTAATTTCACCAAATTAATGATGTTAAGGGTCTGAGGTCATCCAAGTATGATGTCTGAGCTCAGACCTTGTCACCAAATAATGATTTTAAGGCCCGAGGTCATCACTAAGATGTTATCCCCATAAGTAATTTCACCAAATTAATAATGTTAAGGGTTTGAGGTCATCCAAGTATGATGTCTGACCTCAGACCTTGTCACCAAATAATGATGTTAAGGCCCGAGGTAATCACTAAGATGTTATCCCCATAAGTAATTTCACCAAATTAATGATGTTAAGGGTGTGAGGTCATCCAAGTATGATGTCTGACCTCAGACCTTGTCACCAAATAATGATGTTAAGGCTTGAGGTCATCACTAAGATGTTATCCCCATAAGTAATTTCACCAAATTAATGATGTTAAAGGTCTGAGGTCATCCAAGTATGATGTCTGACCTCAGACCTTGTCACCAAATAATGATGTTAAGGCCTGAGGTCATCACTAAGATGTTATCCCCATAAGTAATTTCACCAAATTAATGATGTTAAGGGTCTGAGGTCATCCAAGTATGATGTCTGACCTCAGACCTTGTCACCAAATAATGATATTAAGGCCTGAGGTCATCACTAAGATGTTATCCTCATACATTCTACCACTTGAGCACAATGAACCAAGAATTGACATGGAAACTGATCTCTCAATAATAATCTCTTCATAAGATGATACATTTACATAAAATTCTTGCAACATTATATGTAATACTTCATTAGATGATCAGCATTCCAGGGATTGGCATAAGTTTCCCCTTCTAGGTTTTCTAGCTTGTAGGTCCCGGGTACTACCTGTTCGATCACTTTGTAGGGACCGTGCCAGTTTGGGTGGAGTTTGTTTGCTTTCTGTAACGTCTTCTTCAGTACTAAGTCTCCCATGCCAATGGGACTTGGTTTCACCCTCTGATTGTAGAATTTTGCTGCTCTCTGCTGGTAAGCTACTTATCTGATTTCTGCGTCTTCCCTTCTCTCTTCAATCAGATCTAGGTCTAGTCTTCTCTCCTCCCTATTTTTATCAGGGTTATAGGTTTGAACCCTATGAGTATGGAATCCCACTTCTATTGGTATGAAGACCTCTGAGCCATGTGCTAGCATAAACAGGGTTTCTCCTGTCGGTGTTCTTGTCGTTGTCCTGTAGGCCCACAACACAACATAAACCTCTTCAGTCCATCTCCCCTTAGATTCTTCTAACCTCTTCTTGATTTCATCAACGATTATTCTTTTTGTGACTTCGATCTGACCGTTTGCCTGAGGTCGGCCAGGAGAAGAGAAAAACTCCTTTATCCCAACTCTTTCGCAATATTTCTCTAAGGAAAAGTTCTTGAACTGGGTTCCATTGTCTGTGATGAGAGTGTTTGGGAGGTCGTGTCTGCATATGATGTTCCTCCAAATAAATTGGAAGGTCTTCTATTCTGTAATCGTTATCATTGGCTCTGCCTCCACCCACTTTGAGAAGTAATCAATGGCAACTATCAGGAATCGGTAATTATTGGCAGCTCTTGGTAGTGGTCCTACTAAGTTAATTCCCCATGTTGTAAATGGCCAAGGGGCACTGATTTATGTCATATGCTGATGAGGTTGGTGAGGAATAGTGGAGAATCTCTGACTTTTATCGCACCTCTTTACGTAAGCTGCAGCATCCTTGGCCAAGGTTGGCCACCAGTACCCCTGTGTAATAATTATCTTAGCCAAGGGTCTTCCTCCTATGTGACTGGAGAAAGAACCCTCATGTTCCTCCTGTTAGACGTGGGGAACTTCTGTGGGATGAACACATCTGAGGAGAGGCAATAGGAACCCCTTCTTATATAGGACGTCTCCTACTATGGAGAATTTCGCAGCCTTGTATCTTAGTTTCCTCATCTCTAGCTTTGATTCCGGCAACTCTCCCTCTTTGATATATTTGATGAGGGGGTCCATCCATAAGTCTCCTAGGTTCAAATTGAGACAAGGGTTGCTAACCTTTTGTTCTTCAATGGTCGCCTTTGGTAAGACCTCGACTGGCACTGTCCTTCTAATGTCTATCTTCGTTGTTAAAGCCAACCTTGTTAATGCATCTGCGTGGATGTTATTTTGCCGAGGTACTCTCTTCAGTTTTGTCTCTTCAAAATATTCTAACATCATTCTCACCCTATTCAGGTACTTTTCCATCCTTTCATCTTTGGCCTCACAGACCCCCAATACTTGATTAACTACTAACCTTGAGTCACTGTGAAGTAGGAGCCGTATTACTCCCAGAGTCCTTACAAATGATAGAACTGCTATCATGGCCTCATATGTTGACTCGTTGTTAGATGCCTTGAAGTTAAACCTCAAAGCATATTAAATGTTGGTACCATCTGGAGCTGAAAGTATTAGCCCTGCACCGCTTCCACTGTCACAAGAAGACCCGTCAACAAAGAGGTTCCAGATGTCTTTATCTGATGAGAATCCCCCTTCTGTCATGATTTCTTGCTTGAAGAGGTATCGATCTTCCTCATTCTCAGCAATTCTATTTTTGACTCCCTTGGATATAACCTCTTCCCTATCCCGGAAGACGTTTGGTGTAACCTCTTCCGATTCCCAGAAGACATTATTGTTTGACCCTTCAGTTGTCTCTAGATCATTCTCCACCTCAGCCTCTTCCCATGTGAACTCAGCAATGAAGTCTGTGAGCGCCTGACCTTTGATGGCCACCCTAGGTTGATAAGTAAGGTCATACTCCCCCAACTCGATGGCCCAAGTCATCAATCTTCCAGACTTCTCAGGTTTATGGAGGACCAGTCTTAGTGGGGAATCGGTGAGGACGACCATGGAATGGGCTCGGAAGTAGGGCTTCATCTTCCTTGAAGCATGTATTAGGGCGTAGGCTAACTTTTCCATACGAGGATAACTTTGCTCATACCCTTGAAGGGCTTTACTGTTAAAGTATACAGGCCTTTAGATCCCAACGTCTTCCCGTACTATGGCTGCACTTATAGCCGATTCAGAGACTACTAGATAAACGTATAATTTCTCTCCTACTATAGGTCGAGATAATAACAAGGGAGAACCAAGGTAGGAGTTGAGTTGGTTAAAAGCCTCTTCACACTCTTCGTCCCATTCGAAGGCCTTTCTGAGCACCTTAAAAAAAGGAAGACACTTGTCCGTTGCTCTGAAAACAAATCTGTTGAGTGCAGCCACTCTTCCAGTGAGCCTTTGAACGTCTTTGATACTCTTTGGTGTCTTCATGTCAAGCAAAGCCTTGATTTTCTCAGGGTTCGCTTCTATTTCTCTTTGATTGATGATGAATCCAAGAAACTTCCCAGCTCCTACCCCGAAGACACACTTCATCGGGTTGAGTTTCATCTTGTACAAGTCCATAGTATTGAAGGTCTTTTCAAGGTTTGCCACATGAGTGTTGGCCTTTAGGCTCTTCGTCAGCATATCGTCTACATATACCTCCATAGTCTTACCTATTTGGTCTTCAAACATCTTATTCATAAGACGCTGGTATGTTGCCCCTGTATTTTTCAGACCGAAGGGCATAACTTTATAGCAGTATGTTCTCTGATTCTTCAACATCCATGAAGATCTGATTGTAGCCTGAATACGCATCCATGAAGATCATGAGCTCATGCCCTACAGTAGCATCTACCATCTGATCTATCCGAGGTAAGGGATAACTGTCTTTTGGGAAAGACTTGTTCAGGTCAGTAAAATCAACGCACATTCTCCATTTTCCATTGGCTTTGGACACAATGACTGCATTCGATAGCCACTCCGGATATATGAATTCTCTAATAAACTCAGCCTCTTCCAATTTTTTAACCTCTTCCTGGATGACATCATACTTATCCCTAGAATAAACTCTTCGTCTTTATTTGATAGGCCTGGCATCTTTAGTCACGTTGAATTTGTGACATATAACCTCAGGGTTGATGCCGGGCATGTCTGTGTGACTCTAAGCGAAGACACTCTGCCTCTTCCTCAAGAAGTTTATCAGCTCTTCCTTGATTTCTATTTTTAAGGCTTTACCGACCTGTACGGTTTTTTTCGATTCCTCCTCATTGAGGACGATGGATTCTACCTCTTCCGCAGCCTCTCCCTTCTTCAACTTTGTTTCATCTCTAGGGTCAAGTGTGTCAATGTTTTAAGTGGTAGTTGCTCTCTTATGGGCCTCTCTCTCTTCATCCTAGTTGAAGTAGCATTCTCGTGCTATTGTCTGGTCACCTTGCACTTCCCCTAACCCATAGGGGGTCGGGAATTTTAGCATCTGGTGAACCGTCGATGGCACGACCTCAAACTCCCTAAGGGCTACTCTTCCTATGATGAGGTTATAGGCCGAGAAGACATTTTCGTCCATAACAAAAAAATTAATCTTTCGGGTCAACCTCTTAGGCCACTCATCACCCATTCGTATGTCCATCTCATACACGCCCAATGGGTGGACCTTTTCACCGATGAAGCCCATTAAAGGATGATGATAGGGTACCAGCCTAGCTCTGTTAAGACCTAGGCTCTTGAAACAGGGCCAAAACATCACGTCTGCTGAACTCCCCACATCTACGAGGATTCTCTGCACCTCGCATCCATGCACTCTTGTTGTTATTACCAAAGGGTCATCATGTGGGACTAAGATACCTTTGAAGTCGAGTCGGTAGAACCCAGCTATAAGGGTGTCCATGTCCACTTTCTTTCTCTTCTGCGCTGTATCGGAAGACGTTAGATTTATAACTTCAAGTTTAGCCACTGACTTGGCCTCTGCCACATGGGCTTTTCTGTCAGCCACTTCAGATCCACCCCCCGTAAGTCCTCCGCATATGGCGTTAACACCAAAGGAGATCATACCAACCCTCTTCACCGGGGTGTTTTCATCTTTTAGTGAAAGGTCTGGATCGTCTTCATCATCACCTTAAGAATCATTATCTCTTCTAGCTGGGGCATCATCACGGCATCTGTCGTTTCTCCTCTTTTTAGGGTCATCCCTTCCACCTTTAGGAGCCTTGCCATCAACATACTTCCTCAACTTTTCAGATTTTAACATCTTTTTAAACTCATCCTTCAAGGTGAAGCACCTATCTGTAACATGGTCATGGTCTTGGTGGAACTCGCACCACAAGTTCTTGTTCCTCTTATGCGGAGGGGCCTTCAATTTCTCCGGGCATCTTTAAGACCTTTCATTCTTGATCTCGTTGAGGATATGTTCACAGCTCAAAGTTAGAGGAGTATTGACACGACTCAGAATGTGTCTCTAAAGTGTGTACTCTCTAGGCTCAAGTGCAAGCCTGTCGTTCAAGTAATAATCCGACAAGTCGGGTATCGATCCTCAGGGAAAAAGGACAACGTAGTTGTGACGACGGGATAAGACGGAGGAATCCTAACGATGACTCTAAAAAGAAAGGAAAAGGTTTGATTTTGGTTTTTGGGATTGATTAAACTAAATGCAATTATGAAACTATGATGAAATATGAAACTAACTAAATTATCTAAATGAAGAATGAAGAATTAAATTGAAAGTGTTAAACTTAAATGATGAGAAAATAGGATGGGAATACAATCCCCCAACCCTAGTGTAGTGTAGTGACAACGTCAATCATAAATTTATCCGATTAATTCAAACCCGGAATTTAGTACTCCCAAGCATTATGTATACAAGGTTCAAGCCCGCGTCATACCTAATCTGAGGATGAGTAAATCGGTATCGTGGTAATTACATTCCAATTGTGCTTTAAATCATCACGAGTACCCAAGGGCAAATGAGATATAAAGATCCACACTTATTATGAAATTACAGGATACGATCAAAATTAATCATTAAATTCATAGGATTAACGTTATACACGTGCACTAACACATCAGGTTGGGTTCATGCATCCCAACCTTTAAAACCTAGCCAGACATGTTAAATGGACTAACGCATGAAATACTAACGTTTCATGTGTATTAAATCATGATGAAACAAGATTGAAACATGTAAAGATGTATTATGAACACAACAATACGTTAAAACGAATATGGAAAACTAAGCATGCAAGAACAATGACAAGAATCTTGATATTTGAATTAAAACTTGAAAAACAAACCCTTAATAATTGAATCTTGAAGTAAATAATTCCTTTGATGTTCCTAGATGTTTCTCCTTCTTCTTCTCTATCAAAAACTGAGTTAAACTACTCCTAAAGGCTGCTCCTAAGTTGTGACCTACTTTCCCTACAATATTGGAGAGTTTAAAACCTAATAGGAGACTTGGGAACAAATCAGCATAAAAGATAAAATTCGCGCATCAGGTACCCTGAACCGGTTCAGGTGTACCTGCGAAATGGTTCGCCCTCCCGAACCAGTTCAGGTTGGGGTTCGCGAATGTGTGCTGGCCTGGAGTTCAACACTTAGAATTTTTTTGACTTTTCTCTTCTTTTCTTGGATTTTTCTTCAACTTCAACTGAGCATAACTTTTCAACCGTAGCTCGGATTTGAGTGCCGTTTCTTCCAGTGTTCTCGTTGTTCCGAGCTATTCAACTTTCCAGTTGGCTTCGTCTTCCGGATCGAGCTGAAAAATTACCGAATTGCCCTTGAACTTGCCTTCTTAGCTTTTCTTGCACTGTCTTGCTTCCTCTTTTGTAATGCTTGCATAATTAACCTGTAAAACCAATAAGAGAAGCACGAAACACGAAATACTCGCCATGAAGGTTAGTAGCATAAATGTGAATCAAATCCATATTTGTTACATCACTCGGGTTCACAAATGTACTGAAATTAGGGGAATAAATATATAATATTTATACCCAATCAAACCCTCCTATCTTAGAACTTTGCGCGTCCCGAGCAATGTAAAAGAATGAGAATATGAGTTAAGGATCCATCAAAGACTTTATTGGCTTAGAGTACCTCTTTCGCGGGCAAGCGATTGCATTTAGCGCATGCAACAAGCCTTTAAACCTCTAGGTTACCCTAGTAGGACGAGTTGTGTCTCGTGAGGGTTTGCAGTGAATATACCCACAAAATTCGACTCAAAGAAGATTCAAAATACGCAAAAATTGACCAATTCAAAATTTTCCAGAAAATAATCATCATTAAGTCATATTTACGAGTCTCAAACCGTAGTGTGTGTGTGTGTGCGAAGCCTGAAATATAACCGCCAATTTCCATCGATTGATCATTATGTTACTTATCCGAAAATTCGTTTTGATTTCAATTTCTCACGGAATAATCTCTCAAACGAACCTCTCGGATTATGGCTATTCTCTCGGCATGCGTGATATAAAGAGTAAATGTAATTGAAGCAATTCACGCATGTAATGAGAAAGACGGAAATTTTATGGTGAAAGGATCTCTTCAACGGACTACGATTTTAAAAACGGGAACATTGCCTTATTTCGCGCACTTAGCCTCTTATATTATCTTTTGGTGTCTTAACTCTCCACGCGGTACTCAATTTCGCAATTTGGACTCGGTTATGACTTTTTCGGGTTGAAGGTTGCATTGGGTAAAATGAAGGAGGTATGGAAGGTTGGAATTGGAAAAGTCATTCGTGATGTCCATTTGTGCATTTTCCGGGCTATTGCTCATTTTCTTTGCTTTTTTTTTTTTGAGCATGCTATTTTGTTTCTTGCCCCTTTATATGCACTTTTCGGACTTAAAATCTGAATTTATCAATTTTCACAATTCCGGCTATTTTGGGTTTTTCGGGTTGCCAAACGGCAGGAAAAATTCATTCGGCTCAATTTGGGTTGCAAAAGGGGTGATTTTTCGCATCTTTTTCTGGCCAATATTTTTGGGATGACAAACGAGGGCCTACTTCATTGTCCAAAATGCCAATTGTGTTACCATATGCTTTTCGAGGTGAATTTAAATTTAGAGACTAATTTGGCACGTTTTTCAAGGCAATATTGCACACATTTTTCAAAACCGATCAAAATGAAAGAATTGAGATCCTTGACAACTTATTAAGTGCTAAAAAGAACCTTGAGTTAACAATTAACTCGGATTAATTTTCAATCTCGCAAAACGTGATAGGCTCGAATCTCACCGGGTTTGTTAATCTCCACATTTATTCATTAAGTCGTCAATTTTCGCTCAATTTCCATCTTTGGTCAATTTCGGCTTTGTGTATGTTGGATATTTACAATTTGAGACTCCAATCCGACTTTTAATGATATTTTTGAAAAATTTGAATTCCAATTTTTATTTATTTTGAACAAAAATATTTTTGGAATTTTCAAAATTTTATGATTTTTTTGGAAATTTTGGGCATTTTTGAAAATTTGTAAAGTTTTAGAAATACGCAGTTGTGACCCCCCTAACTTAGACTTTTGCATTGTCCTCAAGCAAAAAGGACTAAAATCTAACTCAAAGCGAATAATAAGTGCGGAAAAATAAAACAAACAAATATGAAAAAATGCAAGCTTGTATTAGAACCAATGAGAAACCCGTGTTACATAAGAAATGGGGAAACAACTGTGAACAATGTGCAATCCCTACCACCACTAACAATTATACCAAAATATAAAAACAATCAAAGGTCATGGTGGAGGTGGGTGGGATGAGGAGGGTGCATTCGGATCATAGTGGTCATAGTAGAAGGGGGGAGGAGGACCGCCAAAGTTGAGCTGGTGAAGGTGGACTTGAAGTTGATACATCATCCGGGTGTCCCGTCGGTAGTCCGCTTGGTCTTGATTGTATTGGTTGATGAACCCGTCGAGACGGGCCTCAACCGCCGAAAGGCGACTATCGAAGTTTGCCCCCGGGGGCTCGAAATCGGAATCCTCCTCATCATCCTCAAATTCTTCCTCATCGACGTCCATCATCGGGTCATCATGAGCTTCCTCGGGCACGTCCTCTTCATGAATGGGAAGGTCGGGTTGAGCTACGCGCATTTGGCGTTCGCTTCTAGTGGTGGACGTGCCGCCAATGGGGCGAGGAAGGCGAATTTTTTGCCTGGGGGGGTTTTCCACTCCCGCTTCCATCAATAGCTCCGTGATGAAACGGGCGTAAGGTAGTGCAGTTTTGTCGTTCTCATCGTAGGCGGCATTGAGGATATCCGCATAGAAGAGCTGGGCGAGGTTGATGGTGCTCTCGGGGTCCAAAAACTAATAGAGGAAGTCTGCGTGACGTAACCGGACCACCGAGTCATTAGTGGTTTGGTGGATGGCCCCACAAGCAATGAGGTGCGTGAAGCGCACCGTGGCGGCCAAACCACCAATAGGAAAGGATTCTCCCGCCCATTCTACCCCGGGTGCCATGCGGGCAATGCATTCTTCTTTGGTATGGGGGGTAACTATGACACCCCGACTAATTAAATACCGGGTAGCTACTCCTTTATTAAATTAAATCAAAATGCCAAGTTGGCTCAGTTAATAGCATCACTGTCGAAAACATTTTTATTATTACTAACCACCTAGTATTTAAAAAGTAAGTTGTCAAATTTTAATTAAAGCCTGATTAACATGCAGTAAAAGATTTAAAGCAAGAATAGTATCACCATTCACCATAACGAAATAATAGAATAACCAACACATGATATAACTAAATTTGGAGGAAAAACTCCTCACAAAAAAATCCCGCAACTGAAGTAAGTAACGAAATACTGAATACTGAATCAATACATGCCAAAGTCTGAAAACTAAAATGGAAATGTCTTTAATAGAAATTGGGCAACATGCCCTACAACTGAGGAATACTGAGTATGGAATCCAAATGATATAAGCGTCTAAAAGAAAATCCCTGTAGCTTCCACAAGCAGCTACAGCTCGTCATCTGAGTGAGAATCCTATGCATGGTGTCCTTGTGGCTGGGCACCTAAAAAGGCTTTTACAAAAATAGATTTGAAAGAAAACGGGTCAGAGCCCGAATGTGGGGATATTTTAAAAACCTGCAAGTGCTTTAAAAACATTTAAAACAGTATATGAAAAATACATGTTAGGACGTGCTCTTACATGAGATACTCACCTCTCGTCTAACTGTGCACTCCTAACGTTCCTGTACCCATTCATGTGTTATCTCATAACTATCTAATTCTGAAGAGTTTCTAACACTACTACTCGGTTCACGTTTACTTTCCAACCTTAACAATTAAATATAGAGTTCTACTTTAATTCTCGAATTCCCAATTATTAACAAAACCATTTATAGATATAAGTTCCCTTTTTATCTACATAACATTACCATAACTATACTCACAATTTAACATAGTAAATTTCTTCTCGTTTAACCGTATATTCTAACATCATAAATATACAATACAAGCACCCAAAGGCTAAGCTGCGGTGCACACATACTCTGATATCCATCCTGGTACATCACGTACATAAGGATCACGCATTCCGAATCTCTCAGGAATCGTTCAGATAACAACATCACAAATAGTGGAGGCGAACACAGTCACATCACATAGGTCACACACATACCTACGCTCCCACGATCAGCAAACTTATTAATATCCCAATAAGTCCTTCTATGACCTATGTTCATCGAGGTAACCAATCTAAATCCGGGCAACACAAGGATAAGAAGGCCCTAAGCGAACGTAAACCTCCCGTGATAGCAAGTATGGTAGGTATGTCATACACATACAATTATATACTAAGCATTCACACATCTTAGATATCTCGATATTAATAAAGGTATACACTACATCTTTATACCATTATTCCAAATTCATATATTTCAAGTATCCCAATAATATAGAAATTAAATTGTCGACACGTCTCACGTCGTAGTTTCTTAAACTTAAAACCTATCTCGAATAGACTATTAAGTTCCTCTTATTCCCCCATATAACATCTTTACACCTAAGGTCTTTACTTCTTCCCCAAACCTTATTTCATCAAATTATTCAAATTTACCCTATTAACCCAAATATCATCTCAATTATCGAATTTCTTTAATTTAGAAGAATTCCTCAAATTGAATTCCAATTAAGGTCCAATCTCATAATCATGCCTACTAGTCTTCCTTAAGGTTAAGGGTATACATAAGGTCTCCAATAATATCATTCAAGGATTAACACCATTAAAATTTAATTAGGGAAAAACTTTACTCATTCTGGGAAGGTTGATCGATCGACCTTTACCTTCGATCGATCGATGGTGGTCGATCGAGCGACTGAAGAACATCGATCGATCGAACGCACCAGGTATGATTACGGAATGCTTCATTTTGCAGTTACCAATTCGTCCCAAAACACCATTTTCAAGCATGAAACTCTAAGACAAGGTTACAATATCATCATACTAACATTCTACAACAGTATTAACATTCTAAAACCCATAATTCATCATTCAAAGGCTTTGTTTAGATCAAAACTAGATAAAAAATTTCCAGATTTCTTCCCCATTCAAGAACATCACTTAACTACTTCTAAAATCCATTTTTAGATCATCAATGGTTCTGTTTAGAACATATAATTCATCCAGAATATTACTACATGCAATCCCTAACATAATTCATAACTTTTAACTTCCATTATATGGTTCTAAATCATCTTCCAAGATCAATTTCGAAAATTCCTAAACATGGAAAAGCATAGCTTGAATCAAATGAATTTAAACCACTTGCCTTAATCTTTCTCTGAATTTGATGTTGAATTTGAAGGTTGAATCTGTCCTCTATCTCTCTTTCTGCAGAATTCTTTCCTTTCTCTCTCTCTCTACAAGTTCTTCCCAAGGATGATGACAATGGAGGTGTGTTTGGTTTTTGGTAAGTTGGGACTATATTTCAACTTCTCCCGTAGCCCATTAAGTCTCTTAGTGTAGTTAGTGGGTTTAGTGGGTTAAAGAAGAAGTCAGATTTCTATTTCTAATTTTCGTCACTTTTAATTCCCAAAAATACAAAATTACCAAAATACCCTTTATGATGCCGGTATGGCCTAAAAATACCCCGGGACCCAAACTAAACTCCCGGCTAGTGTTTTCTGACTATCTCGACCCTTCCGTACGCGTTGGCACACTCAAAATGAACATACGGGTGATAAAAATAAAATTCACTTTTTAATTCAAATAATTATATTCCTGACGCGACTGTCACGCGCGTCCCAACAAAGTTTCCCAAATTGCCGTATTTCAATCTCGTGACAATTTCAATATTTTACAATATTCATATAATGCCAAGTATACACATTATAATAAAATACTAACTCACATCTCGTTAATATTATTATCCGGATTAATTTCCAATTAATAAACATTTAATTCAATTAATCCCCAAAAATAAATATCATAGAAAATACGGGGTATTACATACTTCCCCATTAATAACTGAATTTCGTCCCGAAATTCGGAACTAGAAAGTACCTGGTAAGAATAACTCTGAATAACGTTCGCGCATCTCATCCTCGCGCTCCCATGTGGACTCCTCGACATTATGATGTCGCCACTGAACACGCACTAACGGAACTATCTTTGACCGCAGCTTCCGCTCACTTCAGTCCAGAATAGCAATCGGCCCCTCCTCGTAGGAGCTATCTGGCTGGAGATCAATGTCCTCCAAAGCAATGAGAGAATGAGCCAAATTATCTCTAAGGTATTTCCTAAGCGAGGAAATATGAAATACATCGTGAATCCGATGTAAATGCTCCGGTAATCCGAGCCTATACGCAACCGGTCCAATCCGCTCAATAATAGGAAATGGTCCCACATATCTCAGTGCCAACTTCCCTTTCTTCCCGAAATGCATAACCCCCTTCATAGGAGATACTCTGAGCAGAACCTGGTCCCCCACTTGGAACTCTCTGAAGAATCTCTTCGCATCAGCATAGCTCTTCTGCCTATCCTGAGCTACCCGAATGCGACTCCGAATCAATTCTATCCTTGCCGAAGTATCCTGAATTACTTCCGGCCCAAGTATTTTGTTATCCCCCACCTCCAACTAACATGATGGGGAACGACAAGGTCTACCGTACAACGCCTCAAATGGAGCCATGCCAATGGTGAACTGGTAGGAGTTATTGTAAGCAAACTCCACCAGTGGAAGGTACTGCTCCCATCCACCCTCAAAATCAATGGTGCACATACGTAGCATGTCCTCCAACATCTGATTTGTGCGCTCGGTCTGCCCATCGATCTGCGGGTGGTACGCCGTACTCAACCGCAACTCCGTGCCCATGGCCTGCTGAAAACTCTCCCAAAACCGTGAAACAAATATCTTGTCTCGGTCAGACACGATATTTAGGGGCACACCGTGAAGTCTTACTATCTCAGAAATAAAGAGCTGGGCATACTGTCCTGCGGTGTAGTCTGTCCTCACGGGTAGAAAATGAGCGACTTTGGTTAACCTATCCACTATTACCCAAATGGAGTCGTGACCTCTTTGTGACGTAGGCAACCCCGTGATAAAGTCCATGGATATGCTCTCCCACATCCACATCGGGACCTCCAACGGCTGTAGTAGTCCTACCGGTCTCTGATGATCCACTTTTACTAGCTGACAAGTGGGGCATTTAAAAACAAACTCGGCAATATCTCTCTTCATACCGCTCCACCAATACTGACGTCTCATGTCTTGGTACATTTTGTCCCCTCCGGGATGTACCGCGAACCGTGAGCTGTGCGACTCTGCCATCACCTCATGCCGCAATTCCTCCCCTTTCGGAACCACCAATCTCCCATTGAAGTGTAATCCCCCTTCTGAGCTAACGGTATATGATTCGGCTCCCTCTGCCAATAATCGAACTATCTGCTCCTGACAGAACGAGTCGTTTGCCTGTGCCCTCACTACCTTCGTGACAATCTGCGGTGTAATAGTCATCACAGACATGAATGATCGAGCCACTCCATCCTGGTGTCCCAATTCCTTCCACTTTGCCTTCCACACTTCCGCCACCTCATCTACAGGTCTACGACTCAACGCGTCTGCTACTACGTTAGCCTTCCCCGGGTGATACTGGATATCGAACTGATAATCTTTCACGAATTGAAGCCACCTCCGTTGCCGCATATTCAACTCCTTCTGCGTGAAAAGGTACTGTAGGGACTTGTGATCCGTGAACAATCGAAACTTCTCCCCCAAAAGGTAATGTCTCCAAATACGAAGGGAAAATACCACTGCCGCTAACTCCAAGTCATGGGTAGGGTAATTCTTCTCGTGAGGCTTAAGCTTACGGGAAGCATAAGCTATGCCCTGACTCTCCTGCTGCAGTACACCTCCAAGTCCTTGTAAGGACGCATCGGTGTAAACAAGATACTCAACTCCCGGTCTCGGCAATGCTAACACAGGTGCTGAGGTTAACTTGTCCTTCAACTCATCAAATGCCAACTGACAGGCATGACTCCAAATGAACGGCACACCTTTACGAGTTAGATGTGTTATTGGACCCGCTATCGTGGAGAAATCCCGAATAAACCTCCTGTAGTATCCTGCTAAGCCCAAGAAACTACGAATCTCCGTCGGTGTCGTGGGCTGTCCCCACTCACTCACCGTGGATACCTTCCCCGGATCAACCGATATTCCCCGGTCGGAAATAATATACCCCAAAAACTGAACCTCCTTCAGCCAAAACTCGCACTTCTCATATTTTGCATACAACTCATTCTGGTGCAGTGTCTGCAAAACTTGCCTCAAGTGCTCGGCGTGCTCCTCCTCTGTCTGGGAGTAAACCAAAATATCATCGATGAATACAATGACAAACTGATCTAGGAAATCCCTGAACACCCTATTCATCAAGTCCATAAATGCTGCTGGAGCGTTGGTCAAACCAAATGGCATAACCCGAAACTCGTAAGAACCATATCTCGATAAGAACGCAGTCGTCGAGACGTACTCCTCCCTGATACGCAACTGATGGTAACTAGATCGCAAATCTATCTTTGAGAAGAAAGAAGCTCCTCTCAACTGGTCGAATAGGTCATCGATTCGAGGCAACGGATACTTATTCCGTATTGTGAGCTTGTTTAACTCCCGGTAGTCCACACACAATCTCAGTGAACCATCTCTCTTATTCACGAACAACACAGGGGCACCCCACGGTGAAGTACTTCTCCGAATAAACCCCTGACCCAACAACTGCTCAATCTGATCCCGTAACTCCCTCATCTCAGCTGGAGCCATACGGTACGGTGCGCGTGCTATATGTCTCGTATCTGGTAATAAGTCTATAACAAAGTCTATCTCTCGAATGGGGGGTAGGCCTGGTATCTCCTGAAACACATCAGAATACTCCCTGACAATTGGGATCGAATCTAAAAGAATCACAACCTCCTTAGAGGTATCCTCCTCTAGGTAATACAAATGAGCGGTCGAGCCTCCCTCTGGGCGAGGCATCGCCACTACAAACATCTCTTGCCCCGGAATGTCAAAAATAATGCTCCCACCGAAACAATCAATCATGGCTCTATATCAGCGAGCCAATCCATACCGATAATCACATCGTGAACATGCATATCTAATACCAACATATCTGCAGGTAATACCAGACTACCAATCTCTACCCCTACTCCCCGGCATATAAAGAAAATAAGTCACCCACTCCCCAATGATGAGTCGACACACGTCACTGTTCTCTCCGCTGTGGCTAACAACCCTAAAGCCTTCGCAAAATATGTAGCTATAAAACAATGTTTATCCCCCGTATCAAACAGTACCCGACCCATAGTTCCATGGATAGAAAACGTACCCTCAATCGCGGGCGGTGCCTGTGGGACTGCTGCCTGGTGGACGTTATAGACACGTCCATACTGTAGCTGCCCCTGCTGAGCCGGGACTGCTGGAATGGGTGGCAATGCTGCCATCTGTGGTGGTGCGGGGAGAGCGGCGGGAAACATAGGCCTCTGCGGCTCCTGGCGAGCTCCCTGCTGCTGCTGCTGTGGGGCCCTGCACCTATCAGGACAGTCCTGGCGTGTATGGCCAGTCTTGCCACAAATGAAACATTTCCCTGGGAAGTTTCCTCCTCTCTGCCCCTGCTGTCCCCGGCCCTGGTGGCCGTTACCGTTCCTCCCTTGGCCCTGCTAGCCCTGATGAAACTGCTGATGTTGACCATTTTGACCCTGTTGGCCCTGATGGCCGTTATGACCCTGCTGACCATTTCGGAATCCTCCCTGACCGTTCCTGAAACCCCCTGATCGAAACCTCTTATGATCCCCCTGCTGGGAACCCTGATCACTCAGCCTCTGCCCCTGAACAGATTGTGCCCCACCGGCACCATGTCCTCCAGTCCTGCCCTGATGGCTAGACTCTCCCGATCTCTTGCCCTCAGCCATATGAAAGCGATGATCCTGGCAGTGTAACAAAGCAGCGTTAACCACATCAGAATAAGTGGCCAACGAAAGGTTCCCTAACAGATGCTGACGGATCCTCCAAGTCAACCCGTCGGTGAATTTCTCAATCTTCTTCTTTTCTGTCGGTATCTCATCCGGAACGATATTCAACAGATTAGTGAACTCGGCCTCATACTCGGCCACGGTCTTACCCTCCTGCTTCAGACTCATCAATCTCCTCCTCATTTCCGTATGAACAGCTGACGGAAAGTACTTGCGGTCGAACCGCACCTAGAACTCCGGAATAGTGAGAGTATCCCTCTCCTCTATGGTGGTAATAGACTCCCACCACTGCAGTCTATACCCAACTAGTTTGAAAGTAGCTAGCACCTGCTTCTGAACATCCGTGCACTCATACATCCTCAAGTGCCGCTGTATATCCTTCCTCCACTGGCTCGAGACTACCACATCTGAGCTACCTGCAAACTCTGGTGGATGCGCTTTCTGAAAAGCGTCACGTACACGTTCCCAAGCAGACGGGAATGCATTTGCCTGTACTGGTGCAGAAATCGGCGCCTGAGGTGGTGCCTGCTGAACTAAGGCAAGTGCGGCATTTACCGCTTGGGCTACTATGGCTGCAACCTCAGCGGCGTTCAACGTGCCCTGAACCGGTGCAGGTTGTAGTTCTGGCGTTGCATTCCTGGGAACCCGTGGTGCACATCATGGAGGAATTCTGAAATAAGAATAAAGTCTATAAGTTCGCAGTTATAAACTTAAAATAGGTGAAGAACGTAGCATATACAAAAGAATACAACAGTCCTAAAATATAGGGCTCTACATCAAAGAAAGCTCAGCAGAAACATAATAAGCCGTTCAGATCCTAAAGGACACTAGAACCTGATGCTTTGATACCACCTGTGACACCCCGACTAATTAAATACCGGGTAGCTACTCCTTTATTAAATTAAATCAAAATGCCAAGTTGGCTCAGTTAATAGCATCACTGTCGAAAACATTTTTATTATTACTAACCACCTAGTATTTAAAAAGTAAGTTGCCAAATTTTAATTAAAGCCTGATTAACATGCAGTAAAAGATTTAAAACAAGAATAATATCACCATTCACCATAACGAAATAATAGAATAACCAACACATGATATAAATAAATCTGGAGGAAAAACTCCTCCCAACAAAATCCCGCAACTGAAGTAAGTAACGAAATACTAAATACTGAATCAATACATGCCAAAGTCTAAAAACTAAAATGGAAATGTCTCTAATAGAAATTGGGCAACATGCCCTACAACTGAGGAATACTGAGTATGGAATCCAAATGATATAAGCGTCTAAAAGCAAATCCCTGTAGCTTCCACAAGCAGCTACAGCTCATCATCTGAGTGAGAATCCTATGCATGGTGTCCTTGTGGCTGGGCACCTAAAAATGGTTTTACAAAAATAGATTTGAAAGAAAACGGGTCAGAGCCCGAATGTGGGGATATTTTAAAAACCTGCAAGTGCTTTAAAAACATTTAAAATAGTATATGCAAAATACATGTTAGGACGTGCTCTCACATGAGATACTCACCTCTCGTCTAACTGTGCACTCCTAACGTTCCTGTACCCATTCATGTGTTATCTCATAACTATCTAATTCTGAAGAGTTTATAACACTACTAGTCGGTTCACGTTTACTTTCATACCTTAACAATTAAATAGAGAGTTCTACTTTAATTCTCGGATTCCCAATTATTAACAAAACCATTTATAGATACAAGTTCCCTTTTTATCTATATAACATTACCATAACTATACTCACAATTTAACATAGTAAATTCCTTCTCGTTTAACCGTATATTCTCACATCATAAATATACAATACAAGCACCCAAAGGCTAAGCTGCAGTGCACATATACTCTCACTACACCAAAATGGGCAAATTGTCACCTTTCAGCCGGCCAGCCTTGTCAAGGTCATTGACCGTGACAAAAAAACACGCGTTTTATGTCACGGTCATTGACCTTGACACGACCGTGACAATTCTTGTCACGGTCAATGACCTTGACACGACCGTGACAACTTTTCCAGCAAAAACCCTTTCCCCCTTCTTTTTTCCCTCCCACCGTTTCCTCCCTCTCTCTCTCTCTCTCTCTCTCGACGCTGCTCTCTCTCTCTCTCTCTCTCTCTCTCAGGTCCAATTTCTCTCTCTCTCTCTCTCTTCCATTTATATATATATTTGTCTGTATATTTATGTGTGTATGTGTATATATATATATGTGTGTATGTGTGTGCGTGTGTGGGGGGTGGGGCAGGGTGGGGCGGGGTGGGGTGGGGCAGGGTGGGGGAGGGGGTGGTGGAGGGGGCAGGGGGTGGGGTGGGGCAGGGTGGTGGAGGGGTGGAACTGGGTGGGGCGGGGTGGGGCAGGGTGGGGAAGGGGGTGGGGTGGGGTGCGGTGTGTGTGTGTGTGTGGTGGTGTGTTTTGGGGGAGGGGGAGGGGGTGGTGGAGGGGGGCAGGGGGTGGGGTAAGGTGGAGTGTGTGTGTGGTGGGGGAGGGGGTGGTGGGGGAAGGGGTGGTGGTGGGGGTGTGTGGTGTTATGGCCGAAAAACACAACCCAAACTCTCCCTAAGATTTAGAAAGGATTAAAATGTAATTTTTAAAGAGTTAAAAATGTGTATATATTCAATTAAAAATACCCCTAAATAATTTTCAGTTAAGAAAAAAATCATAAAACAAATTTTCACACATTATTATCTCAAAATATCATTTTTCATAATTTTAGCATTAGTAAACCTAGGATAAAAATATCTGATTAATTCCTAGGTTAAATTAAATTAAATTAATTTTAATGCTTAAATATTATTAAATGGTTTTGAATTTTTTAAATATTATTAAATGGTTTTTAAGTGTGGGAATGGGTGTGTAGTGTAGTGGATTCCACCATATTCTGTTATGTCTTCTTTACTAACTAGAATCTTGTTGCAGATAGGATTCCCTTTAGGGTCTTATGTCTTCAATTAATCTGAGGGGGTGGGGGTGGGGGTGGGGGTGGGTGGGGTTTTGAATATTATTTACATTCAAAATAAATAATTGATAATAGTTGGATAATAATTGGATAATAATTGTTTTTATACCTATAGAACAACTTAGATAGTGTGTGTGTGTGTGTGTGTGTACGTGGTCAATACATGAATTTATTTTTGTATTTGAATTATCCCATGAATTTATTTTTGTATTTGAATTAACCCATTATATGAAACATACTTGAAATTAAATATAGTGCGCATAGATACTAGCATTCTAGTTCTTATGCGTACGCATTCAATAACCCTTAGACCCGTTCGAGAGTCATTACCCCTGTAATGAGATCTCTCGAATTGTCCCGTTTGGACAGTTTGAGACTCTATAATTTCTGCATAATATTCTTATTGGCTTAAAGTTGTTACTTTTGGAGGAAGTTCTGCAATCGTATCTTAATGTTTCTGGGTACATACTATATTGACAAGTGTGACTGTTATTTTAATTGACCAATTGAAATAACACTCACACCTGCCAATCTACGTCGTGTACTTGGAGAACTAAGGGGATATGCTATCGAATTTTTTTCAAATCGTAACAATGTGCATGAGCTGTTAAGTATATTACAGAAAAATGCATTCTTGAATGGGATAGGACCACATACCCTTTAATAGGATAATTAAATGATGGGATAATTAAATAAAACATACTATAAATCTAAGTTTTGTTTACCTTTAATAGGTGTTTAGTTGTGGTAGCTGTGATGGGATATCCGAAATACTAAGAGTGGATGGGTGAGACTAATAGAATGGGGGATGTGTTTCGCAGAGGTGCTAACGAATTTGTGAAATATGCAAAGAGATGTCGTAATGATGAAGAGTTTCCGTGTCCGTGTGCTAGGTGTAAGAATGGTAAGGTGTTTGAGTGGAAAACAGTTGAACTACATTTGTTAAGATCGGGTATGCAAGATAGTTATCGATTTTGGAGTTTTCACGGTGAATTGAAAGTTCCTTTTGTCCCTGAACAACCTTCACAACATCCTTCAACAAGTAGAATAGATGAAGAAGGGGACGACGTAGATCATAATATGTTAGAGGATTTAGTTGATGATGCGTACGGAGTTTATGAAGCTGAGGAGAATGAGGTTACTGATGATGTAGAAGATTCAAGTGCTCGTGAAGATAACACGATAAACTTGACGATGACTACCAAAGTTTAAAATTTAAGGCGACCCAACTGTTATACTCTGGCTGTGAGAAAGATCAAACAACTTTACATGCCATGGTTGGTTTGCACAGTTTGAAGACGCAGTACGGTTTGTCTGGCAATAGCGTGACGGGAATTCTGAAATGGGTGAAGGGCTTATTACCCAAGGTGAATACACTTCCAAATAGCTATCCTGTTATGAAGAACAGTTTGAAAGGTTTGGGAATGAAGTATAAATCGATTCATGCTTGTGTGTATGACTGCATACTATACCGAAAGGAGTATGAAAATCTCGATCGTTGTCCGGTATGAGATGAACCTAGATATGTCCAATCTACTAGTAAGGAAGGCACAAGCTCAAAAGTGCCTCAAAAAGTATTGAAATATTTTCCCGTTGGGCCTAGATTAAAGCGATTTTTCATAGTACCATGGATTGAAGAGGCAATGACTTGGCATGCTAGGGCAGAAGTAGGGGGTAATATCATGCGTCATCCTATTGATTCTACTGCCTGGCGGAGGATGAATTATGAGTATCCCGATTTTTCTCGAGAACAACGCAACATTCATTTGGCTATATCAACAGATGGTTTCAATCCATTTGGAAATGTAAGCACCAATCAGAGTGTATGGACAGTGATCCTAGCCCCACTTAACCTCCCTCCTTCACAGTGTATGAGACCTGAATTTTCGATGATGGCTTTATTGATACCTGGGCCAAAGGCACCAAGTGAAGACATTGATATCTACCTGGCTCCTTTTGTAGAAGAATTAAATGAGTTGTGGGAAGGGGGTGTGCAATTATTTGACTCTTTTAGAAAAGAAGATTTTACGCTGAAAGCTATGTTGATGTGGGAAATTCATGATTTTCCAGCTTATGGGACATTATCCGGATGTGTAGTACATGATTATTTGGGGTGTCCTATTTTTGGAGAGGAGACTGAATCTCTTCGTCTATCCTCCAGCTTAAAAAATGTATACCATTGCCACAGGAGGTTTTTACCCCCAGCTCATAGTTTCAGATTTGAGAAAGCTTCCAATTTTTTATTGGGCGGAGTTGAACATAGGCTACCGCCGAGACAACTTTCAGATTCAGAAATTGAAAGTAAATCTTCTGAATGTGGCCCAAATATGCCAGGTAAGAATCCCAAATTTAAGAATGTCCAGCATAAGAAGACCCCAACTGGGAATGAAACTGAGATAAGAAAGGCATGGTGTCAGAGGTCAATTTTATTTGACTTGCCTTATTGGAAGAAAAACCCGGTGCGCCATGTATTGGATGTGATGCATGCAGAGAAGAAATTCGCTGAACATATTGTGGGTACTTGCCTTGGGGGGAGTCATTCGAAGGATGGAGAAAATGCACGAAAAGACCTTAAAACGTTAAAACTTAAACCACAACTATGGTCGAAAGAAGATAGTAGGGTAAGGACAATAATTCCCCCTGATGCGTTTACTTTGATGGGTGAGGAAAGGAAGGTGCTTCTAGACACAATATATAATTTGAAGGGCCCATCTACTTTTTCGTCCAACTTGCAAAGGATTGTGAATTATGTTACTCATGATTTACATAAGTGTAAGTCCCACGATTGGCATGTGATCATGCAATTGGTTCCTCTATTGTTTAAGCACTGTTTCTCCAAGCACAAGGATTTGCGTAGGGCTATTATGCAAATTAGTATTACCTTCTCCCTCTTGTGTGAGAAGGTAGTGAATCGAGAACACATAGTGGCCGCAAAATTGGCTGTGAACGAAGCGATTTGTGTATTGGAGAAGTACTTTTCCCCCGGCATTCTTTGACATAAGTGTTCACTTGTTGGTACACCTATGCGAGGAGGCACTTCTTTGTGGTCCAGTTAGATATCGGTGGATGTATCCGTTTGAAAGATTGATGAAAGTTTTTAAAGATTACGTCAAGAATACGCGATATATTGCAGGATCAATTGCAGAGGAATACATCACCGTGGAGTCATCAATATATACTCGGGAATATATGACTGACTCTACCAGCGTTGATGACACTGATGAATTCCTCGATGATGGTGGTAATGTGATGGGAAAACGAGTGAAATTAACGAGTTTGCAACATGAACAAGTAGCTCGTTATCTATTTGACACACATGAAGATGTCGAAGAATGGAAAAAGTAAGTTTCGAATATTATAATGTTTAACATTATTTTAGATTATTTTATACATGATTAATTTTGTAATATGCAGTAAATATGAAGCCTGTGAGAACAATAAAAGACGAAAACAGTGGTACAATCAGACAGCGAATTTAGGCTATGGTTGACACAAGAGGTAATTACAATGAAAACAGTCGTTATATAACGTTACATTACACTCAAATTTTACCACTAATATAATTAATTTATCTATATTCTCAGCTCCTAAAGATGGGTGATGCGACATCAAGGCTTGCTCGTCTAGCCACTGGACCCTTGTTCGTGGCACAAGAGTATAAAAAATATCGATTGAACGGTTACATTTTCGGCCCTAAAGTGTACGAGGAAAGTACAAATGTATAAAACTCGGGAATTTCATACAGGGCTCTTACTTTCTTTCGAGCGAGCGCAAAAGATAAAAACCTCGTTGAAGCTGAAATGACTTACTATGGTGTAATCCAAAATATATTTGAATTGGATTATATAAGCTTCAAAGAGGTTGTATTTTACTGTGAATGGGTAAGAGTTGAGGATAAAAATGCTTCT